>CM029544.1:31330323-31551787 GCA_017141395.1 Laodelphax striatellus
TTGGTACATGGAAATATAAAATCTACTCAAGTGTATTCCGGTATTCAGTTATAATATGAAGTGTGAATCCCATTACGCTATGATATTTTTGAAATAGTTAAAAAAAACTATGACCAAAATAATTTATAAAAATTTTTTAAATTTGTACTGTTCATGCTCTATACACTATATACACGAGAATGCTTGTTGTATTGCAGTAATTCAAAAACTACTCTCTAGGTTCGAGTTATTAGCCACGCACAAGACTCATGTGAAACCAATCAACACTAAAAAGAGGCATTCTCAATAGAAATACGATGCAGAAAGAAACTTCGAATAGAATTTCATTTGTCTGTTCCAATGTGATTGCGAAGGGAATTTTTTTGGTAGGCTCACAAAGAATAATTGAACATTCAATGAACTTCTCAACCTCTTTATTAAAACTTATCTGTACTGATTTATTCGTTTCTTAAATTATTACAAATATCAATCAATTAATCGCTAGTATTATGATCTACAATAGGAATATTTATTATTGACTTCAAGTTGATAAAAAATGTAACACTCTCGAGTAAATAAGATTATAATCTGTATTTACAGAGTATTGAACAACATATGATTCAATAAGTATATATTTTTTAAATTTTAGTATTTCAAGAAGAACATGAATTTGGCTGCGCCATGTCACTCTTAAAATGATCTTTGGTTTTATCGAAATATCATTCAAATTCTCTCTGAATGTTGAATGGAATTAGACTACTTGACCAAATAGTCACACATATCTCAATAGAAGGATTGATTCTAATGTTAGTTTGCTTATTTATGATTGTGATTGACTTTGACGGTTTTTTATGTAGAGAGCTCTTCTTTGTATATTATATTGTATTGTATTGCACTTATAAATAAAAGTTGAACTTCAAATTCATATTCTAATAATAATCATAGAAAAAAGGTGAGAATATTGGAAAAATGTAAAGTAAATCTGAGAATAACAACGAAAACAATCGTCTTGGTTGGTTAAATATAATTATACAACATGAGCAAGGGAGAAGCAGCGATCGCATAAACTTAATTCAAATATGAATTTTGAATTATGTGGTGGCTGGAGAAAAGACATGAATATAATAGGAGTGGAGAGAGAGTAAATAGCAATTATATATCAAAGACGTGGCCGATACAAATTGTAAAGTGTTTGTGGCAATAAATTAATTTGACTTAGAGAGAGAGAGAGAGAGAGAGAGTGATGGAGAAAGAGATGGAGAGAGAGAGAGAGAGAGAGTAATTATTTATAAGTTGCTTGGAAATTGTATTTTTCACCCCAAAATACATCTGTTTAATCAAGCTTACCCTAAGCACATATTACTGCCGTATTCATTTTTTCCATTATAATTTAACTCATATCATGAATCAGTTTAATCTTTTACAAGAGGAATGGAATTTGATATGAGAAAAATGGAATTATAGAATCGAGAAACAGTATTATATTGGTGATTATAATGATAGTGGAGCCAGATTTCCAGATGTTAAATGAATCTTCCATGTGAATAAAGATATTTATAATTTATAGCATCGATTGATCATTGGAACACAGTTTAAATTTACGAAATCCAAATAACAGTCAATTTTAATTGAGAAACATGCCACCAGAGAAAATAAATACTTTTCATGCACACAAAAAACCTGAGAGCTGAAAGAAAACTAATGTTGAAATTACAAAACACATCATTTTACGCCTTTCGTAAAGTTTATATTTATCATATCGGCACAATAGGGATAATATCATTAAGGAGTCAATCAACCCTGAGTTGTAGAGAACCTTAAAATATAAATATTTCTATTAAATATCAAATGATTAGGCCTATGCACTATTGTCTTTGGTTTCCTTCTGTGATTTGAATACATAACATAATATTATACATATTATATTATAATATAAAAAATATTGAATACATTTATCAATAACCAAATGCATACACTCACGCATTCCAAGTTACACATTACTGTCATAAGTTTTACATGCGACATTTTTGAAACTATCAATTTAAAGTACAATTATTGTGAAAATAATTAATTGAACTGTTTTTTTAATCCAATACTGGCCAGATGTTTAATATTAATCATAAAAAATTGACAGTTCACACTTGAAATCTGGAACGTAACGTAGTAACATTAAACATGCATCACAGTAGAATAGTTACATTATACACCAAATAATCAATCATGATATTTACCAAATATGTATGATATGTAAATATTTACAAGGTATACTTGATAGTTTCTATGTATATGGAGTATGACCAGTGGTTTGTAAATAGTAATAGTACCGATAGTCAAAGTGTGTAGACTAATAAATGAAGTATAATAGTTTTGCGCTACCCCGGATCAATGTAACATTATTAGTCTTCACATTTTCCAAACTCTAATAATAATACATCGATCTAGATAGAAAGACTTTTTAAAAAGAATACTTATCATTCTTCAGCTATCTCTCACTACAAAACCAACTCAGGTTTCACTGTTTTGTTGGTCGAATCAGCTCTTTTTATGGACGTCCTTGACATTACAAACTTCAAACTGGAGCCAAATATTTTTTGGTCCACATGCAACCCCTCGCGGGCAATTCCGTTCATATACTTCAAGTTTTTTTGTTCACCTTTACAATATTTTTTAATTTTCCATCGTTGCATTGTTATTTTATATTTTTTGTGTGTTCCTTCTTTTACTCGAGAGAGATCGAATCCTGCCTAAGCCTCAGATTTACTGATAACGTTATTTCTTCTGCAACAAGCTTTTATCAGCCTATCTTAGGCTTTTGAATTCGGCCAATCAACAGAAGCTATACTACTATACTATATATGTAGAGACTCTACTATACGTATAGAGTAAGCTCCTACATTGAGCTACTCTGTCTTTGTAGGCCTAATCAGTAAACTTTTTGGAAAATAAATTCTAAATCAGATAAAGTTACAAGTAGATATTATGAAGATATTTTTAATGTATCGGGGCGATTTGGTACTTTAATATTAAAAGAATAATTTTATATTATTTTCAAGAGACTTCAAGTTCTTAGATATGTGAATAATGTTGCAAGCAAATCCATGAAATTAATGTTCAATGTAAAAGATTGTAATTTGTTGCAAGATCACATTTATACATAGAAGAAACAATGTCAACAATCGTGATCAAGAGATATTTATGTCATTAATTCAAATGTAGAGTTATTATTTTATATTATTTTACTCACATGTAGAGTGTGGGCGTTTTATATTTTAAGCTTAATTTCATATGGTTTGTAGAGAGACTTCGTGCGTAAAGCCAACAATTTCATGAAGTACAATGTAAAATATAATATATTGTACTTGCAAAATTATAATTGCAAATTGTAATTAAAATTATAATTGTAATGATAAGTATGTTATCATTCATTTAGAGCGAAAATTACATCACTGTATTGACATAATCATATTAGGTCCTCACTGATGTCGAATTATGATTACTGAAAAGGTTTATGGTTGGATAGTGAGTGCTATCATTGAATATATACCCTATATATAGGGTATAGGGTATATATATATATATATGTACACACCATTGCATATAGGGTATCTATTCAATGGTATTATGAACGGAACAGATTGAACAAACACGCAATTGACTAAAGGCTTTTGTACTCTGACTATATTCATAGTCTATCTAATATTGGAGGGTAAGCGAGCAATTAGAGCAGGATGTAGTAGGAGTAGTAGGGTGAGGAAAAGTGGGAGGGGAGAGAAGGATAGGAGAGTTGACATGCTCCACCAACTGTGTCTAATGACCATTCTGTATCATTACATATCGTACATATCTGCATTGTTATTTCAATTCATATCAGGTGAGGCTCTTGTGTGTTCACTACGTACTCTACTCTTATCTGCTGTTCTATGTTGATGACAATCACTTCCAAAACCTCACATTTCATTAGCTAATTTCATACCTCACTGGTTATTGTTCTAATTCATGACTTTTAAAATGAGTTGATGAATTAAGATTTTAAATGACAAGATTATCTTTTGCCGGTAGTGCCATATTGTTAATGATATTGTTGATGGTTTAAAATTCATTATCAAATCTCAAGGTAATTATTTATTTTGTATTTTATTCTAGTGTTGTACCGATTTACTTTTGTATTGTTTTCTTTTCTTTCTGGCAATAAATATTGATTGATTGAAATGGATTTCCGAGTACAGTATACCTATATGTTTTGTTGTATTGGGGACCGTAATATTTGTATTGTATTAATACATAGACTGTAATCATATACATTACGGTAGCATTTGTAAGTACTGATTGTTGTAAACTCAATCAATAATCGAAAGCCTATTGATGCGTATTGAGTAGGAATGTATATTCAAGTAATTATAAATTAACTTTTGGTTATGAATCCTAGACTGGATAAGAGAAATGTGCTCAATGACACTTCAACTTTGTGCCAAAAATTGGGGGTTGGATTGAATTTTTATTCAACTATATTGATTCTCACACTAACGAGAATCATGCCTACAAATTGAAAGTAGGCCTACTGTATTGTGTTTTGGGCTCTATGACATCGAGTAACATTAAATTTGTATTTTCACATTGACTTCATCAAGAAATGTTGTATTCATATAAAAATCGTTAAAGTATAGAATTATTGTACAGTTACATTTTATTATTCTCTAGAAAACGATTGAGGATAAACAGTTTATATCCACAATTTGGATGAATTCTTTACTGCTTCCAGTTTTGCATTAGATTCATTTCTCTTATTCTAGTGTTGCATACGTTGGGTTATTGGGAATCCACTGCCAAACAGTAGTTTCCATAATTATTGCTAAGAAGTCTACATAGTATGTAGTAGGCTATAATACTTATAATAATGGCTTGAATTGTTGCTGTATGATAATTCTTGATTTCCTCACTCATGGGGTTGATCAACAGTATCGGGCCTAGAATTTTCATATACTTCATCAACTTGTTGGGTTTATTGTTTGGATCCAGCTCTTCTTGTTTAACGTACTTTCAGGAAATGGTCGATGTATCTGATGTTCCTGATCAATGTGTCTCCAATTTTTATGAATTTTATATTATTTTAAATTATGATTGAGATCTAGCATAGATATTCATTTGTGGAATATACATCAGTAACATTAATGGTTTCATTGTTTAGGTCTAGCTTTGATATTTTTGTGTTGAATGAACACTTACGGTTCCTGATTGACAGTATTGTGTCTTTACGGTTTCTGATTAATAGTATCGTGTCTCCAATTTTGATATATATATCTTACAACATTTTTGATTTTATGGTTTGGGTCTAGCTTTTTGTCGAACGACGTATCTTCAGCAATTCGCTGTCAAATAGTGACATGTCGCTTCATGTGTAGGGATAGATGATCGGATCGCGAGAATGCGCGATCGCAGAGGCGACAGCGAAAGGGCCGGTCGCCGGTGTGCTTGCGATAGTGACGCGTGAGCTCGTCGCTGCGCGCGAACTTCCAGCCGCAGCCCTTCCAGCCGCACTGGTACGGCTTCTCGCCCGTGTGCGTGCGTAAATGCGCCTTCAGGTGAGAGGATTTCGTGTAGGTTTTGCCACATCCCGAGTGCGAGCATGTGTGGACAATGACTTTGCGTCGGCTCCAGTTGTGACGGCGTCTTGTCTTGGTAGACGTCTGACCACCTACGCTGGATGTCGCAATGGGTGGAGGGGGTGGTGGTGGTTGATGATGATTGTAGTTGTAGTTAGCTGTGCTCTGCTGATAAGGAAGATGAGTTTGTCTGTGCCTCAGCGCCTGCACATCCATGGAAATATGCGGCGATGAAGGAGGAGTGATAATCATGAAGTGGTGATGAAGATGGTGTTGCCTCTCAGGATTATAAGGGTCTGATCCAGTGCTGTGTTGAAATGCTTCCGGTGTTGTCGGAGGAGAGATCTGACCTAAAGGAACTAAATACCGAGACCCTTGTTGTGAACTTGTCAAGTACGACGAATTCCTACACACAAACCCTGGTGCACAATCCGACCAGTGTTGTTGCGAAGACGTAGACGGCATACTGTAATCAGTTTGCTGCTCATTGTAAATCCCATCACCACCCAAATCACACTCCATTTTAACCCTGTTGGAACATTCTCTAAAGTCTGGCGGATCTGGCTCCTTCAACTGTTCATCTTTTTTTGAGTCGAGCGTGTAGAGACTTCTGTCCGGGGACCTGGTCTGCTTGTAGGAAGTGCTCAGGTCAATGTAGAAGTTGGACGTTGATTGGGGCGGGTGATCGTTGTAGGGTAGTGGGGGAGGGGGTGGACAACTGCTGCCACTGCTGCTACTTCCCAGGATCACCGTCTCGATGTCCTGCCACACCTGTGTGCAAAACACACCATACGATCAGTAATTAGCTCCAATAACATGTAAATTTGCTCAGCTATTTTTATTTCGAACACAAAGTACGTGGTGTTGATAGTTGTTTCATAAAAAAATGTTTGTCTCTTGTTAGTTTTGTATTTATTGAGTGTGAAATAATTAGTTTATTTTGTTTCAAATTCAAATTACGTGGTGATGACTGGTTTCATAAAATTAATAGTTTTGTCTTTTGCTTTTTTTATATATTTCTTGTGTGTGAAATAATATTGGTTCAATTACTTTCATTTCAAATTCAAAATACGTGGTGGTGATAGTGGTTTCATCAGAATAATGATTTTTATTTCTTGTGTGTGAAATAAATTAGTAAGTTTGAAAAAATAATGCATGCAGATGACAGAAACAGTGAGTGGATCGGATAAGCTATTGGAGAACAGATCATTCAAATAGTTCATTTTTAGTTGATCCATTATTAGTTTTTTGTCCTATTTTAGTATCAATTTTCCTGATTGAAAGAAATGAAGGAAGGAATTTTTAATGTCACTTGCAGTTGATAGAAAAAGGTACAGTATAAATCCTACAACCATTTCATATGGACTGTGAGAACTAGTACGGTACAAAGAAAGAAGCTGAAAAATGTGAATGGAATAAAAAGAAAACGTCATAGACGAGGAAGACTATATACGACTATCGATTACCAAGCTCACTATACTGACTTGCTAATCTAACTTCCCAACTAATTAGAGGCCTATTGAAGGGTGTAGCCTACTTTTAAAAATCAGAACTCGGATAGATACAGAGGGAATCATTTTTCTTACTCAATTGCGGGGAAATGAATGAATTGAAAAGAGTAGGAGTGCTGACTAGAAAGACTAATTGAAAGACTAAAAGACTAATATTGAAAAGACTAGAATCAGTAGCTGAAGACTATAGCAACAGTAAACTGAAGACTATTCGAATTAATCTATAACCTAAGAGCTTAGGAATAGGGAAGTTAGAATAATCAAATGAAGTTATAAAGATGAGACTTGCAAATAAACACGAAATCAGAAACTTACGTTTCAGTAGTTTCATTTTTCACTTAATTGTACCAATGTCATAGTTTACATTAAACATTAAATTTTCAAATTGATGTCTATGATTTACGAGGAAGTGGTACATCATTGTTTTCATATCATGGAATCACGGATGAGCCCAGGGGGATGAGAGTTCATTTCAATGACGTCGGTTATCAATATCATTTATGAATATACAATATTCTCGGGTGTCAAAACCCGAGAACAATTCAATTTCCAAAAAATACAAATAAATTATTGATAAATTAGAACCAGTTGAATTTAACAATGAATCCTATTATATTAAGCGAGCAATTTCTGTATGTTTATATGTTTGTATGTCCAACGGATCTCGAAAACGGCTCTAACGATTTTGACGAAATTTGGAATATAGGAGGTTTGTGATACAAAAATTAGTTTGCACCGGGTCTTATCTCTGGGATAACTCGCTGAAGGACCTTAAAAAGGAAAAACCGATCCTTTTGGAATCAGCTGACAGCAGAAACAAATTTCCGTCGGCTGTAAATGATAAGAAAGAGTGAGAGCGGTGATTGTGGGAGTGAGACAAGATTATTTCAGCTGCTGAGACAATGCATTTCAATCACATGATCACTCGTGAAATACACAACTACACTAACTTTTTTGGTAAAACCAGCGGTTCCATTACTAGAATTGAGAAAAATATCGAAACATATAAGCTGCTCCTATTCCACTTTTTATTTCTGATTTTTATTTATCTATAGAAAATTAAAAGGAATTAGAAATTTTGAAAATATTCCATATTGTACTGTATTGTTATTTTTAAATTTGAGGCATGAAGTTAGCCATGTGATCTGTTTTTATTTGTTTGAGAAAAATCGTCTAGAGTTCATCAAATCAGCTGAGCTAAAAATTGTTGTAGCAGGAATATTTTAAATTGTCATAAAACAGCTGATTGATGTACGCTCATTTACTGACGTTGAATCAGCTGTTTTCTGACAAGTTAAAATGATCCTACTATATCAACCCATATTATTATTTCTATAAAGCGAAATTTTATAAGTGCGATTTTTCAAATGATGTGCATTCAAACTCGATTATTCATAATATTTCGAAAGCTGAGATTGATTTTTTTATAGTGCAATGATGATTCAGTGCATAAGACTGATGGCTGTACTTGAAAAATTGTTCAATTTCATTCCTTTTTTCCTTTAAAATTTCCATTCCTGTGCCTTTGTAGGCCTACCCCCGAGCAGAGCTCGGTACCCTGATATTAAGTAATGAATGTTGAAGAGTAGGTGCACATCATTGATAAACCTCGGAGATGCAAAAATAGTTTACTGTATTGTATGGTATTATTCATCCAATAAACATGGAAATTGTATAAAATTGTTTAAACATATGAAAAGACTATCCAATTTCGATTTTCAAACTTTATACGGATACTCACAATAAAATGTTTGATTTCAGTTGCGAAAATTAATAAATATACAATAAATAAATATATAAATAATAGATATCAGTTGCAATAGATATAGAGGTAGGTGATTGTTTAAGAGTGACCGTTCGATGATTGGTGTAAATAATAGCCAAGTAACTTATTGAAATTGAGTAAATAAAATGGCAGGTCAATATTAAAAAATGGTGGATATTACATACGAGTATGTCATGTATCGTATATTTGTAGGCTATCAAATTTCAAATTGGGCTTCCTATTTAGTTGTGACAGGTGTAGAGTAGTTTATAGTTCCTGATTCCTACAATTATCAATTGGAAAAAAAGGAATCACGGAAAAAATATCACACAAAATTGCGGATATTTTATGAATCGTAAGGCTATGGGGATTCAAATTCAGATTTCTAGTTAGCTTGAATAAATTAGCTAGTTAGCTATATTGATTAATCTGTACAGATTTCCATCCACATATACTGTACCTAATTATTTACAAGATGTTGAGGCAAGTAAAGTGAGTACAATAAGAAAGTCAATGATTCGTTAAGATGAAGCAAATGAGAGTCCATCTTGGAAGAAAAACAAAAGTCTGATATAGGTTAGACCACAACTCTATGCTAAAGCAATAGTCTGTAAGGCATGCCTCTATGCTCCGCCTCCTCTCTCCTGATTGGTCAACAGTTAACAATGCAGCTGGTTCTGAATCTGGCCAGTAGATAGCAGTAGCTACTGGGTCAAGAACAAGTTAGTAAGCTACTCCCACTTATACACCAGCAAGCTCCGCCTTCTCTCCTGATTGGTCGACAGCTTGACAAGTAGTTAACTCTGGATCTGCTCAGTAGATAGCAGTAGCTACTGGGTCAGGAACAAGTCACTAAGCTCCCACTTACATACCAGCAAGCACCGCCTACTCTCTCTCCTGATTGGTCGACAGCTTGAAACGTAGTTAACTCTGGATCTGCCCAGTAGATAGCAGTAGCTACTGGGTCATGTAATTTTTTCTTTAGAATAAGTTACCAATTCTTAATCGAAATTCAACATAGAACTTAAACACGGCCAACTTAATTAATTCAATAAATATATCACTGCATATACAAAATAATTAGCAAGAAAGAGCTAGTAGAATAAAAAACAGAGAGATAATCCGTATATGATTTTATCGTGTTTCAAGAGAATTATACTGAAAATTAATGTTCCTAGATATATGATTGAGTATACTTTTGAACGAATAAGTACACAAGACTCATTGACGTATTATGTAACTTAATTGAAATTTTTGAATCAATTAAAAAGAAACAATTTATCAATATGAGGGGATATTTAGTTTATATGGGGTGGGGGGTGAGTGAGGTTTATTGGCGTTGGGGGGGACTGGCACCTCTGATATAGAAAATAGTCATCATAAACTTGATAGTGAATTTATTTCAACTTTCGTTATTTAATCTTATTAACAGCGCACTGAGTAGAATTCCTGAGTTTTGCAGGCGTCGGTTAGGCAATCCGTTAAATCTTTGATGGCTTAACAATAATAATGGTAATTATTGTCATTTATGTATACTATATGCATAATACTTACATTAATATAATATTGAGGAAATGGAACAAAATGAGTATGTGCTGATCATCAGTAACGTATTTTCGAAAAATTAATTATTGAGAAACTTTGAAACCGTTGATTATTATGTTGAGAGATGGGCTGGCAAAGATTGGTAAAAAAAACTAGCTTTCCTAGTTTCCAGTTTCAGTCGCAATTTTTAATTTAGTAAGCATGGAAATAGTATTGAATTGTTGAGGACAACATCCAAAAAATCATTCCCTCATTTCAAAATTTTATTTTTGAACTCCATAAGCAATAAAATTTGAGAAAACTTCATAAATATTGAAGTGAAATTATCAAAAAAGGGGAAATAAAATTTAAAGTTATATTAAAGGTAGTCTAGGAATGTTTATCTATACATAATTTGAAGCCATTTGTGCAACAGAAGTTTCTATTTTATACCTCACCTAATAATGCGATCTAATCTAAGAAGACTAACGAGCAATTTTTTCTAATGCAAAATTCCTCAAATTGATCTTCAAAATCATCCTTGGTATCATCCTTGGTTATCTTTCATAAGATTTTACGGAATGATGTGGACTCACCCTACCTACTTGGAAGGATTGGATTTTCTGTACCCACTCTTAGGCGGAGATTGCATCCATTGTTTTACATTCAAAGGTCCAGAACGGTCGGTGGATACTTCACACCCTTGAACCACATACCTAGGCTACTCAATGGACTGGGTGGTGAGTTGGATGTGTTCTCACACGGCCCTCTAGTCTTCAAGAGGAAAATCCGCTTGCTCTTGGCTCATCAAAATATCTGAATTTCTTTATTCTCTTTAGTTATTATTTTTCTCCTCACTTGCACTCTGCTAATCGCTTCTTCCTGTCATCATCATCATCCTCATCATCATCATCATCATCATCATCATCATCATCATCACTGTTTCCTTGTCATCTTCAATTCTATCAACATCATCTTCTTCATTCCATCATTCTGTCATCTCTTGATATCTTTCTTATAGTTGGTTATTATTATTGATTCAACATTATTATTTTTATTATTATTCATAATTATTATTGTTTTGTAAAGTGCATTTTAGTTAAATTATCGTGTTGTGTTAAGGAAACATATTTGGGGTTTATCCTGTTGTTTCCGTCTTGTTTGTTTGTAATAAATAAATAAATAAAAAAAGCTCTCACTAGGATTACTACTTTTTAATACTAACAAAATAATAACGGAAGTTTCTGAACAGACGAATTCAATTCACAACCAGGCTTATCTATCGTGAATCATTGGTCTATTATATTTATTGAAAATTTCAAGCTCAATAATAGCTTTTTCTGAGGATAACTCCCACATGAGCCGTGAACTCATGGGAACTATGGAAATGCTGATGATAACAGATACATTATTTTAAAAACTGCTTTTCTGGATGCTTTTTTTGTCGCAAATTTCAAAAAACCTTCTCAGTTATGTGCAAAAACAATTAAGATTTACTTGATACTGTATATTGAGAATTGAGAAGCTTGATGGAAATATACTGGGGAAACGAAAGCTCTTTAATTAAATATAAAAGTTTTTAAAAAATCATACTCAACTTTTACTCCAAATCCCATTTTCATATAATATGGCTTTTGTTGGTAAAGAGGACGGTATTCTTTCAACATAGTTTGATGGGAAAACACTGAGAAAAGCTAGGGCTCAATGTATGCTTGACCATACCACCGATCAACCTGAATTATCGTATCTATTAATTATCCACCTATTTATAATTATATCAGCAATTTAATAATCTGGCAAACGTCGTCAATATACAGCGAATCCACCTATTGTATCGTAACTTTGATTTAATGTGTAGCAAGTTCACCTATCCTCAAGATACAGCTACTGCCAAAATACATGAATCATATATATTTCAATGACTTATTCAATTTAAAAAACTTCCTATTCAACTGAGTACTTACTGTTCAACATGGATTTCACTATTGGACTTGGAACTGACTATTCAACATGGATTTTACTATTGGACTTGGAACTCACTATTGGATTTGGAACTCACTATTGGACTTAGTACTCACTATTCAACTTGGAACTATCTATTCTAATTCAAACTTACTATTAAACTTGAACTTACTTTTCATGTTGGAGCTTACTATCCAAATTATAGGTTTCTATTAAACTTGCCAACAACTTTACACAATTGAAGGTGTAGATAACATCTTCTCAACACTCAGATTGATCGAATTATTATAATATTTATAATTTTGGTTTCTTTCAAAGTCGGGACAAATGTTATGGGTCAGAGCAGGGGGCTGTCATTGATGGAGTGGAAGTATCGTATCTTTCCTATGTTAAAAAAGGGTGAAGCCTGTGTCATGGCCTTCTTGAGTTTTGTCTAAAGATAGCCATGCTGTGTCTCGATCTCATTGGCCGAATACACTCTGGACCGATGTCGGCCATTATTATGACCGTGATTTTGACGGTGTATTTGAATTCAGAGCCATCATGTTAAATTTAATTTTCATGGAGTTTTGAAAGTTTATGGTATCTTCTGCGGTATAAATCAAAACTGTTGAGAGAATAAAGTTAATATTTACGGCAAAATACACAATTTTTGTCGGATTTTGTGTTTTTTAGGCTGGTTTGGGTAGAAGTTATGTAGATGTTTTCAAATACAGCGCCAAAATTACGTACATTAAAAATGGCCGACATCCAACTCCCCTTATTTCTCTTACTTCCTCTCCCTTAAAAGAAAGGTTATGTTTGTCAGCTCCCTGGGTCAGAGTGTTAGGAGTGCCTGGTTAGAGGGAAGGGGGGGGTTGACGAGGGGGTAAAGAAGGGTTCGCGCACGCGTTGAAGGAGTGACGACTCTACAGACAAGAGAGCACATTACAGGCAGACCTTGCTTACTACTTGACAGGTAACAATTTACTGGTATTCGGCCCAAGAAGAAACATATATACTGTATCCACTAATCATTTGCCACTCCTAACCAAAATCGCTCTCTTTCTCTACTGACGGAACTTCTCCTTCTGCCTGTTCCATCTCTTTCTTCCTCTCCTTCTTCTATTTTTCTTCTTCTTCTTCTTCTTCCGTCTGTCCGCACGATAATTAACGAACGGAAGATCGTACACTTTTGAGATTTGGAATATAATATCTTCATAGATGAAGTAAGAAGCCTATTGATTTTGAATATTGAGGGTTAAATTTGAAAAAGATACAAGCAAAAAATAGGTACTGCATTTCAAATACACGTTACAGAGAAGTATAATGACATTAAACTACTATTTATAGGCCTACTCGTAATTTCAGTATTTCAGCCTCACGTCCCAATGCCTAAATGGCGCAGTTGGTCAAGGCTACGATCTTGTCTTTGAAGCCAAATTCAATTCGGAGATGCTGGTTCGAGTCCCATCCGGGGCAGATTCCTTTGCTAACAAATTTCAAGTTTTAATCAATTATTATCCATACATTTTTTATTGTAATAAATTCATTATGTTCATTATTACTTATTACAATAGCCTATTCTAATTTTATGAAAGTAATCCAAATGTTGAAACGTTTCTCTCAATTGCAGGAAATAGCTACTATGTTTACTACTTGAGCAATTCTCGAAAGTACTGTCCTGTTTTTTCTGTTAATCTGTACACTACAATATCGGGTCCTTGGATACTCCGTTGTATCGGTTTCTTTTCTTCCACCTTTTCTTCTTCTTCTTCTTCTTCTTCTTCTTCTTCTTCTTTTTCCTTCTCCTCCTCCTCCACCATCTCCTCATCTTCCTCCTCCTTCTCCTCCTCCTTCTCTTCCTCCTCCTCCTCCTCCTTCTCCTCGGCTCCTCCTTCTTCTCCTTATTTTTTTCTTCTCGTCCTCCTTTTTCTTTTTCACCTTTTCTTTATTCTCCATCACTTTCTTATTTTTCTTCTAGCTCAGCCACTCCTGTTTCTTTTCAATAATGATTAACTTCCATTTTCAGAATTATTTACGAACACCCCTAATTTGCTCTTCCTTTGTGAATCAATAACAAGAGCAGCACTTGACTTAGTTTAGGAAATAGCCGGGAAAATTATCTCCATTCTTGTAATTATAAAAATAAAATACTAAGTATTTTTTCCTTTTTAAAAATGTTTAGATGGTGATGCCTATGAAGATGAAGATGAGCTCTATGCCGACACAAATTGAATTGAATTAAATTGATTTAATTCCTCAAATATCCCACAATGGAAAAAATATACTTATAAATTACAAATAAAAAAGTGATAATGAATAAGCTTGCTTACAAGGATAATTAGTAAACCACAGCAATAGAATTTTCTTAAATTAATGAAACAGGCACCAACGAGCAGAAGGATAAAAACCTTGTTCGCTGGAGGGAGTATTACAGTATACATTGATCTGAGTAAAAATGATAAGTACTGAGAGATAGACTGGTTTTTTTTCTTGAAAGAATTTTCTTTGTTGAAAGGTATCCTTTTAATATAGCTTGATTATAACTTACTGAGAAAAGCTAGTGCTTCTTGATCCAATAAGATATGAAGATGAACACAATTATTTAGATTGGTATAGAAAATGCAATGTAATCATTGCAATGATGGTGAAATGAGTTATCAATAAAGTGAAATGGTTTAACAATACTAGCTCACTGGGTCTCTCTAGATGTTAGTGGAAATTCATAGATTGGAGAAGACTTTCATGTAACAGATATCCCTTTTATTACTGAGTATGTAAGTCGGAGAATATTAGTAGAAATATTAAAAATGAAAATAAGAGAAATGAAAGTGATGAAATTGATTGTCTGCATTGGATTTGATTAGTGGCGAAGCGTGGTATACTTATTTGGTCATCGCCGGGTATATTTCATACAGGAAATATACTTTCCTATATATAGACTATACTAGTATATTTCCTATATGAAATATACACGGCGATGACCAAATAAGTATACCACGCTTCGCCACGGCCATTTGATGCTGAAAGATAAATAAATAATATTCTTTATTAGGCGGAGTTAGGACTAGAGAGTCCTCTTTACCATTAAACCATGTAATATGGATACATTCTTATCTGTACATTCACAAAAATAACACTAAAGAAACGTTGAGGACAATCATCGAAAGGAAAATTTCGATTAGAAAAGGATTGTATCGAAATGATGCAATGTAGAGGACAATAATTAAACTGAATCTCCGACTATTACATAGTGAGAGACCATACTATACCACTCTCATTCACCTCATACAAATCTATTAAATCGTGTAGTGTATTTTGGGATTTGAGTTTGGAGTATTTGATAAGTAGTAGAGTATTTTGGAATAATCTCCATTGAAAGCTCACTTACAGCTTGGCAGTCAAACTTATAATATCTGCCAATCTGTTTGTATTGCTCAATGCATTATAACAAACAACAAAAATTTAATACTTTAATATCTCTCACCATCTTTCCCATTACCCACGCACATAAAAAAAGTGGATAAGCTTCAGAAAAAAGCAAATAATCAAATAACATTGAAATTTGTAGTTATTAAGATTTGAACTCCATTATTGAATTATCTCTAGTCAAGGATGATGATGATATTGCACTCTTCTGCATTTTTTACATTCAACCAGTATAAAAGTGCATAGCTTATTCATTATTGTTAGACATTTTGTCTTAACTTGATAGACATTTTAAATTTTAAGGAAATTATGAGAAAGAACGTTAAAAACTACGATGAATGAACTATCATTCAAGAAGTTATGAATTTGTATGAGCTGTGGGCTGGGTGACATTTGTATCTATGTAGTATGTCACTTATATGCATTACTTCTATGCATTACTTCTATGCATTAGCTATTATTACATGAGCTATTGATGCCATATATGACTATGACTGATTTAGATTCACAAAAACTATCATACAGTAACCTTTCACAATAAGTGAACAGTATTATAAAACAAGCTTCCTATGTAACGCTATATAACGCTTTCCATCAGTTCTATTGATGAATGACAATTCAGATGACAAGTGCGATCTATTACTTGAAACAAAGTCAGCGTTCACTTACTATACGCTATTTTGTTCTATGTTACACTCTCATACTTCAAAAGAAATCTTTAAGAAAAAACAAGAATTTATACACTTTGATTCACTTCACTACCGAAATGCAGTCATTTTATTGAAGTGTGGGCTATACATCGCAATTCGTGAATGGATCAAGAAATCATCATCTTCAAGAATTTATATTTCGCAAAATCTTGAAAGCCTTGGAACATGTAAACAAACAAATTATCAACAATAATTATTATCATTATTCACAATAATAGGCCCACATGATTCGAAAAGACTGAAATTTGTCTCTTATTAGACAACGTGAGGCTACTACTTGAATATTTTCTTTGTATCATCTATATTATTTTGATTTAAATTCAAATTTTCAGTTTCAAGTACTCCGATGATTTAGTAGACCACGACTGTAACACATTGAGCTTCGTTAATACACTGTAATCTCAGGCATCGGAGCTACGAAATTTCAATGTTATTTATTCATTGACTTCAATGCTCTTGCTATATACTCAATGTTGATTCAATGCTCTTTATTATCTTTTTTGTTGACGGGGAAGCAACGAACATTTAACCATTCCATCACATTATTTAGTAGAGTGGTAAAGAGAACTCTAGAATATTGCCATACAACCCACGTCTACTGTGATTGGAGGTTGGGCCGCCTGACTTTCAACTGTCTGCCGGCTCACTTATTCACTCTTCACTTTTTCCAAAGAACATTTTCTATGATATCCGAATATTCGATACCTGTGACGCTTCATTTCATGTTCCTTCTTTCAATATTAAATATTTACATTCCATCTCTCATCATCATCATCATCCTTCCCATTACCCACGCACAAGCCTAGACGAGCTTATGTGGGCATCATCCTTAGCAAAACAAATTATCAATATTTTCGATGCGTCTTAGTTTTGAGTTGTGGGATCCTAGAAGACTGAAGAATCCATTCTGAGTAAAGAAATTCATTCTCCAAAGAAATTGAGTAAAGAAATTTTCTCGAAAATGTGAGAATAACTAAATTACAATAAAGCCAATTAGATTCAATCAAAATTATTTATCAATATTTTCGAATGCTTCTTAGTTTCCAGTTGTGGGATCCTAGAAGAATTCAAGGTGTAAGAATAACGACCGATTACATGGAAGCCAATTAGATTCAACTACCGTTAAATGACTTCATATTTGATGGAGATCGATAGAAATTTAGTTGCTTTGATTGAGTTTTGGTGTCTGTAAAACTGAGATATGAGATTGTATAGTATTTATCTACTTGAACTCAAAGTCTATCTTATGAGACTGCATGAGTCAATTCAAATTCTAAAACTTCCCGAATGTAAACCTAGGCTAGGTAGTTAGCCTAAACCTATTTCTGATAATTATTTAACCACATACCTACTCAATCTACCCCATATTGATATAATTTAATGTTACCTTTCAGAGATAGCTAACAGAAAGTTAATTATATTAACTGTAGATTCTACAGTCAACAGTCTATTTAAAAATGACAGATTATATAAATTAAACATTCAAATCTGGTATGCATGATAAGTTGGACCTTTACCCACTACTCACACCTGGAAACTTGACATCGAAAAGCAACTCATCGCTCGGCTACCCAGCGATGCAGCAGTTGTTTGTCATACTCACAGCCGCTACTCAAGTTGCCAGAGTTGCTGTTCGACTACTATCACAATATTCTCAAAAAGTAAATATTTTGAGAATTTTATAACTTATCTTCGATATTTTATAAGTTGAAGTGACCAAAAAATGATGAAATACTACTTTTTAAAGCAAATAATCCTACTTTACCAGTTTGATGTGGTTAGAATATCACCTAACCTCACTTTTCTGTACATAGAATCTATACACACATCGCTCGGCGACCAGCATGTCACATCGAAAAGCAACTTCGTTGCGCGGCGATGTCATCTAGGCGATATCGCCTAGGCGACATCGCCTAGTCTGAGCGTCGTCATTTGAAAACACATGCTGCGTCGCTGAGTCGCCGAGCGATGAGTTGCTTTTCGATGTTGAAGTTTCCAGGTCTGAGTAGTGCCTAAGACACGCACTAAGAACGGATTTTGGAAACATCCCAAAGATACGCCCAATATTCGCGTTTTTCTAGCGATTTTTTGCGTTTTCTCAGCTTTTTCGAGAACTAATTGGCAGAAAATGTTGAAATTTGGTACTTAGGTTCGATTAAGGTCTAAAAATAATCTGTTGAAATTTCTTCTAGATTCTCCCAAAATTACGCCAGAAATCGGCGTTTTTGCAGTTTTCCTTGCGTTTTCAATGCGTTTTTGCATATTTTTCAACAACGACTGGACTAAGAGCGTTTAAACCTTATACACAGGTTCAGCTACTGCTAAGGTATAAGAAGAATATTGAAATGAAGTATTTTAAAATCATCCGCCGCAAACTACGCCTGATATTGACGTTTCTCCAGTTTTACTTTGCGTTTTTGAGGCGTTTTTTATCGACGTATCGTTGCTCACTGTAACAATGAGGGCGGAGCCCCCTGGTGAGCGCGAAGCGCTCACTCTTTAAGTTTATGAAAATTATTCGTCCAGGGGGCGGAGCCCCCTGTCTAGCCTGCTGGCTAGCAATTAATAAACAACGACGAAAACAATGTTAGCTAATTTATTTAATTACTCCAAATCTCGAACAGTCATCAGTCAATTGGCAGATATGCTATTTCCTTAAAATATCAAAATATCACCATCATCATGTTTATCGGAAATTATAAATCTTGAACCTAACCTATATTTCAAGTCCAACCATTGTTCAATTTCCAATCTATTACTTGATTATTTCTCTCGAGAACTTATCAACCACAAGTGGCTCAAGACTTGGAGAATAATCTGAATGAGCTGTGAATTTTATGAGGGACAAACTTGATTTTGGTCTCACTTTAAGAGTTAATTATTGCAGGAACAGTTAAGTAGTTTATTAAATTATTTAATAGCCCTTCGGCAATTCATTTCCTTATAATGAGGTGCTTTGAAAGACTTAAAACAACTTGGAAGGGCACAGCATTCTATTGCTTCTAGAATGCAGTGTTGGCAAAATGTGACCCACAGAATGGGAGTTTTTTTTATTGATTTTTGCAAACCTGTAATTGTCCGTGAATACTGGGGAGGAATGTAATGTAATTTAATGGAATAAAGGAATGTAATGCTTCGATAATAAAATTATGATAGTATGAGTTAATAAGTATGCAGGTGTATGCGTTGTAAGTATGTGTTTATAAGTAGTGAAAATGTTTTGAATGCATTACTCAATTATTTTAATATATATACAATTGTTCTCCCTTTGTATTGATATCATAAGCTATAATGTATTAGACTACCAGTTTTGTTGGGCAACAACAGTTTTATCCCGAATGGTAGTTGTCTTTTAAAATAGTTCAAGTTGTTTCATTGACTATTCTGGTTTATTTGTAGCATTGTATAGGCCTACAATGCTACAAATAAACCAGAATATTCAATGAAACGACTTAAACTATTTTAAAAGTATATCAATGTTGATATTTATACATATTGTGTCCGATACTATGAATTTAAATTCCTATTCAAATATAGACTGCACTACTATCTCACTATTTATAGTTGCTATTGGAAGAAGTTATGAAAGTGTTTAACAACGTGGTTTAACATTGAAATTTGGAAGTTCCTATTGCTAGAATGAGTAAAATTCCTTATATTCTCTTAGAGACTATGTCTACTGTATATTGTCTAGACTAGGTCCATAATGTATCCATTCCAAATATCTTCAAATAAATTTGATGCAGAGATCGTTTGAAAGAGATTGTGAAAATGCAATTCATACAGTGAAAACGTTATACTCTATATTCGATTTGTACGTACGTCCCAGAAATAAATGCTGTTACTCAGTTGATAGCAATGAATTTGCAGAGGTTGAAATTGTTAATGAACTCTCTACTGCTTATATAAACTAAGATGAAGAATATTGTTTTATTTATTGCGTTTTAAACTGATATTAGTTTGTATTACGTTCTTGTTTTTATTGTTTTATTTCATGTACTTTTCATAATAAATCATTTGTAATCGACTGATCTATAGCATTGGTATACAGCAGATGCCACAAATACTATCTAATTTGAACAATCAGGCCTGGTTTGCAAGATATATTTCATATTTGGCCATTCTAGTCTGGAGTTGCACTGAAAATACCATAATCAGAGACTGCTTCATTTTTTTTGAAGAATCTGAATGAAGTAGAACTTCAATGTGTTGAAGTCAAAAGGAGATGAAATCTGATCATGTGATATGCAATTTATGAAAGATTCATCAACTGTGGTGTGACCCAATAGGTCGATAAAAATGCTTAAAACAATATTTGCTTAAGTGAGAATAAATATCTATACGTGTTATACCTGAAATAGGCCTGTAGTATACCTGCTATAAGGAATAAAATTTAAAATAATCTAACTTCAATTTTAACACTCCCAACTTCTAACGATTGTAGTAATATGTAATACTCTAATACTCTAATATATGTAATACTGTATTTCTTTTTCAATATCTGTATTGTAATTACTGTTTTAACTATTGAGGTCTGGAACTATTAAAAAGTTTACCAAATCTTTGATCATCACAAATCAAAGTTGATTGAATTGCACATGGAATAATTACAAGAGATTCCTATACACGGTTTTAGGGGGGAGTCTATTAAAGTGTAAAGTGATTCTTGATTGATGAGACAAGTCTGTACTGTAGTGGCTCTGATATAGATGAGGAAGTGTTCAACTAGTATAGATTCATATTCACTTAATCAGAATGTACTTCAGTTTTATAATAATTATCTATATTAATGCATTTTCTTAGATTCCTTAAGTTCTTCTAGCTCAATAAATTGAGTTCAAGATTTGTAAGATTCTTGTGGGATGAGAGTCAAACTCCTTATCTCATCATTCATAGTCGAGTTGTTAAAAATCAAAACAATATTGCTGATTACAAGCAATATTAATTTTATTGTTCACATCAAACACAATCATGATTGCAGGATTGGAATAATCTTTGCATCAGCTGATTCTGTGCTCTAGTGTTGAGATCTGAACATCTCAATATTCTGGAGATGC
This sequence comes from Laodelphax striatellus, assembly GCA_017141395.1. NCBI lineage: Eukaryota > Metazoa > Arthropoda > Insecta > Hemiptera > Delphacidae > Laodelphax > Laodelphax striatellus. The sequence goes on from CM029544.1 coordinate 31,351,843, forward strand.
TTGTGTATCTAGTAGTTTGTAATTACGGTAGATTATATTTCAAGTGGATTTGTATTTGGAGTGATGAGGTTACAGTATTGCATTTTTTAAATATCTTAGTGTTGAAGATTTGTAAATTACGAGGTTGCAGTATTAAATTTTTCCAAATATCTTAGAGTTAGAGATTTGTGAGTTAAGAGGTTCCAGTATTGATTTTAAAAATATTTTAAATTGATATTGTATATTCAGTGGTTCCAGGATTGTATTTTTTAAAGAAATTTTTGTTCTCAGTACATTTTACAATTATAGTATTCAGTAGTATTCAGTTAGGGTTCAAATACTGACTGCATCTTTAAACAATATTTAAAAGATAGTCTCATGAAAAACATATTCGACCTCTTGAAAATCGGCCATATCCTGTCGAGTCGTTCATATGCCGTAGGGGTGATGAAAGCCGATCAAAGTCACTGTTCACTGATCACTGGTCACTGATCACTGATTACCGATCACCGGTTACTGGCCGTTCTCAGTGATCGATACACGCTCGAAGCCTGATAGTCGATTCTCGATCATATCACTAGTTCACGGTACATCACAACAAATCGAATGACGACTGTTCGCATCAAAAACAAGCAGAACAGAATGGAATAATTATTTTGGAGGGGGCCAAGAGACGCCCACCATGGTAAGAGGGGGCAGGGGGCACAGAATCAGGGCGGTACCAGTGGAAATTGTCACCCAACAAAGACAAGCCTTCCTGCTGCTATTCCTTCCTCACAATTCTATTCCTATATTCTATAGTAAGCTGTACTATGTTGTGCTATGTATCATACTTACAGTGTAGTAGCCATGTTACACCTCTACTAACTTCTATTACTATATTATTATGTAACTATAATAATGTGTTCTATGTTATGCATCAATACACAGGATAGTATCTACAGTCTCCCCTGTAATAAGCACTCAGGCCCAAGGCGAAGACTGAGGAAAAAAAGGATTTATGAGGAAAATGTTGATGAAGAAAAAGATGATGAGGAAGAAGAAGATAACGAAGATGAAGATAATAAAGAAGAGAAAGTAGACGATGAAGTTCAGAAGATTGTGGAGGAAAAAAGAAGGTTGAGAAGGAGGAGGAAAAAGTTTTGAAGGAGGAGGAGGTGTAGAAGAGAGAAAAAGTTGTGGAGGAGGAGGAGGAGGAGAAGGAGGATTAGGAGCAGAAGACGGAGGAGGAGGAGGATTAGGAGGGAGATGAATAATAGGAGAAAGATAGAGTAGAAGTTGAAAGATTTTTAGAATATTGTTAAGATTTCTTTGTTTGACACTAGATAGTCTATATACTTTAATATAGTCTATAATAACAAAAAGATAGATGAGTGTTATACAGAGTGTTTCAGAACTCCTTACCAATATTCTAGGACATTGTTTCTGGGTAAAAACCATATCCAAATATCATATTTAAATTGTCCAGAAAACCTTAGTTACTCACGCAGCTGCCATTTTGTTTTTTTTCACTCATTATTTTTTATCTCAATAATGGTGGAACATATGGAATTGAAACTTTGCACTAACATTTATGACAACTAGAAAAAGCTACAGAAAAATTATGACAATATTTCAAATCCATAAAACAAAATGGCGACCATTTTAAATTTTGTTCCTTGAATAACTCGGAAAACGTTGATATTACGAAAATTTTACAAGAATAACTTTTTTCAGTAAATTTAATTACAAATCGAATGAAACCTTATTTGTTAAGATTGGACCAATATTGAATGGGATATGGCAGCTTTAGTGATAGGTGACCGCTGGAGGTTACTTGCACCCTTTTCTACTGTCTTTAAAATTCACACAAAATAATCTAAAATCGCTTTAAAATAACATGCAAAGCAGACGGAGACTGTTGCATTGTTGTAGCAGACTTTAGCCGCAAGCCCAGGATGCACTGCAACCAGCCTCCAGCGGTCACCTATCACTAAAGCTGCCATATCTCAGTCAATATTGGTCCAATCTTAACAAATAAGGCTTCATTCGATTTGTAATTGAATTTACTAGAAAAAGTTCTTCTTGTAAAATGTTTTGTTATATCAACGGTTTCCGAATTATTCAAGATACAAAATTTTAAATCGCCGCCATTTTTTTTTATGGATTTGAAAAATTGTCTTAATTTTTTTGCAGCTTTGTCTAGTTGACATAAATGTTGGTGCAAAGTTTCAATTCCATATGTTTCACCATTATCGAGATAAAAAATAATAAGTGGAAAAAGCAAAATGGCAGCTGTGTAACTAAGGACTTCTGGACAATTTGAATATGATATTCACATATGGTTTTTACCCAGGAAAAATGCCCTAGAGTATTAAATGGTAGGGAGTTCTGGAACACCCTGTAGAGTATATAATCAGATTCATTTAATTTGACGCTTGGCATTAGGTAGATAGATAGAGAGATATTATTTCTTGACGTTGCTGATGACCGTAGAGTACGATGGCAAAGAAATAATATCTATCTATCTACTGCCAAGCGTCAAATTAAATGAATCTGATTACAGATTGTTTCTAGGATGGAGCTTGGATGAAGCGAGCATAGTGGGGGAAATAGACACACAACATGTTTGTTGGTTAGGCGCACCGAAACTGCTAAAATGCCTACATGTCTAAACTTTTAAATGCTTACATGTCTTCACCGATTCCAAAAACATATGTGACTGTATCTCACTAGAAATCGACTGTAATGTTACAGCAGATGTTTATTTCAAATAGACTTAATTTATAATTACCAAATTAATTCTTGCAGACAGTGCTAACAGACTAGAGAAGACACAGTGCTGAGCATAAGCATAGAATAACCATGTTTATCTCTGGCATAAGTCATCATAATGCCATAAACAATTGCTTGTCTATGATAATACTGAGCAGGAGACTAAAGCATCTCCGCTCTGCTTGTTGTCAGTACAAGTGATGTACAGGTACTAAAATAATATAATTATTTTATAAAAAGCAGTATATAGTACTGTCTATAAAGTACAGGTAGAAAAAGTCGTCAATACCTGTACTAAAATACAAAATGAAAGGTACATTGACAGTGAGGTTTCTTCAACAAGGCTTTTTGAAGAAATCAATAAATAATCCGTATAATTTATTTTCTTTCACTAAATGTCTAACGAATTATATGTCAAACTCATCAGCATTGTCTTAATGATTCAGATCTCTATGTAATTTATAGATCTTCTTAAAGATAAATCGGATTGAGACATTGTACTAAAATGAATAATGAATAATTGTAGTTGACTCAACTCAACTCAAAAATTATTTATCCCTCTTCAATTAAAAATACAAATAAGAAATAAATAAATTTTGCCAGTTACAATTAAAATAATTAAATACAGATACAAAATATTATTAATAATTTACCAGTCATTGTATTGATTGACATTGAGTAGGTCTATGTTTTATTTACGGTATACATTTATTATTACTAGTAGTTCTGTGAACAGTAGACCTCACGAAAAAGCCATGCTAGCTGAAATCTGTCAATGCGTTTAGCCGTAAATTAGCTGTTTTCTTGTCCACGTGTACAGAATTGGTCCTGTCAACTGTGTCGAGAGAGATGTTGTCAGGCGCCCCCCAAAATACGTTATGTACATCTAATTTATTTATTTTTAATTTTTTACATTTTTTTTTATATTCTATATTTTTTCTATTTTTTAATTTTCATTTCATTTTTTTATTTTTTAGTTATCTATTTTTTAAACATACGCGACATCCCACAAGCCGCCTCTTTCGCGGCGCCCCTCTGACTGCTAAAAAATGTTATGATTACAGCGAAAAATCTTATTTTGACCCAGCTGATGATCATTCCATAATATGTTTATATGTTTATATTCAATTCAAAATAGATCCTATCACGTGTTCCATACAGCTATTGTATATTCCATATACATAACTATATTCCATACAGCCATTCTCCTTTCCTTCTATTTCGTCCTTAAAATGCAAAATTAAAAAAAAACCTTACATATACATCGTCGCGCAGTCTCAAAATGAACATTCCTGCCAAATCTTATTGAAATCTGTCAATGCGTTTAGCCGTGAATGCATTACAAACAAACAGACGAAAGCCAATCGACTTGAAACAAGACTTCACTTCGTTCAGACTGAGCTTCGCTCAGTCTTCTCTTCGTTCGGTCAATTAGAATATTGTACTGTATCTACAAAATGTACATATGAATTTGAAAAAATGTAAGCTGATAGGTCTTACTGCAGGAATTAATCCTCACATGGACCAATAACAGGTCTGTGTGTGAAGATGAGCCCCCATCAGATTGAGAGGTGTAATCATTTTTATAATCATAGTAGCAGTGATATACAAATTATGTATGTATTTGAAAAAAGATTTATTTTAAAGTATATTTGGAAGGATGAGGAGAGCAGACTCGAATCCGAAACAGGCACAAAACCCGATGGAATTGGACTATAAGTTGCTATCAGGTCTAGATAGCGGCCGGACGTACTGTTGTGCACCGTCTCTTATCAGCTTCGAACGGCTTGTTCAATTTTGTTCTGATTGAGTCTAACAAATTGTCTTTTTCAATACAGTTATTACGTTCTTATATGCTTAGATTCGTTTGAACAATGGCTGTTTGCGGTACATGTAATGAGGAAATCGATCCAAAGGAAATCGTTACGTGCACTGGTGTTTGTGACATGAAATTTCATCCGCCTTGTTGTAGTATTAAATCTGCTGAGAACTATCGAAAATTAGGCGCTCGAAAGGAAACTTGGTTATGTGATAGCTGCAAAGTTAAAATAAGAAAGACAATAGTGGTGGTGCCGTCACGCAGGATTTTATTAAGAAAATATTCGATGAAAAGTTCAGTACTCTATCGAAGCAAATGAATGATTTGAAGAATGATGTGACGGGTATTTCTGGTTTTCTGGACGATGCTCTAAAGAAAATTTCCGATCTTCAGGAAGAGAATAAGAAACTAAATAAGAACTTTTCTATGATTGAAGCTGAGAATTCCAACAGTACTCTAGGCGTTTGAACATTCAGATTGACGGAATACCAATTTCTCAGGGTGAAAATGTGGAAGATGTCGTCGATAAACTGGGAAAGATTCTAGAGATTGATTCTCCAATTGAGAATGTGGTTAACATGCACCGTGTACCGACCATTAACTCCAAAAAGTGTCAACCAATCATCGTTCGGTTCTCAAACCCTAAGCAGAGGGAAAAGTGGCTGGAAAAATACCGTAAGAAACGAAATGTCACCTCCACAGATCTCAACCCGGGCCTTCAACCAAAGACGAACATCTATATCAACGAACACCTGACGAGGGAAAACAAAACACTGTTGGCGGCAACCAAGGCTGTCGCCAAGGAGCGAGGCTATCAGTTCGTTTGGGTGCGACAAGCAAACATCTATGTTCGCAAGGACCCTAACAGCAGAGCGGTAAGAATATTCACACATGATGGCTTACAAAAACTTGTGTAAGGAGTCCTCGATCTTCAGTTCAGGTGAACTTTTGTAGAGATTCATGCGTTGCAATTCATTATTATGATTTTTAAAAGAGAGAACTATGTATTTCTTTCGATGCTATTTATTACTAGAAAAATTTATTTTGTTTTTCAATATGTTAAAGAATTTTTCAGATATCATATTATTCACTATATGTATATATTATTCATACGCTCCTATGGAATATAAATTTTATTTTCACGTTCAATGTAACTTACTTCTTCATCAATAATTGCGTATTTCTATAATTGATGGAAGAGGATAATCTAGACATCGAGTTTAACAATATCACTTTTGACTATTTTCAACCGGACTTCTTTTTACCTGTAGTTAATCATTATAATTTAGGAGTCATTGTGCAGAATATCAGAAGTGTCCGAAAAAATTTCGATCAGTTTCTGGTAAAGTTGGATTTTGAAGAGCGACCTAAAATAATTATCCTTACAGAAGTTTGGATTAAGGATGATGAAATTGATCTTTATAAGATAGACCACTATTAATAATTGCTTCTTCAAATGCAATTACTTGAATAGATCAGGTGGTGTAATGGTTTATGTTCATGAGACTATTTCATGCACTGAGTTGAATAATGTTTTTTCAACAGCAGACTGCATCTCCTTGAATCTCAAGTACGAAAATTTCAGTTTTGTTCTTCTCGCTGCCTATCGTCACCATAATAGCTTACCCAGTACGTTCATAAGTGAACTCAAGATCTGGATTGAACAAAATTCTAGTACAAATTCAGTCTTTTGTGGAGATATAAACCTAAACACTCTTATAGATAATGATGACATAAATGATTACTTGGACTTGTTTGGTTCATTTGGTTATAAATGTTGTATTAGAGATGTTACTTGTTTATTTATTTGGCGTATGGCTTTTGTTGGTGGGGAGACCCGAAGGTTGTTCCACCTCGCCGTGCTTAACCTAATTCCACTTAGGTTGTAGTTTTATCCACTTTTCAGAATGATTTCGAATTTTGAACGCATTTCTTTTTGATACATAAAAGTCCAAAAGTTCATAAACCACAAGCACAACTCAAGAACACAAAAGATACAAGAAAATATCGAATTTTCAACTAAAAATTTAGAGCCCGAAATATAGAGATGTTACTAGACCAGCATCACTCACATGTCTGGATCATCTATTTGTCAGATCTGGTCCACTTTTAAAGTACCAAAGTGCAATATTTAGAACCGACATTACTGATCACAGCACAATAGGTGTAATATTAAGAAAATCAAAAATAAGAGCTATTCAGCAAGACAGGAATGGAGATCAGTTGGCCGGTAAACAAAAATTATGCCTTAGGAAATTGAATGATAAATTGAGTTTGTCTGACTGGTCAATAGTATTGAATTCACAGAATGTTGATAGCGCTTGGAATGAATTCTTAAAAATTATAGAGGAATGTAAAAATTATTGTTGTTTGGTCACTATGCCGGTAAATTCCCTAACTAGAGCTAAACATATTAGTCCTTGGATAACGAATAATATTCATAGACGATTACAAAAACGAAACAAATTGTATCACAAAGTTAAAAACCGTCCCTTCGATTTACAAATTAAAAAACTATTTTAACTCTTTTAAACTGAAGTTGGCTGATGATATAAAAGCCACAAAAAAAACTATTACAGGCAATTATTTGAGAAAAATTATAATAACAAAGCTGCTCAATGGGGAATAATTAATAATATAACAGTTAGGATGAAGAAAAATATCAGTTTTGAAAGTATTTGTACAATGAATAATACCGTTGTCACTGATTCTCCATCTATAGCCGCAGAGTTTAATAAATATTTTATTAGTGTACCTATTAATGTACAGAATGACCTACTTAGAAACATAAATCCAAATTATCAATACACACCAGAGGACTACAGCAGGGTTTTCCAAACAGATGTATCTGAAAATTCCTTATTCTTATATCCTGCTAGTGAAGAGGAAATATTTAATTTGGTTAAAGTTATGCCCTCAAAAAAGTCGTCTAGTTTCGACTCACTCACAAGCGAAGTTTTAAAACAAATTCTTCCAAATATACTACCTACTTTATGTCACTTGTGCAATGCTAGTTTGTCGCAAGGAGTATTCCCACAGGTCTTAAAGAGGGCGGTGGTGGTGCCAATTTTTAAAGGTGGAGATAAGTCACAACTGAATAATTATAGGCCAATAGCGCTGATATCCATATTCTCAAAAATATTAGAGAAGCTCATGAAAAATAGATTATTGCAATTTCTGAATAGATACAATTTTTTTAGTCGAAACCAGTATGGCTTTCGCGAGGGTTTCAATACAGAGCGTGCCCTAGTCGACTTTATGAGAGTTATTTATAGCAATGTAAATGATGGATTGAATGTAAATGCATTATTTTTAGATGTCAGAAAAGCATTCGATACTGTTGAACATACTCTCCTTCTAAAAAAGTTGGAACGTACAGGGGTAAGGGGTGTAGCCCTACAATGGTTTAAATCTTTTCTGAGCAATAGAGTTCAATGTACAAAAATAAATAATACACATAGTTCTAGTTTAACAGTTACTTCAGGACTCCCGCAGGGATCAGTCCTATCAGCAATGCTTTTTATCATTTTTGTAAATGACCTGTGTGATGCTAACCTCAATGGAAAAATTATTTGTTATGCTGATGATACAGTATTAGTTAGTTCAGGAAAATCATGGGAGGACTTGTACAGCAGAATTAACCATGACTGTAAACTCCTTCAACACTGGTATTTCAAAAATAGATTGGCAATTAACGTTGATAAAACTAAGTTTATTAATTTCTCCTTACGTTCACCAAAAATTCACCACCATCCAATTACTTTTCATCTGAATAGTTGTAAATATGATATATTATGCCAATGTCCTCCTATAGAGCAAGTTGATGAGATTAAATACCTTCGTATCTTCATTGACTCATCCCTAAACTGGAAAACGCACATTTCGAATCTAAAGAAGAATATCAATAGAGATCTATTATCTATTTATCTATAAAGTAAATTCTATCACTTGAGAGAATTGTGTGACACAAATACTCTACTCGTACAGTATACTTTGCTTTAATAAATTCAAAATTGGAATATGGTATTGTATGTGGATATATGTAAGTTATTGTGGAAACGATGGATTTTTTAGGCCATGCTTTTCTGAAAGAAGGAGATTGGACCTTTTATCTCACGCCTACCGAGAATTAACTTCAGTTTTTTTGCAAAATCATTTCTGTATCTGGGTCCTAAACTTTTTAACATTATACCAAATGCTGGGAGGAAAAGTAGATCACTAAAAGAATTCTCAAGCATAACAAAAGATTGATGATTCCAGCAACAAGAAATAGATAATCTTTTACAAATTTTATCCTAATTGTCTCTGTAAATGTGTAGAATATCTATAAGAAAATTAATATGTAAATTTCTCCCTACCTCATGCGTCAACTTCATGATATAATATAGTAGTTATTTTTAATCTCTAGGAAGTCAACATGATATTATATCAGTTTCTTGAATTTAAAATGCCCTAAATATAATCATTTTATCCATATTTTAAGAAATCACACTGTATCTTTATTAGTATTCTTATATAAGTTAGTGTTAGTATAGTTTTATATTGGTATTCTATATAGTATTAGTATAGTTTTATATTAGTATTCTATATAGTATTCTTACTAAATATAGTTCTTCTCAGCTTGAACTTGGCAATTTTTATTCAATAATTTAGAATCCAAGAACAAAACTTTAATGCTATTTTTAATACATTTTAAAAAATGTCGTATCACCACTAAAATGCCTTTTGTATGTAACACTGTGTTTTTTATCTCTTGTACTGTTATATTGTGTCTACCATTAATATGTATCTTGTACCGCAATGGCCGCATAAAATTGTACTTAACTTCTAATAGCAACTGTTCTAATAATAAAATTAAGAACCTATTATAAATGTCACTGGCAGCACCTATAGAAAATCGCTGCTAGGTGAATTCTGAGATTAATATTGTATATTGTATTTTTTGTTATGTAATTATTGTAAAGGCAGAATAAATTTCATTTTCATTTTCATTTTTCATAATATTCAACTGTAGGCCTATGATAGATAGATGGATATAAATTTTAGAAAAATAGATATTAGGCTATGCATAGAAAAGAGGAAATTTTTATCAATAATAGGGCAAGAACTAGATAATTACTGAGAAGTCACTTAAGAGCTTAACCGGAGTTGCAGAAAGTTGCAAAAAGACTGGATAAATTAGTGTTGGATGAATTCTAAATGGTTCTGTTTCAATAAAAATGTTAATAAACATTTTATTCTGTTTGAATAACACGGGATTATCAACCAAAAAGTATGAATTCATGAATTGGATAAACCCACTGAACATAGTTGAAATTTCATGTATTGTATTGCAATTTAAAATATATAAATAGAACCTCAAAGCATACAGTTGGCTATTTCCGTATATTTTTGAAGAGATGAAGAGGTAAACTTTATTGAGGAATGAAACCTCATTCCCATTTTGGTCTTTAGTTAGTAGGCTATATTTGATTAAGATTCTTAATAATTTTTAAACAATTATTGAATAAGCGATCTACCATGGAAAAGAACAAAGATGTCCATTTCTTTCGATTTTTATGTAAGTATCTAATTAAAAGGATATCTAGTTGATACCTTTTAAGGTTTAAGTTGAAAACTCCTTTATCGTTGTTAAGTGGTACGGTAGACATTATTGTTAAAACTTTGCCACGTCAGAAAAAGAACAATTGATTCTATTCTCATGTAAACATTTTTGTTAAATTGAGTTGGAACTGAACCGTTCATTTGCAGTAAAATTCGAAAGAAGAGAGCCATGTCAGGTGAAAATAGATCGACTGAACGCTATTTAAATTGAAGAAATGTCTTCACAAAGTGTTTTATTTTCGAATGATGTCACAGTCCAGTTGAAACGAACAATTGCGCTGGCGAAAGTCACGAGTGAGAAAGAGAGCAAAGCGAAGCTCTGCATCACACAGCTGATAAGCTTTTGCCCATTGCGAGTGCCCAATTGTCCCTAGTTGGGAATTGGATGTTGGGTGTTACCTTTCCCATGCTTCAGCAGCGAATTTTGTACACAGGAAACTAAGCTAGAATAATTGCTTCCGTTATTGTTGTCATGTAAATTAGCATTACTTTTCAGTGAGACAAAATGTCACAATGTCATCGATTCATGTAGACGCAATTGATAGTGATTTATTGAAATGATGATCAATGTTGACCAATAAAATCACAATCTGGTTTCACCGTATCGCAAGCGGAAAGTGGAGAGTGACCCTTATCAAATAACATGCAAATGTGAAATGTGAATATTGCTTTTTTATCTATCTTCACTAGCACACTATTTCTGTTGATTATCTGGAAAAATGTAATGATATTGTTCTTGATTGTGATACGGTGATCCTAGTATTCCTAGTTGACCGAGTGAAGCGAAGTCTTGTTTCAAGTCGATTGGCTTTCGTCTGTTTGTGTGTTTCTAACGCATTTACGGCTAAACGCATTGACATATTTCAATAAGATTTGGCAGGAATGTTCATTTTGAAACTGCGCGACGATGTATATGTAAGGTTTTTTAAATTTTGCATTTTTTAAGGACGAAATAGAAGGAAAAGAGAATGGATACAATAGATATGGAACACGTGATAGGATTTATTTTGAATTGAATATAAACATCGTCATATTATGGAATGATCATCAGCTGGGTCAGAATAAGATTTTTCGCTGTAGTCAGGGCCCCGGGCGCCGCAGTCGGGCGCCGCAGTGGGGCGCCGCAGTCAGAGAGGCGCCGCGAAAGCGGCGGCTTGTGGGACGTCGCGTATATTTAAAAAATAGATAACTAAAAAATAAAATAAATAAAGTCATCCGTTTTTATCTATCTGAGAAAATTTCTTCATCACTTTAGTACCGGTAGTGAATTCGGAACTTTTGGGATGCGCTAGACTAGCATTGCTTTTTCGCGAGGTCTACTGTTCACAGAACTACTAGTCTAGATTCGTGGACTATGATGATCAATTTTTACCATTTACAACGTGAATCCTGTCTATGCAGTGAAGCAGCTCAAACAAGCATTGATTTGCATTTTGTTTTCTATCTTCTTATGCGTTATCCTATCTCGTTATATGTCCCTTATCTACGTTTTAAAAAAGTACTTACACATGTGATTTTCACATCTATATTAATATTTTTGAATGTATAATCGAGAGGATTCATGATCTTGTTAATTTCTTGGATAGTAAATTGTCTTCTTTTTATTGATATTAGTTATTTATACGATTAAAAAATCCCAACTGCCAACTTGTAATGATAAAATATTGTGACTTGCATCAAGGCATTGAACAAAATGAATGTACTGTATTTGTAATTTTTTAGTGGAGCATCAAGTCTAATATTGTTAGACTTGTTTTTAGTTTAGAGTTGCAGTTGTGCATGAATGATCCTCTTTAAATTGAATTCAAATTATAAATTTTTCATTAAGATCTAGGAAATCTTATATACTGTCTTCTTGGACAAAATTGAAACCTAATACAATGTACAAACCTAATTGTTTTTTTTTTTTGTTTCCATTTACAGTACTGCATTCACCATTACTCTATCACCTACTCCGCTTACCATTTTTCTTACCGAGGAGCGACTGCGAATCGATAAGAAATATCCGTTGTATAAGTAACTCAATATCGGGGGACCGACCTCTGATCAGGAGTATAAAGGCACAGGAATGGAATTTCTAAAGAAAAAAGGATAAAATAAAAATATTTTTTAAGTACAGCCATCTGTCATATGAACTGAATAATCATTGCACATAAAACAATGAGCTAAGTTGATGAAGCTAGAGCAAAGTTGGCAATACAATGGGATGTTGCTTCCAAAAATGGAATTACAAAAAGTATTTGACTATGACAATAATTATTCAAATCGAATTTTTGATCCACGAGAGGTTTAAACCACACAAGCCACTGAACTAGTTTTTATGATAAAATAACTATACCGTATTATCATATAACGAATAACAATGAGAGCAGTTGTCAATTTTCTGATAAGTATTCTTGTTGTACTGGGACTGAGGCTGTACTGACAGGGAAATTGAATTGTTATAGTGATAGACTAAGTAGGGATTCACAATGAAGGAGCATTGTTTGCAATAGTTTTCGAACAAAATGAAGACATTCTATTAGGGACCTCATAGACAAAATAAATACATTCTATTTGGAACCTTATAGACAAAATAAAGACATTCTATTAGGGACTTCATAAACAAAATAAAGACATTCTATTGGGGACCTTATAGACAAAATAAAGACATTCTATTGAGGATCTTATAGACAAAATGAAGACATCCTATTAGGGACCTCATCATTGGGACAACTATCAATTATTCATCGATCTAGAGAATAAAGAGATCATCAAAGAGATTCATATATTTATCCTCGAAACCTCTTCCTGGAGAATTATTTAATACTATTTACTTGACCATGCAACCATGCTTCTTTCTACTAGTAGTTCTGTAAACAGTAGGCCTCGCAAAAAGCCATGCTAGCTGAAATCTGTCAATGCGTTTAGCCGTAAATTAGCTGTTTTCTTGTCCACGTGTACAGAATGGGTCCTGTCAACTGTGTCGAGAGAGATATTGTCAGGCGCGCCCCAAAATACGTTATGTACATCTAATTTAATTTTTTCTTCTATTTTTTAATTTTTATTTATTGCTTATATTCTATATTTTTTATTTTTTTTATTTTCATTTTATTTGTTTATTATTTATTTATTTTATTTTTTAGTTATTTATTTTTCAAACATACGCGACGTCCCACAAGTCGCCCCTCTGACTGCGGCGCCCAGGGCGGGCGCCCCTCTTACTGCGACGCCCGGGGCCCTGACTAGAGCGAAAAAATCTTATTCTGACCCAGCTTATGATCATTCCATAATATGACGATGTTTATATTCAACTAGCTGACCCCGCAAACGTAAACCAATCACTTAATTTTATAAGTTTATGAAAATTCACACGTTGGAAACTTTATGCTTTAAAACCTCAAAAACATCACCAGTTCCAGTCCCAGAGGTAGGTCGAATAAACTTTGAAGCAGGATTAGGCCTAGTCTCACTCTTAATATTAACGATGAGTATTGAAACCCATGAGGATTGGATGAAATATTGTGAATGGTTTTTTTGACATGTGCATAGACACATTCCATCATCATATTTATAAACATGTTGCTTCAAACAGATCACTGTTAATAATCATCTGTTAATAATCATCTTTGAAAAATCATCTGTTAACGCACGCATGCTCGTGCAACTTTCAACTTATAGTCTTTATCTTATCATAAGATTAACATGGGATCCCTTGTGGTCCTCTATGCTCGTGTAACTTTAAATTTTCACTTTCATCTTTTAGTCTTTATCTTACCATAAGATTGACATCACGTGTTCCATATCTATTGTATCCATTCTCTTTTCCTTCAATTTCATCCTTAAAACGCAAAATTAAAAAAAAACCTTACATATACATCGTCGCGCAGTTTCAAAATGAACATTCCTGCCTAATCTTATTGAAATCTGTCAATGCGTTTAGCCGTAAATGCGTTACAAACACACAAATCCACAAACAGACGAAAGCCAATCGACTTGAAACAAGACTTCACTTCGTTCAGACTTCGCTTCGCTCAGTCTTCTCTTCGCTCGGTCAATTATTTCTCTTTTATACTAATTCTCTTCGATCTCAATTCTCTATTTTTTCCCCGCTGGTTCTGTCTTTCTCACCATTTCATTTTTCTCTCACATATATCACCAGAGCCACTACTTTTCGATGTAGACAAAGAAATATTATACAGTTATAACTACAAATAATGTTTATATACATATCCTAATGTGAGAGATTGTTATCGTATTCACTTGTAGGACTAAATTATTTTATTATTTTTTCTCGCTTAGTACTTACTCCCCTTCGAACTTTCTCTCTTTCTTTCATTTACTCACTTCCGACTCTCTTCATTCATCCCTCATTTTCAATTTGATGTTTACAATTCAAGTTTCATGTCCTCTAACTAGATACCGATTGTACTGTTTCTAGCAAGATACTTTTACAACTTTCTCACTTTCTTTCTCCCTTCTTTTACACTTCCCTTCGATCTTTCTAACATTCTTTTCTCTCTCTCTTTTCCACTTTCTTTCTATCTTCTATCTTCTCATATTCATCAACGAAACACATGTTTTCATAGATTAACTTGTAGGACTTCATTAATTTTGTCTCTTCGTTTTTCTTGCTTCTCGTTGTTTCTTTCACTATTTTTTCCTTGTCTTTCACGCTTCCCGCCATATTCTCCCCACATCCATGTACAAAACTCTTCATTCGTGGTATGACGCGCTTTGCGGGTTCATCTCTATTTCTTCTTTTTATCTCACTCACTTATCTTTACCTCACTTTCCTCTCTTTATCTCACTCACTAGAACCGGAGAAAATACTTTGAGGATACCGAATCACAGAACTAGCATTTATACTAAATCTTCCTTGTGAGTGCCTGTCGTATATGGAACTCACTTCCTAATTCTATTAGATCTATTGAGGGTCGAGCGACCTCATACTCATTGTAATTTACTCATAATTCAAATCAATATTATTTTAGGCATCTTTAGAATCCAACTTAACTCTAGAGTAATGTTCAATTGTAATCTTAATTAACGTCTGAAATGTTTTCTGTTTTGTCGATATTGACGAACGTAGAATTTTTCCATTAACATCATAATTATTATTATAACTTTATTTTGACATCATAATATCATTACTATTACACATGTCGAGACGTTAATCAAGCAATACTATATTCTATTTACACCCATTTCCAAACAACATCTCATCTTCCATCACAATCAATTAATAATTAATGACTTTTCAGCTATTCCCTCCATTTTCATTTATAATTATTTGTTGTTTTTTTTCAATGACTTATTTTAATCATTTCATATAATCTTTTTTGTTCTATTAGTGTACTTGTTTAGTTCTAATGCTCAATTATTCTTTATTTCAGTCTAAATATGTAAATTATTTCAGTCTAAATATGTAAAATTTTATGTTCAACCAAGGTCAAGTGTTGATGAAAAGGATTTCTATGTATCTCCTTTTCCAAGAATGGACATTCATATGTCCAAACTTCGCCTTTTCATCTAGATAACTCACAACTATTAAATCATCAGTAAATTTTTTTGCTACATATCTACTCAATGACATAAGTTATAAGCCAATTTAAATTTGACGAATAATTAATTGTATATGTTATTATAATCTAGAATTTAAGCAATCATATTTGTTATCTTTATGATAATCTCCTCTCTTTATCTCAATTCCTCCCCTTCTTTTCTCACTTTCATGTCCTTATCCTACTATATTTCTAGCGATTTCCCTTAATTTATGGTATGAAGGCGCTTCAAGGTTCAACTTTCATTCTTCTTCTTATCTCACTTTCTTCTCTTTGTCTGTCTGACTTCCTTCTCTTAATCTCTCTTTTTTCTTTTTACCTACTTTACCTACTCTTCGCTTTACTTTTGATCTTTCTATCTTTTTCTCGAACTCCCCTTATTTATGGTATGAAGCGCTTTAAAGTTCTCTCTCTTCTCTCTCTTTGAAGAACTATCTTTCCCCTCTTCCACTCACTTTCCCTCGAACTCCCCTTATTTGTGGTTCGAGCTTTAAAATTCGATTCTTATGTCCGCATCTACCGAGAACAGAAACCTAGATCACAGCGAACGAAAGCATAGATTAAATTTATTGGAGGGTAGCCTACATAGAGACCAATAATAATATAGCCTAATGGAGTGAGTGACGTGTGCTTGTGCTGTTTGGTGGAATAGACCAATAATTCGGTTGGTTGTCATGGTAACGACGCTTGCGCTTAGTTACGTAGCGGCACTGTAAATTTAGCGTCGAGACGCTCTGTGCTGTGATTGGTCAGTGACGAGCCTGCGTCACTAGCGGGCTGTCTGTGATTGGTGGAGAGGGAACTAGCGCCTAGGTTGCAGTTAGTCTCCAGTCTCTCTCTCAGTTGTGTTCTGTACTGGCCTCCTGTTTTGTCGCTGTCTTGCTATGCACCACGTGCTCTGCTAACAGTGTTTGTTTGTTCTGTGTGATAATAACAGCTAATCGTAGAGTAGGCCTAGTTGGGTTTTCTAAGATGAACAACGGACGGGCATGATCATCTGCTAGTGTAGCCTACATTGTTTCGACAGTAGAACAACCCCAGCACGATTATTACTAAGAAGCATGACGGAAATTATGAACGATGTGAGTATTTCACGCTCAAAAATTACACCATACTAATTAAATAAACATTTTACAGATAACACCTATTTTTTCTTAGTAAAAAGCATGTAGGAAATTAAGAACTATGTAAGTATTTCACGTTCCTTATCATACTATAAAGATAACTCCTTACGAATAAAACAACTCCTTACCAATAACAAAGACTTATATTCTTAGAAAAAAGCATGTGGGAGATTAAGAACGATGGAGTGTTTATTAAGACGTTTCTTATCTTATTGAGAATATAAATTTTTACTGAAAAATTCTGTTCCACTAAAAAGCAAGACGGGTATTATGAGCGATGTAAGTATTTTCCGTTCCTCTCTTACTAAAAATATAACTTCTCACTGGAAATTTCACCCATTTTAAATAGAATGTGGGAATTTATCAGCGATATAAGAATTTTAGAAAGAAAACGTACCGAAATTATGAATGTTATGAATATATACACTTACAAGAATGCATGAGTTCACATTCGTAAAAACAGATTGAAAGATTCAATTAAAATCTATAGTCTGGTAAAGACAATAATTGTCACAAAACGTTTAATGGAAATAGCATGGGCGATACATCTATAAATGATTTGACGTCCCTTATTGTCAATATAGCAATTGAAATAGATAAGTATTGAAATCGATTTGATAGAGGTTGAGCTAATATAACACACGCTGAAAGTTACAAGGTATGATATTTCCCAATGCAATCTAGATAATACCATAGATAAAAGATTAGAATCTCTTCTACTCTATGAATATCTACTATCTCTTCTCTATAATGGTAACACTGTAGTTTTTTTTAACAAAGAATTTGTGTCATACATTCACATTATATCGATTATTATATTCAAAAAATTAATAATATTAATTATGAATTCGAATTTATGATACCATAATGTTATCGTATCATTGTATGAGTTATTTCCTTCCACAGCATTCAATTCTATTATGTTTCTCATTTATTTCCTTTAATTAATTTCTCTTTCTCCTCCAAAGCAGTCTCCAATGGAAATAATCACAAACGTTCCACTGAAATGAATGCGAATTGATAAGTCAACATCCAAAAGTTTTCTAAAATCTCCTATTAACTGAAAGGTGACATCAAACAAAAAGACCTTGCGAACATCGCAAACATCTCCCAAATTCTATCACTGTTCTGAATGCATCCTATTTCAAACTTTATTCTCTACTATATTTTGGATTGTACTTTACTTTTCTAATATTATATTCCACTGAATACTCTTTGATCCATGGTTCTTAACATTCCATGCCTACACACTTTAAATCAAATAAATTACCAAATTCTGATGAAATAGTCATAATCATATACAAATAAGTTCTCTAAACATAATAACATAATAGAACTGTTTAAAAATGAAATCGTAAATGACATTTATTATAATTTATTCCTGTAAAACTCATTCGTTATTTAACGTATCAATTATCCTGATACAGTATGTAGATTATTATTATTATCAAATGTCATCTATTTCAATGTTCATTAATCCGGTGATTTTCTAAGCACGGAGTGGTCCGGATGATGAATTGAAATTTGATGATTTGTTCAAATTACAATAGATTAAAGAAATCAAAATACTTATGATTTAATACCCAAAAGCTTGTTTTGATTTCTTGATTCAGATAAAATACAGAAGCTTTAAGTATAATCCATTGAGTTTATCTGTCAAACATAATACTACACAATGCTTATGTGATCATACATCTTGTTCTAGAAATATATACTTTATCAATAATTAAGTAGCTCAAGACGAAATTTTTAAAAATCAGTAGCATGATCAGATGTTTAGCTCAAGAAAAAAATACCTCCAATTACCGATTACAGGGGTTTGAAATCCAACAGTAATAAACCCATTTCATTACTAAGCCAATCTCATATTGCTACTTCAGGAGTTGAAAGATTATTATTTTTATTGTAAACTTAAAAGTTTGTTGATGTACTGTAAGTTATTTTCAATCATAAGAGCCTTTCTCTAAGTCTTCATAGGTGAAGTCTCTCCTTCACCTCTTGTGCTAAAAAGAACTTTCTCTCCACCATAGTAGGTTTCCTCGCTGAAGAGAAAAATAATATATTCATAGAAATGGAATGCCATTAGGATTGGTGCAGCTTACTTAAAAACAGTCCCAAGATGTGAAAACTTTGTATGTGCTTTAATGAATAAGTGATTACATCTCTACATGAGTGGTTATTTTTATTCAATTCTATTCTGTATCTATGTTCACATTTTCTCTTTCCTTTTTTTAGTATAATGTTCTTTTATTTTGTCCATCAAATCTGAGGTTTCTTTTGATATCAAGCTGTAAACCTCTATTTGCTGTGAGATTGAATGCATGCATATATTGAATATATTAAATAAATCATATGAGATTCTACTTTCCTGTTAGTTATGTATTCATAAAATTCAATCATCAAAGTCCCAGTCCAGTTCAGCATGATTGTTAGAATTCCATTTCTTTTCCTTTTAAAACAAAGCAAACTTTGAATAATATGTTTTGAGATTGTACCATCAAAATGCGCTCACCGTATTCAATCGATTGAATTTTAACGAATCGATTTTGATTGAAATTTAAACGGTTTCAAAGTTTCCTTAAAATTCTTCAGTGAAAAAATGCCATTTGAATATAAAAGTTATTATTAATAATTGCGTATCAGGGGCCGAACTAGTCCATTATCCGCTATAACGTTGATCAGTTGGGCAGCGGAGAAGGTCAATTTGAGGTCCTTAAAAAAAGTAATAATAATAGTAATAAAAGTAATAATAATATCAGAGTAGACGTTCATTTACGAGATGCAAATATGTTTTCTATATATATAGAGAGGCCTAGGCCTAGGATTATATCAAATATCAACTACCAGCACCAACCGGCTCTGCATTTTTCTATTCTTGTTTCGATTTTCAAGGACGCCAACAAATATGTGCTCTTAATACAGTAGCAGTAACTATGGCCTAACCCTAACGTTTAGAATATTCTATAGTCAATGTGTTCATTAGTTATGACAAATAATTTAGACTAAATAATCGGTTGCATGTTATGCATTGCATATGCATACATTCCTCATAGGTGGTACTCTCATGCATATTTGAGGAGCCTTTGAATTGAGGCTACAATTCATTTATGAGTGAAACAAATTGTAATGGATGTAAGTGTGTTCATGCTGCTCAGCTGAACGTAGAACAAAAATTATAGATGCATCTATACATCTATCGGACGTGTTAACAGAGAGAAAACAGATTTTTGCGGTGAACGATGATTCTTGGAAAATAGAAATGGAACAAGCCAGAATGAAATAGTTTATAGTGAATTAGGAGGGTGATTGATATTGGTATAATTCTGTTTATCATTCTTGTTGATTATTATAACCTTCATACTTCAATTTTCATATGTTCATGATTCAAGTGAGTAATTAAAATAGTTAAAAATAACACTTGCTTATTCTATTCTACTATTTCACCAAGTAAGCTAACCAAGCGAGACCAATCTCTTTCTCGCCAGAGATTACAAAATGATATAAGTAAACATTGAAGTTGTTTCAATTTTGGAATCCGAATCCTTGTTCTAGAAGAGGTAATTTTAATTGAAAAATGAGGGAATGATGAAAATTGACACTGAAATCGTTTCAATTTTGGAATTTGATGACTTGTTCTAGAAGAAATACCTCTGTTTCATTCATGAGTGTGAAAAATTGTAAAAGTGAACACGTTTAAACTTTTGAAATCTGATTCCTTTTTTAGTGAACATTTGTACCTTTCATAATTTCATTCATAAGATGAGAGTAAACACTGGAATCGGTTCAATATAGGAATTTGATTACTTGTTTTAAAAGGTATAGGTACTTCCAATTCAAACACGAGTGAAGAAGATTATGAAACAGAACATTGGAATAGTTTCATAGAACATCGAAAATCGATTAGTTGTAGTAAGAGCGGGTACTTTGGGTTAGTTCACAGAACCTCCTCTATCCAATAAAGAAACCTAAAGAGAAAATCCGTAAAGTTTCAAGGTATCTCTTCATATATCTTCATTCTAATAATGACATTATCATTCATTCTTTTTCATCTTTTGATAAATTGAAACATTCTTTTACATCTCATTCTCTTGAGAAAGAAATCTTCATAGTAATCTTGTAGTAAATAGGCTATAGGGATATATCTTCTATTATATAATATAGATAAAGGATATAGGGGGATATGGGGATATAGGGAGACAGTGATAAAGGGATAAAGGGATATAGGGATATATGATATAGAGTGAAATTGAGCTTGATTTCCGTACTTTTATAATTGAACTTCAACTTCAAGCTAGAGCTTAAAAGCTTTAGACTTGGGATCTAGTAGGAATGTTACATTTGTATGCTGTTTACGACTATATACAACGACAACTTCAAACTTGACTCACGGAATTACTTGAACTGTAGCTTTTTACAAAGTATATAGAGATAAAATCAGCTAGCAGCTTATTTGATGTTTTCATTTAACTGTGACATATATGTAACAGATCTACTATCTTGAAGCCGCCTGGGCTTCAACTGCCTACAAGTTGTAGCCTACAACCTATGTAGGGTAGGGCTGTAGAATGTTCTTATGAAAGAATAGGCATCAGAACAAAGAATAATCAACAGGAATAAGAGAGTTTGGAATGAAACTAACCATGAATTTTTGTGAATGCTACTCATTAAAAGATACGTATTCATTCATGCTTTGATGTAAAACAGTAATTGAACACTAATGTTGTTTCGATGAATATCTGAAATTAGAATTCTGTCAATCTTAGAAACCCATGCATTCATCCTAGAAAAATATTATTTTTAGAATTTAAATGAAGTTACCATCAATATTGGAATTAAATGTTATTTTTCAGGATAAAATAATGTTGTTCAGAAGTCTTTGTACACTATACGTACTTCGTGAAGAAATCTGACAGCCACTTTCATCAGTAGTGGCGAAGTGTGTGGTATACTTATTTGGTCATCGTCGGGTATATTTCCTATAGGAAAGTATACCACGCGAAGAAATCTGACAGCGTGAATAATACCGTGTGAAGAAATCTGACAGCCACTTTCATCAGTAGTGGCGAAGTGTGTGGTATAGCCTACTTATTTGGTCATCGCCTATGCAGGGCGCATAAACTCTACTTCTAATGAAACTTTTCCTGCATTCATTGAGCGTCCCAAGAGTGTTATTTCAAGTTTGTGTCTCTATCCGACAGATGAACAGGAAATTATAAATACTATTAAATGCCTTAAAAATAATTCAGCACCAGGAGTCGATGGAATAAAGTCTCAAATTTTAAAATCTATTTCTCATTATATATCTAAACCGTTAGCAAAAATAATAAACAAGTGTTTCGAAACAGGATATTTCCCAAAGTGTTTCAAAATTGCAAGAATAAAAGCACTTTATAAAGCTGGAGACAGATACAAACCGGATAACTATAGACCCATAAGTTTACTCAGAAACTTTTCTAAAATAATGGAGAAAATAATTGAATACAGACTAATCAGCTTCATGGAAAGGATACAATTAATAGATAGTAATCAGTATGGATTTCAATCTAAAAATGTACTAGGGACGCCATGTTGAGCATTTTTAATAAAATTAACGAAGATTTAATAATTATAACAAAACACTAACAATCTGTCTAGATTTAGCCAAGGCCTTCGATACCGTTCCGCATAACAAACTTCTTGAAAAACTTGAGTATTATGGGATACGCGGCATTCCACTAGGTCTCTTCAAGAGCTATTTAGAAGATAGAATTCAAGTTATAGAAAACAGCGTTGAAAAACTTTCTGTTTTTGGTCTGCCCCAAGGAACGGTCCTATCGCCAATTCTCTACCTGATCTATGTTAATGATATTTTCAATTAAAGTAGCAAAAAATTGTTCAATAGTTTCATTTGCGGATGACACCGCAATCACAGTGTATACAGCGGCACTTGGGAGGCTACTTATAAGTACGCTGAAATTGCTCTGCAAAAGCTGAAACGCTGGTTTAATCACAACCTTTTAACGCTAAATGTTACTAAAACTAAATACTTGGCTTTTTCTCCAGACTTGAAAGGTCAGCCTCCCAACACTGTGGTGTTGAAAATTCATAAAGAGGCATGCGATTTTGCAAATAAAAATAGTCATAAATGCAATTGTAAAACTCTGGAAAAGGCCACATCGATGAAATACTTAGTGATAGGTGACCGCTGGAGGTTAGTTGCACTCCTTTTTACTGTCTTTAAAATTCACTCAGAATTATCCAAAATCGCTTGAAAATAACATGCAAAGCAGACGGAGACTGTTGCATTGTTGTAACAGACTTAAGCCGCAAGACCAGGATGCACTGCAACTACCCTCCAGCGGTCACCTATCACTAAATCTGCCATAACTCAGTCAATATTAATCCAATCTTGACAAATAAGGTTTCAATCGATTTGTAATTAAATTTACTAAAAAAAGTTATTCTTGTAAAATTTTCGTAATATTAACGGTTTCTGAGTTATTCAAGAAACAAAATTTTAAATGGCCGCCATTTTGTTTTATGGATTTGAAAAATTGTCATAATTTTTTTGTAGCTTTGTCTAGTTGTCATAAATGTTGGTGCAAAGTCTCAAACCCATATGTTTCACCATTATTGAGATAAAAAATAATAAGTGAAAAAAACAATATTGCAGCTGTGTGAGTAACTAAGGACTTCCGGACAATTTAAATACGATATTTAGATATGGTTTTCACCCAGGAACAATACCCTAGAGTATTGGTAGGGAGTTCTGAAACACCCTGTAGAATATCTAACTACTAGACTGAAATATCTGATTTTTCATTTTTACAAATTTAATAAGATTAGAAACTTAGAAGTCATCCGCCTAATATACCATTCCTACGCTGAATCCCTGTTTCAATACTGCATTGAAGTCTGGGGTGGGGCCATGAACACTCACATAAATAAGTTATTCACGCTTCAGAAGCACATCATCAGAGCTGCATTAGGTAGACCTAGGCTTTATTCTAGTAAATTAATTTTTGAAGAACTGGATGTATTAACTATTAGGCAGTTATTTGTGAAGAGAATTGTGACTTATTCTTGCGCTAATAAAAATCAATTTATGAGCAGGCAAATCACTTATAATATAAGACCTCTAAGCAATAGCATCCATATTCCGCTCTATCATAAAAAAATATGCAGACATCAAACCCAATATATATGCAGCAAACTAATGAATATAATCCCCATCCAGTTCATACATAATAAAATCACCTATAAACTTAGTTTAGAATTAGTTGATTGGGTTAAAAATAACTTCTATTTTAAGATTGGTAGCTTAATGTAATATAGTTCTTAAGATTGATCTTGTATTTTCCATATTAATCTTTTTATGTAGATATAGATATTATTAATTTTATTGTTGAGCATTATTATTTATCGTTGAGCAATATTATAAACAAATAAATATGTACATCAGCGCACAAGCCTAGCTTTGCTGATGTATGCAGGTATTATTAAGAGTAATTTATTGTTATTATTATATGTGTATTATTTACTAAAAAATGTATTGTATTATTGTTGTGAATAAATAAATTGATTGATTGATTGATATTTCCTAATAAGTATACCACGCTTCGCCACGGACGTGACGAAATCTTGATTAATTCACTATTTTGAGTGTTATAGTATCCGCCATTTTGAATATTATCGTATCGGCCATTTCGTGTATTCATCTAACAATTTCAGCCAATCGGGAAACAAGGATTTTGACCAATCTAGAAACTAGAAACTCTTATCTCTTAACTCTGATAAATACTATTAAAAATTCAAGAGCTGTGATAATTATTTATGGCTTATGAAATTGATAAATTTCACCAGCTTCAATATCATTTAGCTGTACTCAATAACTCAGCTACAAGATAGACCTACATAATAGCTATTCTCATAAATACTTTTATTTTACTCTTTGCAGTGGGACAGTAGCTCATTCAAGTTTCTATATTCAATAGTGCGGCTAGTAAGATTGATCAATACTTACTGTAATAAAAGAGTTCAAAGTTTTTAATTGACTTTGGTACTGTTCTTTACTTCTGTTCTTTAACTTTAACTTCTAATGTTTTTTACTTTACCTTTACTTTATACTTTTTACTGCTGGTACTTTGCCTGGTTAATTGACTGTTTCAGTTTTTTATCGAACGTTCACTAACATTTACTCTTTATCATCCATTATTAATTAATCTACATCACCGTTTCAATTACAGGACCTATGATTAAATAAAGCAAAAATAATTCTCAAGTCTTCTCCCGAGGAGAATTGAAATTATAACTCTTTTGAAAAGTACTTTATGAGGTTCTCAACAAGACAGGTTTTCACCTCGAGACAGTGAAAAGAAGATGATCAAGCAAGTACTTAACTAAGTATTATGTTAACTTAGATGATATTCTTCGAAAACAAAAAAAATCAATCTTGAAAGCTTCAAATTTAAGCTTAACTTATCCTGAATCAATCATTAATATCCTTCTAATAACTTTGAATCCTCTCTTAAATCATCTCAACGTTCTACAACTTTCCCCATGTTTTCAATAAGACTTTTTGCAATGAAATTAGGAAATGAAAATGCAAAAGCTTCAACAAAATTTTGAAGATTAATACTGCATTACAGTTCACATGCAGAAAATCAATCGAACCGAATATTCTGTCTAGTAGTAGGTTTTCCTTTCATTAATTAAATTACCCCTCTCATTACCCACGCACAAGCCTGGATCTCATGTGGGCATCACCATCAGCAAAAAAATTGAAGATTTCTTGTTGGTTTCCTTTTTCTACCTTTTTTTGCTAATCTCCACATGAGCCTTGGGTTTGTGCGTGTGTGAATGGAGAGATGATAATGTTTCAATATCCACATTTAAAGTTCTAGGTGGGTCCCGAACCCTAAGGACGTGATTTTGAAAATACATAATTAAGTATCAGTTATTCTGGTTCATAAGTTGACCTCATCCAAGAGATTATCAAAAATGTTGTTTCGCACACATGACCTCTGAGCTTCCCCACAAAAGAATAGCTTACAAATAAAATATTAACGCTAACAATTTTATAAAATAGATCTCGACATCAACTTAACAAAACGTCACAATCAATTGTATACAATTAATATATTTTGATTTTTAAATCATTGAAATTATGTAAGGTTTCCAACAAATGTATTGAATTAATCTTTCCTTCGCGCTACCCCAGCTGGTAGTTAACTTGTCGTTTTGTATGTTGCCTCAAGTGGCAAGGACATTACTTTTCATGTCTGTCTGTGTTTTATGCAAGCTTCCGTCTGTATTGGAGCGACGGAGCGACCTTGCCAGTTGGAAAACGTGAACGGAGCCCTGTGGACTTCCTTGTTGAACATTTCGAATGCATTGCACTTGATTATTGCTTCATTGCAGAGCTAATCTAGTTTGGTCACCTGGAGTGATTTTGTTATGAATGAGTTGTGTTCAATAATAAGTAGAGGTCTTTAGTTCCATGCAAATTGCTCACAACAACACTTGAGCTCAGCGATAATTGCGTACGAAGTTTATCGAAGGGTCAAGAAAGGATATTACCTACAGTATTTCCATTTCAATTTGAAACTAAACAGACTTGTAAAAAATCAGCAAGTTACCAGTCATCAAATCATATTTACTTTGAAGTAAGTTACAAAATATAACTTACCTAAGTTTAAAAAAAATTAAAGACAACCTACTTAAATAACTAACTTACTCTGGAGTGTCCTTAGCCGAGTGTGTTCATTGCTGGTTTGATAACCTAGAGGTCCGGGGTCGATTCCTTGTCTGACCAAAAGATTTTTCCTCGTGTTTTGGAGGACACGTCAAGCCGTCGGTTCCGGCTGCCTGGAAAGCGGCCGTTAAATTCATCTCACATCATTACCCATGTATGGGTCATGTGGAATGGGCACCATTCATGAAAGAAGAAATATAGAAAGAAATGAAAGATCGAAAATAGTAGGGGCAAATTACATTGAAATAGGAGAAGAATAAATTACAGAGATTCATTATGAGAAGTTTATCATTTTATCGGCATCAAACAATACAAGTTTCAAAATATATAAAATTTTAAAGTTTTATTTTATATTTTCAATTATCAATTATTAATTTTGCGTGTTAATCAACCTTCAAGGTTTAATCTTGTTAGATTGGGATTACCTTTTTGAAGTAAAAATCGTGTTTGTGATCAAAAGATTTTGAATAATATATAACCCAAATTTATACTTTCTCAAGAAAATTTTGGATTGGAAGACGTTTTGGGCTGACGCCTGTTTTTTCTGTCTGTAACATTGTATTTTTGATGAAATAAATTCAATATGACGATTTGATCAGTCATTCCTCCATTACTTTCTATATTCAATAAATCATCGGAAATTTATGAGAAGGTATGTGAGTTAATTGCTGGAATTTTGAAGAAAGGCTAAATTAATCGAAGATAAAACACTATCAACCAATGAGAAAACGACAAAGTACGAGAAAGAGAGGAGACATGAGTAAGAAACAGTAAGATCGACCATTTGTCTTCATTTTATGATTTGTACCAATCAGAAGACAGCAGTTGCTGAAACGTCACAGGTGGCATTGGCCAATCATATTGCTCTGTGAATTTGAAGACGGTCTACGCTATAATTTCTACTCTCTGATTGGCTATTGATGTTTAGTGTCTGAATTTGTTTTCCACTGTAATACAGAGATATAACTTTTCACTTTCCTATCTTCTATTATGATGTTTCAAGATGTACATTTTTATTGAGTATCAAAGATGTAAAACAATTCTACCTACTTGAAAAAAGATATGACAGTATTAATACTGGGATTCATTATATGCATTATTGCATCGGTTGAAAATCATTACATAGTTTTTAAAATACTCATTTTGTATTAATAAAAATGATAAACCTGCATTACAATCAGTATAATTATTCTATAGATTGAATCTGGACCAGAGAGTTTTATTGAGAACTAAATAGTCACCTACAGTCAGAAACAACTGAATAACTACTAATACTGGGTGGCGCAAAAAGAATGGATGGATTTGAGTAGGATAGTATCAGTGGACTAGAGCTGTCTGTGACCACAGAGCGACACCATTTTGTAGGTTAAAGTATCCAGTTTTAGTATCAATGGCGCAATAATTGACCTTGCAAAATCGCGTATTTGCTGTAGAACAATATTTCCAATAGAATGAATCTGCAATCGTCGTTCAACGGAGCTTCAGCAGAAAGTTTCAAGTCGAGCTTATTGGCATAAGACTCTTCTTTACTTGAAATTCAAGTTTACTATCGTAAATATCGTTACATTGAAGATTTGAATACTGCAATACATGAATGAATTGCTGCTGTATCAAAAGTTAAGGACCGATTTGAGGCTTTTAATGAGCATTAACGCATTAAGGGCGCCATCTTTCCTATGTAATTTTTGAAATATACTCAAGTGTTTTGGAGTTTTTCATACAAATTCTCAAATTGGGTTATTTACTTAGTATTTTGGTGTTAGGGAGATAAATGTATGATTCAAATAAACTTTCTAATAACACTTTGAAAAACATCCGTTCTTTATGCGCCACTCTGTACTATTAACCAATATAAGTACTTTAGAATGTTATTGTATTAGTAGTATAAACTGTTAGTATAAATAAATTGATAAACCATAAACTATAATAAACTAATGGTATAAACTATTATATTATAAACTAATTACTTCTACATGAACAATTGACCATGCATACAATCACCGCAAATGAAGCGAACATTGCATGATTTGCAAGTCCTATTATCAAACATTTCATGCATACAACTGTACAGTTGACTAATATAGTTAACACTACTCTTGCATTTTCCATTCACATAAGAAAGTGTGAATGTCATCATAAGGTGATTCTGGCTTAAAATGTTTCGCATTATAATGTGTGCAGATGACGAATGTTGTTGTTTGGAAGAATAACTAAATTCGATGTTTTTTTTAGTTGCGGTATCAATGTTTTTCGCCTTAGTGTTTGCTTCCTCAAGATCAACAGCGGTTTTTTTTAGAGAGTAATGCCCACATGAGTTGAGTTCCAGGTTTGTGCGTGGGTAATGGGGGGGGGATGATCAGAGATTTTGGGTAGCCGTGTACTCCAAAATACGGGAGTGGCCCAAGAAAATTGGGATCTAACTCACTTGTTTTCAAACTATTCCATTTATCTATATTTTGAACTTACTGTATATTATTAGGCTATTGGCTATTATTATTATTATCATTTCAAATCTAGCATTTGATTGTGATTCGGAGACTCACTCGAATAAATTAATCGGGTCTGTAGTGGAAATCCGTTTTTTGATCTCGTATTCATAACTGACAACCTTCACATTAAAAATAACAAGTGTTGAGTTCAAACTATGAATTATGTAACAAGTTTGGATAACTTAGCTGCACCTTGCCTTCACGAGTCACATTTCAAATAGATTGAATTACTTAGGCCCGATTTCACCAACAACTAAACGCTTTGTTGGGAGATAATTGACCATGGAGCTATTATTATTAAGGGAGCTGAAAATCCAAAAATGTTCCCTATGTTATAAGCGAATGACGCCATCCAAATTTGAGTCTTGAGTTTTGAAAATTTATGGTATCTTTTGCGGTATAAGTCAAAACTGTTGGAAAATATAGTTGATATTCACGGTGAAATACAACATTTTTGTGTTTTCGGGTTGGTTTGGGTAGAAGTAGGTTTACTCATTCTTGGAATAATGGCCGACATAATCGTATACACCTTTCCGTTTCTGCTTCTCCCCTACCTATAAGGTTATGTTCTTAACTCCATTGCAATAGCCAATCACAGAAGCATGGGCTAACATGTGACCAATGAAATATAACCTAGAAAATAGATCATTGATTATGTTGAGGAGTGTTTAGTGTTGTGTTTAATTGAGAATAAAAATTAGCTTAACAACTTTAAATAATAGGGATTATTGTATAGTTTTAGATTTTGCAGTGTTCTTTGCATTTGGCATTTCCATATTAACACTAAAAACTAATCCAATATAATAAAATAATATATAATAAATTTGTAGACAAATTGATGTTGTTGTTGTGGAATCTTTCCTTAACAGAAAACACTTTTTGAAATTGTCAAACTCCACTTCAAGGTCAATTCACACATTGAAAAGAACGACAACGACATTTTCGTTCTGCGCATGCGTCACCAGCCCACGCTCTGATTGGTCCATGTCTATCTTTGTTTACAAATGATAGCTGTCGGCTCACCAGCAAAATAGCAGTACCGGTATGACTTGAAAAGGTTTGTATTATAATTTTATTTACTGATTATTATTTCTATTATTGTACTTATATTATTAATATTAATTGACGATTGATTCCGAACAGCGAACATTAAAATTTCGTACCTAGTCACTTAACCTAGAAATTCGGCTGGTCAGAAGTCTAGCATTCTTCAACAAGGATGGACCAATCAGAGCGTGGGCTGGTGACGCATGCGCAGAACGAAAATGTCGTCGTCGTTGTCGTCAATGTGTGAATTGACCTTTAATAAACACAAAGGTGTATTGTGTTTATTAAAGTGTTTTCTATTATTTATTAATTTATTAACATAATAGTAAAAACCGCTAATGATCTAATATCAACATAACCCACAACAGACAAGTTTTGATTCAACAGTAAACAAAACACCGCCATATTGCCCTCAAAACAAACTGTTTCAGAAGTAACTGGCCAAAATTGGGCAGTTAATTTTTTAACAGACCGTTAGTCTTCTTCTACGGCGTGTGGTGAAATCAAATTTTGTCACCAGTCAGTGTGCATTGCCCTATTTGTTTGTAGAGTAGATCATCATATGATCCAACCTGCCCCCAGTAACCTGAAAGTCTACTAGAATCGTGAAACTAAGCCATTAAGGACCAGATGATAGTTAATGAAATGTAGTTACGAACATAACCTTATATATTATCTTCTGGGGAGAAGCAGAAAAAAATCTAACAAGAATGTTGTATTTTACCGTAAATATTAACCATATTCTCACAACAGTTTTGATTTATACCGCAAAAGATACCATAAATTTTCAAAACTCTCCATGAAAATTGAATTTACATAAAGGCTCTGAATTCAAATACAGCGCCAAAATTCAGTCCAAATGAATTCGGCCAATGAGATCGAACTACCGCTCCCTTACCTTAATATTGCAATAACGTATCGTTAATGAAACGAATCGTTAGCGTGAATTTAGTGAAATCCGGCCTTAGTTATCAATTCTAATGAAATGTTACTTTTGATTGGTAAGTAAGGCGATTTTGATTGGATAACATTCAGCGATTAGAATGTCCAAAGAAACTCACCATAATATTATTGGCTTATATTTATAGACGTATTCGCCCTTTTCTTTCCTACTAACATGAAGTCACGAAACTTTCATATTAAAAAAAATATTGACAGGATATATAAAACTGTAGATGCCGCATAGGGGGAATAGCAATTCCTGCTATCTCTGAGGTACGCGACCCTCCGAACCCCGAGCCAGTCAGTGCCTTCCACTTCTTCTCTCCAGCACTGACTGTCCCCACCCTGCCTTATTCTTTTCCCTCTCCCTCACTCTTTCTATCGTTTATTTTTCTTTTTCTTGGTTTCTTATAATTATGTTTGTTTAGTCAGTTATGTTAAATTTTTCCACTTTGTTTTTTTCCATTATGTTTTTCTAAGATTATGTTTATTTAATCCTATGTTCTCATCTATGTTTTCCTTATTTCTTTTTTAAATTTCATTTCTCCTCTCCGGATCACATCCGGAGTTGTAACTCGGGAATTAATTCCCATGCAGGGACCCTACACCTCCTCGACAAGTTCAACAAATACAAGTGGTCTTTCAGCAAAAAATCTTACTCCTTTGGTCTGCGCACCAAAAAGTTTGCCATTGGATTGGGAGGGTGAACAACTGAGAGATTGTTTCAATGATAAAATGGAACTTAAGAGTGCAATAAAACGGAAATTCATCTACTTTGCAACCCACAATGTAAATTCTATTCTCAAAGTTCGAAAACTTAAAAACCTAACAGACATCCTACACAGGCAGAAGATCCAGATTGTTGGACTGCAGGAAATGCGGAAAACTGCAAAATATTGTTAAGAGTCTCAAGGATACAGAGTGTATCAGGGAATATTCCTGGTAAGAGAATAATGAATGAAATGCCACAGTTTGGCACAGGTTTTATGGTGAAAAACTCATTTCTTGAAAATATCAAAGATTTTACCTCACACAATGATAGAACTACCACAATGACTTTTAAATCAATGAACAAGGTGTACACCATAATCAATGCACATGCACCAACAAACTGTAGAACCTCTTCCCACCCAAATGAAGTCCAGAATTTTTGGAGTGAGCTTGACAGGATCACAAATAATATTGATAAAAAGCATACAAAAATTCTGCTGGGTGACTTCAACGCACAGCTGAGCACAGAAAAAAAATACAAGGACATTATAGGGAAGTGGCCTGCACAAAAAAGAACAAAATAAGAATGGAGTTCGGCTCATAGAGTTCTGCAGAAATCATGACCTCATCTCCAAGTCTACAGCATTCATGCGGAAACCAGCAAAGATGAAAACGTGGCGACATCCAGACTGGAGGAAGGGCGAATATCAGTTGGATCATGTCTGTATGGACAAACATGTGCACAAGGAAATCTACAATGTTAAGGTTCTTAGAGGAGAAGTTACCGACTCTGATCACTATCTAGTAAAGATTAAGGTCAATCTAACACCATGGAGAAAAAAACCAAAAGAAAATCAGGATGATCAGAAGCTATGACCAACAAAAACTCATTAATAACTTACAGGGAAAAGACAAGTGATCTCACAACAACAGATCTTGGTACACTTGTTACAGAACTCAAAGAAATTGCCAAGGAGATTGCACCTGTGAGAAAGAAAATGAAACAGGCTTGGTGGAATGATGAGTGTGACATTGCAGTAAGAAAAAGGCATGAAGCTTGGATGAGATTTCAATCACACAAAACTGAAGAAAGTGTTCATGAACTTTCCCTACAAACTCTTATCGAAAAACGAAAATTCTAGTCCGCAACTCTCTCCTCATTTCCAAAGTTAGAATCTGTGATCATGAGATTGAACTAGTCGAAAACTTCAAATATTTGGGTGAAAACATATCAAAGAATAACAATGAGAAAATAAACTGGATAGGTAGATGGAAAAAACTTGCAAAATCTGCAAAACAAACACAAAATGTTTATAACAAGCAATGCCTTTCAATAAATTCAAAGCTTTGCCATTACAACTCAGTAATTCTTCCAGAAATTACATATGGTAGTGGAACAATCTTCGGTCTCAGGAAAATTAATATGGACCACAGAATTTCAAAATTAGAACGGCGGATCATTAGGAAATGTTTGAACAAGAGATGCTTCTGTAATGGATTCTGGAAATCTATTTCAAACGCAGAAGTCTACAGAAACTCAGAACCAGTTATTGATCGGATGAGAAAGAAGAGAGTATCTTTCTTTGGGCATCTTTTGAGAACTAATGACTCCAGAATTTCCAAACAAATTGTAAATTTCTCTCTAACCAGAAAAACTCAGCCTCAGTGGATTGAAGAGATTGAAGCAGATTTGAATGAGCTCTAGATTTCACTGGAGGACCTGAAGAGTGAATCCGGAAATTATCACAACCTGAAGACTACTCGACTCTAACTGCGAGAACCTGTCAGAAGACAGGCAATGGTGATTACTGCCGAAGAGCGCCAGAGGAGGTCTGAAAGATTGAAAGATTATTGGAGAAGGGTCAGGGAAAAGAATATGAGAAGGGGATCTTCAAGGCAACAGATGACATAGGGAAAAGATCTCTCATTTGATGAACTTATGTAGTCCTATGTGGCTAAAAAAAAGAACTGTAGATGTCAATGTGCTAACCACACGTAACATCTTTTCTGGTTAATAATCATTCACCTCTGCTGATTCAGTCAAGTGGATGTGAAACTGGCAACCAGCTAGTAGGCCGAAGCCCACATAGGGCTGTTGAGCCATTGACAAACAAACAAATATAAAACTGTAAATTTAATATGAAGCTGTAAAAATTTGAGTTATATATTTCAGTTCTTACCACAGTATCATTAAAATTACTTCACATTAGTCAGATCTATCGGATTACGTTCACCCGTTCACATTTTTTTATCAACACACTGTCAAGTTATAAAGAGTACGTTTTTACCTCTATCATTACCTATACCAACACCTATCATTAGGCCCACAAGTGGCTCACCCTGCTTGTATTCCAAAAAAATTAAGAATCAAACCAAACTTTGCACAGACGAAGAAAAATAGCAAGTTACTTCAGTTCTTTTGTCTGCTTATCATGATAGACAAATGAATGGATTGGGATTGATGATAGCTAATACGAGTAAATAAATACGCATCGAGTATTTTCGAGAAATTTTTAGCGCCCGCTGGCAGGAATGAACATCAAGATGTGTATACAAGTGGTAAAAGCGTCAAAAAATTTAAAATTGGCATGAGAAGGCATCAAGAAGCGCTTCTTTATACAGTGGAGTCCCGATAATCCGAACCTCGGTAAACCGAAATTCCGCTTAATCCGCAACCGAAATGAGGATATTCTTAGGAATGAAAAAACGAAAAAAGAATAAATTATAATAAGTGTATTATTCTCAAAATCACAGAATGTTTCAAATCCAGTAACGTGTAATGAATAAAACAAAACAATATTCTAATGGGATTCTAAAGGTGATTCCCCCTCCTATACTCATTACGGGAATCCCCTTCCAGGGTTGCCACACACACGTACTATAATTGAATATATACGTATTAAAATCAAATAAACTGTCATTGTCGTTTTATCCTGTACCAGTTGATGTAATTAAACATCGTATTTGGTATTTATGTTGATTTTAGTAATGATTCCGCTTAATCCGAAATATTCGATAATCTGAAATGGGCTCGGTCCCAATCATTTCGGATTATCGGGACTCCACTGTAATAAATTGAGAAATGATCCACTTTATACTGTTTTTTTGGCAATAAATTTCAATTTTAATACAGATTGCAATTTCCAATTTCAATATCGGTATCTCTTGACACATAGGTTACAGTAGGTAGGAGTGGCTTTTTAGCTTGATCATCTCCAGGAACAACAGTCGTAAAAGGAGTAACTCCCCCCCCCCCACCCAGGGAAAGCAAGAATTTCACAGCGAACCCCCCCCCCCATAAAAAAGATGATTATATTTTTAATTCATTGTTCAATTACCTAGCAAATTTGATGAAGGCCTTGATAATAATAGCAATAATCATTTCAAAATTAATAGTGTTCAATATCTATAAGACTATTCACCAAGCTAGATAATGTTTCAAATGATATTAAAGTCCTACCTTACTTGTATAGGAACTCGGCCCTCCTTGTCTTGGTTGAGAAATTTTTAATAACTGAATCGTTATTATTCGAGTTATTAAAAGTTAATATTTTCAGAGTTATTTCTAGAATTCCAGGTACAGAATCGCGAATTTTTCAAGAGGTATTAAAAGTGACATGAGTATTATACTACTATAAATGGCATTTATTCTTATAATAAACTATATATAAATAATTCTTATAAATAAACCTACTTGTTGGTTGCCAGCCGACTAGCGTCTTTTCGGTTACCACTAGACTGAATTCTGAGAATTATATGAATAATTGACAAGATTAAATGTCATTATAGACTAATGTGACTTGAAATACTATTTTCAATTGAAAATTAATGTACCTGAAACTTTAGATATAATTACTTGAATGTCTACCGATTTACTTGCAATGTATGACTGAGGCATAAATGTTGAACTTGGAAATAATAAAAATAAAAACAGCAATGCATTTAGCAATAACATATTTAAATTGAATTCAATTCTCATTAACGAGATAAGACGCAAAATCTTTAAAGTAACAAAATTGTGGATCACAGGAAAAATAACGAGAATTCAGCATTTTTACAATGAAATCTTCTGTTTTTTTTTTGGCTTGTAGAATATCGTGGTAGTACTGGAGTTACTATTTTTTGGGACACCATGTATATATATATTTTTTTTCAATTATACAGGGTTGGTGAAAATTATGGAAACGGCTTAATATTTATTATAAAGAGGTAATTTAATGGTAGGTGACATTGGGGATCGTACTAAAATTGAAAATACTACTTTACTGTGACTTCAAAAATCTGGTCCGCCATATCGATTGTAACTTCATTTTTTTAAATGGTAAGGTGGTCATGTTATACATGATTTCGATGCAGAATTTCAAGAGAAAATCAATGGCGAAAACCGCACATCGATATGTCAAACCGTTTCTAAGATATTTCAATTATTGATCAGACATTTTGAATCGAAATCAGTTACTATCTCAAAAAAGGGTCAACATATCGATGTGCGATTTTCGCCATTCACTTTGTCTTAAAATTTTGTATTGAAATCATGTATCGCATCACCACCTTATCATTTGAAAAATAATGTCAAATCCAAGATGGCGGACTAAAATTGAAAAGTCACTGTAAAGTAGTATTATTGATGTAAGTAGGATCCTCAATCACCCCTACCATCAAATTACTTTTGTATTATGAGATATGAAGCCGTTCTAATACTTTTCACCCACTCTGACAATGTAAATATGTCTGATTAATAATTAAAATATCTTGAAAACGGTTTGACATATCGATGTGCGGTTCTCGCCATTCATTTTCTCTTGAAATTCTGTATCGAAATCATGTATAACATGACCACCTTACCATTTAAAAAAATTAAGTTAGATTCAATATGGCGGATCCAAGATGGCGGACCAGATTTTTGAAGTCACAGGAAAGTAGTATTTTCAATTTTAGTATGATCCCCAATGTCACCTATCGTTAAATTACCTCCGTATAAGAAATATTAAGCCGTTTCCATAATTTTCACCAACCCTGTATGTATACATGTGTACAGAGTGGTCCAAAAGAATGTATCCACTGTTTAAAAGTCCATAACTGGTGAACTAATCGATGAAGTTATCTCATCTTTGGTGAGAGTGTAGCTTTAAGTCCAACTTGAACATATCAATTGAATTGAGGTGTTCGAAATGGCCACAATTCACATCCACACACAAACGAAGCTGGATATTATTAATTTTGCACATGAATGTACGATGGATTCTCGAATTTCATCCAATGTGCGTGGCTTTTGTCGATAAACGACGTCGTTCAGTGTTCCCCGCAGCTAAAAGTCTAGAGGAGTCTGGGGAACTTGGTGGATACTTCACAGCACCTCTAAGGCCTATCCATCGTAGTTCGGTGCCATCGTTTGTGTGTCGATGTGAATGGTGGCCATTTCGACCACCTGAATTCAATTGATACGTTCAAGTTGGACTTTAAGCTACACTCTCACCAAAGATGAGACAATATCATCAATTAGTTTACCAGTTATGGACTTTTAAACAGTGGATACATTCTTTTGGACCACTCTGTATGTATATAAATTAATATATATATCTCCTTCATAACACTAGAATTGTAGATTTATCATTCTTAATACCGGTACTTCACTGATTGTTTTTATCATATTGAGTATTATTCCTTGTGTTTCCAAAACTTCAATGATTCGATCAAATTCACCATAGATGAATAGGAATATCTGGTGAATTTGATCTCTGAAGATCAGGACTAGATGAAATTCATCACCCAACAAGTGATGCAATCTACAAGCAGAATAAAGAGTTAAACACGTTTCGAACTGTCGACCAATCAGGAGAGAGTAGGCGGAATCAAAAACAACATATCACCCGACAACTATTGCCATCTAATGGTAGAATTTAGAGTTGAACACGTTTTGAACACTCCACCAATCAGGAAAGAGTAGGCGGAGTCAAGAATAAGCATATAAAGGTCAATTCACACATTGACGACAACGACAACGACGACGACATTTTCGTTCTGCGCATGCGTCACCAGCCAACGCTCTGGTTGGTCCATCCTTTTTGAAGAATGCTAGACTTCTGACCAGCCGAATTTCTAGGTTAAGTGACTAGGTACGAAATTTGAATGTTCGCTGTTTGGAATCAATCGTCAATTATTCATGTGTATTGAAATCGTCCGCTTTACATTATTAGTTATACTTTTCTTTAATAGTGTCAATTTATTTTATACTGACATTTTTTTTGTATTTTTTTCTATTTTTCTGGTGAGACTTGAGAGCTTGATAGCCGACAGCTATCATTTGTAAACACAGATGGACATGGACCAATCAGAGCGTGGGCTGGTGACGCATGCGCAGAACGAATGTCGTCATCGTTGTCGTCAATGTGTGAATTGACCGTAACCCTACAAGCTGCCATCTAGATTAATGAAAATAGTACAAATCCTTTTGTTTTGGGATGCAGAAAAATTTGTTTTAATAGATTCTCATTAACATTATTCAATTTGATAATATTCGATATTCTTCGTTGATAATTATTCTTCATTATTAATAGACTTTTGTTAGATTGAATAGTTATTGATATTGACAATAGAATTTCAATATTTAACTCCAACCCCTCTACCCACCAGCATGTAACACCGACGCTCGGTTCTATCTATAATGTACTCGTAGTTAGCCCCCGAAATTATTCTCTTTAACCATTTCTGTATTACACACTCCAAAAACCTGAGCTAAACCTGTTTCCCAAATTTCAATTAATTTAACCTTCTCGTTTTTGAAAAAGCAGGGAATATTCTAGGAAAATGCAAAATGCTGTAAACGTCGATTTTATTTATGTATATCCCTGAGGAAATCTTTTATTCCGTTCTTATATAGTGCATGTCCTCAAAGTTAGGTAGATTCTCATTTTTAGCACTAGGACTCCTTTATGAAGCCAAATAGTTGGCATCAGGGTTTACCGATAAGAAAACCCACAGGGTACAAGGATATAAGCACAGCCATCTAAGGGTTCAAAGATACAAGGGTAAAAGGTACAGAGTTCAACTGAATTGATAAACTGTTTCGCGAAGATATGGAAATTCCTTCTACTAACTAGAAAGAGCCATCTGAGAAATTTAGAGGGCATCTGCAAATTTTTGTATAAAGTGTATAATACTAATAATCAATAAGAATAATTACGAGGTCTTTATTGGTTCCAACACAATTACACCAAAAGTGATTATTCAAACATTATTAAATCCTTTGTTTCGATTTTATTAATTATGATTATTTAGAATTTTTCGACCTTCAAAAGTAAAAATCAACAGTTTCTCACTCTTTTTTGCTATTTTTACCTGGATAAATTACAGGTTTATGGAGGTTTATGTACCAAATTACATGGTTTTGGAGTGGTCCGTAGCCGAGGGCGATAAGCGCTTGTCTGATAATCCAAAGGCTCCAAGATCGAGTACAGTACCAAGGGGACTATTTAGTCAGTAGTCAACAGTACTAACATAAATAAGCAGACTAAAATTCAAATATAAATCGAATTCAGTTATTCATATTAAATCATTAAAAATATCACACTATCATGATAGGAAAAGATTTAGGACGAACAAATTTATAGGAAAAGATTTAGGACGAAGAAACTTAGTTGAGTACAGTGGATGGTGTGACAGAATTTCCCATGAAAGATGAAACCATGGTACTGTAAATTGTAATTTTTTAATAACACTATAGTGTCTTGACAATATCCAAGTCCTCTTAATTCTTCCAATAATGAAATTATTCAATCTATTAAGCAGGCTAATAAAGAAACTCATAAAGAAATTCAAATACAGTAGAAATGTAATTACTGTAATTATAGAAAAGACTCGTATTGAACCACAGTAAATATTATCGAGATAGGAAGAAATGTAGCAAAAAATGCAAGGAATTCTCCATGTCATAACAGTTAAGATTTGTGCTTTCGCAGTTTTCCTTCAAATTTTGTGGCTGCTATGTGCTCGAGTAGGTTGATCGTCGTCATTCAAAACACATTCAAGGTCGATAAGTACAGTAGGCCTATAACGAAGCTACAGGCTACGGCGGCTGTATAGAGACAGAGACCAGGTTGGTAGTCAGCCTTGTTCATTCATTCGCCTCCTCGAACCCCTTCCCCCCCTGGGGCCCCCCTCGGTCCCATTCCCTAAAATAACGCTTTTAAGAAGTCAATCATCAATCAACAATAAGCCTACAGGTTGACGCTTTCGTTTGTAATGGCTGGATGGCTGTCAAAAACCGTATACATGTAGGCTATGAACATACAGGAGATTTCCTTTTCGATTTTAAGGCATTGAATATAATTATATCCTTTCAATATATATATTGAAAGGCATTGAATATATATCCTTATATCCTAAAGGATATAGTGTATATTCAATGATTAAGGTGTGTTGTTGTCCTGGTTGTGTTGCGACGGAGACCACTCCGCTGACAAGTTGTGTGTAGTGGTATTGCATTACTCAACAATCTTGAAAGTGCAGTGGTTTGCATCGTAACGCAACTGGGAACACACCTCTAGATCTAGAGAGATTGATGTAAAGTGAGATTTTTTACAATTTTCAGTACTTGAATTAATTTTGAGTTTGTCAATAGAACTATCAGCCAGTAGAGGTTCTATACGTGAAAAACTGGGGGTAGGGACAAGTATTGAAGCAATAAATTATGAGGGAGAACACTTACTTTTTTTGGGGGGCGGTGTCGTTGATAAGTCAATAGGATTTTAAAAGAAGCAGCCAATATTAGCCTACAACAGTGTAAATACAGTAGGCAGAAAACAAATGAAGAAGGGTATCTTTTGCACAACAAATCCCCATTTCTTTGTAATGATTTCAACACAAGCCAAATTTGTTTGAATGAAATAGTTTTTGGTTACCCAGATGACAAGTGCAGTTCTATTTAAAAAGCATAACAGATGATATTACAATGTATAATCTAGTAAGATACAGGCTCATATTTTTTGAAATAGGTTCTAACCAAGCAGTGAAATCATCACAAACAAATGAGGGGTTGGGGAAAATGCCCATGAAAACGGTTCCCATTTAAGCTGAGAGGGCGGCTGCCCACCCAACGCATGGCTAGAACAGTCAGTGCTTATATTGCGAACAATAATCATTACTGCGATGCAGTAGGGGTCAGGAAAGAATAATTTAAGAGTAGACGGGCTCCGATGTTTCGCTTGTTGTCGGTGACTCAAGTAGTAAGACTCAAGCTTAGAAATCTACTTAATTTATAATGGTATCTGTAATCGTATCTTCATGTCTTGAACTAATTGCTGAATGGGAATCATTGAATCACACCCAAACAGTATTTTATGAGTTTATTCACTATAGGAAAATAATTTCATTTGTTTGAGACGAAAACAATATAATTAAGAAAAGTTCAGAATAAAAGTCGATAAATAGGAGGTTTGTTCAAGAGGTTGTTCTAGAGTTGGAGAACGAGATGGAGCGAAGAAAGAAGAATACCTTTTTCTCGAAAAAGGTTGGTGGGTGATTTAGAGGAATTTCACCAAGGCCAATGAATCAATAATAAGTAGAATAAGTGAATTAGAATTCCACATGGTTTCTTCCAGTTCGGGCGCACTACAGCTAATAATAATCAAGCAATTAGTAGTGCTTTGCCAACAAATAAGTGTCGGAAAAACCAACGTCCTGAATATTGCTTCCCCATTTCCAACGATAAAAACGTTTAGAAATGCCTTAGAGACATAGGGTTCCCCAGCAATCAGTGAATCAGTGATACAGTAGTCCTTACTGTATAGGTAATCTGCTCCTTTTCTGATATTGATCTCATCAACTTCTAATCTTCATCTCTACCCATGTGATATGAACCAAGAAACGATATTCACAATATGAATGAGCATATGCTAAAACTACTCAAGGCCTCAACTATTTTTTTAGATGAATGGAGAAAAACTCTTGTTAGGTAACTGGAATGGAGAAAAACTGTTCTGTCTTGAGATCTATTGTTTTAACAGAACTGTTTAGGTAACTGGGCTGATAATTCAATTCTGCAAAAATTACATCATTTACAAAAAAAAAAAAATGTGATTTCTATGATGAGGTGATTTTCTCTTATAAAAATATCAGGCCATTTACGTAACTATCAACAGTTTTTCTTCATCCATCTCGAAAAGTCGTTGATGTAACATAGCATACTTGGCCCTTTTAATGTACGCTAATTGATTTGTAAAGTTTATTCAACAATACATGTTTGATTGATTAGTAAATCAAATGTAACTAAATTGATTACGGTAATGTAAACGATTATTAATATTATTATTAATCGAATGTAGTCTTAGGGTAGAGTACCATGAAGCCCAGGAAATAAAGGTTTTTTTTCGGGAAGAAAATTAGATAAAAGCTGGATTTCACACCATCGATAGAACACTACCAGAGGGTCATTTTCCCAAAAGTCCCAAAAAATCCGGCTGCAGCTTTGACCCCCAGCCCCCCCCCCCCCCCCCCCCCCAAAGTTCAAAAATGTAGGTCATCACGGGAAATCGAATACCTCGGTAACCAATCATCGGACAGAAATGGTTCTTACATCATTTTGTCCAGTATATTATGGGCTAGGCCTACATTATTGGTCCTATTCATTTTCACAATAAACTCAATAGTTTTCTTGAAAAAAATATATATATAAAAAAAATTGTTTTTTTTTATTTGATTTTTCATTTCTCCAGTCTTCAAATCATTTGCTCCAGACAACATCCTTCATCAATTTTCTTGTGCTTGTAAGCAGGATTGAGAGAAATATTGTGGGTGTAAGGAAGCAAACATGATTTGCTCAGCTATGTGTGAGCATTGCAACGGTCTTTCATGCTCAAATTCGCCTATCTATGGTGAGGAAGAAAGTTTGGATCCATCTCTGACAGAATGAATTCCTTGAAATATGGAACACGAAACTATGTAATAAGTAATAATGTAAGGTATTTGATCGTGCAGATGTTAATGTAATGAAAAAGTATCTGATTATGCAGATTTTTATGATCATGTACTGTATCAATTCCTTTAACTATATTTTTTCTCATGCTTAGGCCTATATAAATAATTGAAGAGAGATGAAAACCGGCTATTTAATTGGTCAACACACAAAATAGTGTACTACACCTATAATAGTATGAGAGAAGGAAGAATATTTCATGCTCATGTTCATGGATATTGCCAAATCTAACAGGCATTAATAAACTATGTACCAGTTTTATACAATGTTGAGTGTATAATTTTGCTATTTCCGCCGCTATTTCAAATCTCACATATATAATAATAATAATACAGTACTATATTATAATCATATATTCATATTTTCTCGATTATTAAAGACATCGAAAGATAAATTAGATTATACAAAAAGTTAGTTTTGTAAAAACTGCACTATAATTATAGATAAATAAGTTAAATTATTTTCCACCTTTATGGTTGTATCTAGAAAAATACTATACTTAGGAGGTTCAGAGATGAAATTTCGGATTCAGCACATGTTAAAACATAGGATACAATCGATAAAACTAAACGTTTTCAGCGCTATAGCCTACAGTCATACTGTAAAG
The DNA here is from genome assembly GCA_017141395.1 of Laodelphax striatellus. Taxonomy (NCBI): domain Eukaryota; kingdom Metazoa; phylum Arthropoda; class Insecta; order Hemiptera; family Delphacidae; genus Laodelphax; species Laodelphax striatellus. The sequence goes on from CM029544.1 coordinate 31,395,167, forward strand.
AAGTTGAAATGTGGAATGCAGTGATCGACTTTGGCGAGGGGGGGGCTGGGCCGCGGCGTAACAGCGTCGGCTATGCCCCCTCCCAAAACGGCCGCTTTGATCGAAAATGTATAACCATATACATCACTGGTTTCGGAATAAAATGGGCTACAACTTTTATTGAAACAATTTTTCTGTAAGATGACACACAAAAAAGTAAAATGGGAAAAATTGAAAAATCAAAGCAAAAAAATCCAAATTTTTTTCTATATATATTATATATTTTTTTCAAGAAAACTATTGAGTTTATTGTGAAAATGAATAGGACCAATAATGTAGCCCATAATATACTGGACAAAGTGATGTAAGAACCATTTCTGTCCGATGATTGGTTACCGAGATATTCGATTTCCCGTGATGACCTACATTTTTGAACTTTGGGGGGGTCTGGGGGGGGGGAAAGCTGCAGCCGGATTTTTTGGGACTTTTGGGAAAATGACCCTCTGGTAGTGTTCTATCGATGGTGTGAAATTTAGCTTTTATCTAATTTTCTTCTGAAAACGGCCTTTTTGGACCTTCGTTTCCTGGGCTGCATGAATAATGAGAGTTCACAGATCTATTGAAGAATGAGAAACCATTTTCTCATTTCTAACTTTCCATTCTACTTTATGTACAACTTTCATTCCCTAAGTTGTTTTGTAACGTAGATTGCTGCGTTTAGTTGTGGACCTCTAGTGATGCACCGATTCTACCCACGAGAATTTCACAACGCAGTTAGGAGACAACACACCTAGACTGAATTAATTCGTGTATGATAGTAATATTTTCACACCTAAAAATGTAAGTAATGGGAAAAATCAGGACTAGCGTATTTCGAAATAATCGCCTGTTTTCCTATTTATGAGGGTGAAACGAAAGCTCTGATATGAGCTGCTCTCAGCACAACCGGCTTGCTTCAACATGTTTTTTTTTCTCGCTAAAATAATGTAGGCCCTACTCTATACCATGCTTGATATTATCAGAAGCCAGGCCAAGACAGAATTGCGGGTGGGGCTGAAGTGACGTAATTTCAGGTTACAATCTACTGACTCGAAGCGTCCTAATATAACTATCGACATTAAACTTTATACATATCATGTATGTGAGAGAGAGAGTGAGAGAGACAGAGAGAGAGTGAGAGAGAGAGAGAGAGTAAGAAACAGAGTAGGAGGTGCTCGACCCTTGACCTTTCAAAGAGCAAGATGCAGAAACAGTTAGCAGCTTAGCAGAGATTTCAGGCGACCTTGTAGGAAATACTCAGAGTGTTTTTGTACTTGTCTTATTGACTTTCCCCTCTTGCCACCCCCCTCTTTCGAACCAACACCAATCAGCAACTGAACTGCTTCTGACCACTTCACCTGCTGACCGTTAAATCGATAACAACTTATTTAGATTATTTAGCACAAGCCAACTTTAAAGCAACCTAAAAAGTGATCCTGGAATAATTTAAATTGGAATTGTTGTTACGACTCCACATTATATATTCTTGATCAGAAAACGTGTTGTCTGGAATCAATTTTAAAATAAAGAAGGTTGCACAAGATCATGTCGATTTTGAATAGAATTTTCGAGTACTTTCTTGATTCTGTTGCTAGAAAGAATTATTATTGTCATACAGTAAAAAGGCATGTTAATTCTTCTTATAAATGTTTATTAGGCTACCTCTCAATTGTGATGTTTCCCATTTTCCTTTGTAAGGATTTAGGTAAAGACAAGACTTTTCATTAATAATACTCACATTTCTGTGTTAGAAATCATACTCACAATTATTGATAAAAATAAAAGACTTTTTAAAAAATTAAAATTATAAGGTAGAATCTGTGCGAAAACATCTCAATTAGTCCATCATATATAGCTGCTTATTGAGAAAAAATATCGCCTTCCATAGAATGGGGGTTGGAGCTTCTCTCCCCATGCAAAAAAAATAATCAAAAATAATCTTAATAATATAGGAAGGATTTAGGAATTTAGAATTGGGAGGAATCCATTAAGATTTAGGATTGTGAAGAATCAATGAGGATTTACCTCAATGAATAGGAAAAGTTCGTAAATCCATCATGAATATTATTTTATTCGATTAATGAGTTAATGTCATAAATTCACTTCGATGTAGGCTGATAAAATAATATAAGGCTTATGGAACCGAAAAACATAATCGTTTGTTTGTTAAATTCGAAATGTTCGTTTTGGGGACGTTGAAGGTCAAGTTCTATCTTTCCATGAATCTGTTTAAACCAGAGAAATGGAAACTCTTGAATAAAAGGAAAGTATTGGAGATAATGATTTCAGAACTCTGAAAATCTCAGGATCTGACTAACTTGATCAAGTGTTGGATTGGCCCAGAGGAACCAATGAATTTCAAAATTCAAGTCACATTTGAAATAAAAATGAGGTTCATCATTCTGATTAAAATTGATAATCAGAGTATCATCACAGTCCAAACTCAAACTCTCATTTTTGTATTGGAAATCACACCCACAATTATTGAAGAAATAAATAAAAGTCGCATTAAAAAACTTCAATTATTATATAAATTTAATTATACGTGGACCTAAATGAACATAGAACCGTGTTCAAAGTTCAATAAATAATATTATTATGGATATCTGTAATTAGGATTTATTCCAGAGAGGATTGATTTTAATTAGAAAGACTTCTTTTTTTGCTATGTTGTTTTCCAAATAGGCTCAAGCCCACTGGCTTGTCCGTATAATGGGAAGAATGATGATGAGAGAAGTTTGACACTGCTGTTTGAAGTGGCTATTCAAGTTCTGTTTGAAAAAAATCACATTTGTTTATACATTTTTTTTATTTGTGTCGAAAATGGCGGATTACTTGTTTGCGAGTATGTTCTTGTTGGTCTAGGTGTTCTAAACGTGATAGTAGACTCCTGTTAATAGATTTGATCGCTATATCTATTCACAAATTGAATCAAAATCGGGAGATATTCTGCAGTAAGAGTGAGATGTTGTATGAATTCAATTGAGAACCAAAGGTAAAGAAATCAAGAAAGCTTGTATGATATTTAGAGCAGTTCATATAAAATTATATTGAAATTTGTGAATCGAGAAAACACCGTTTGGCATGATGTTACCCAATATTATGGAATTTGAGAAAGGATTTGGGTATTGAGCCGTTCCTCAATATTTACTTCTAAATTAAGTTACGAACACTCAAGACTGTTCTTGGATGGGTGACCTATACAAGAATGAAGCAAGGAACCTACCCATAAGGGTCTCCTCACCGATGAAGAACTAAAAAAATTTATTCTTACTCCTCAAAACTTTATGGTTTACTTATTTACTACATAGCTTTGTATGAGAGAATTTAAGTTCTTGAATTGAAGAATTGAAGTTAGTTAGTATGAGAAGTATTAAGTTAGTTCTTCGACAATCTAAGGCTCAATATTGTTAAGTATATTTATTATTTTTTGTGCCTATCTGTTCCAAGGGTTGACTGCCTTTTGGCTAGTTAGTATAGCTTTTTTCACTGCTGCAATTCCTCTATGTCATTGGGAACCAAACTTTTAATGCTCTTTTAACAAGTGAGAAACCATAATATATCGTATCACATTTTATTGATATGTGATTAAAATATTCAAGTTTTCTGGACTTCTAGGCTGTGAGGCAGAAGGGTTTATGAGAAAGATTAGATTACACTATTTACTTCATTGTAGATTACGACATATATCGGCTTAAATTCTAGATCATGATAGTTATTACAATGAAAGTTTCATTTCTAATGAAATTAATTACAAGAAGGAGAGAAGAAAAAGAAGAAGATAAAGGTGAATTAGGTACTTCTTTACAACAACGAAAACGTCTGGTCCCTTGGTCGTCTTGGTTCCCTATCTGTATAGAAATAATTCACTGTACGAACTAAAAATCTTGAGAACTAACTTCAGATGAAGAACTTATTTTTTTTCTTTGTAAGCCGAAGGTCTGCAAGTGAGGAGGCAAATGCATATAATAACATGTGTGGCATATGTGTGAAATAGTGCAGTGGTGCAGGGTGGCAGGGTTATAGGTGAACCTAATCAAGTTGTGGCATCATATCAGTAGGCCTAGGCCTCTGCTCTCAGCTCTCAACTTCTCTCAGCTGCTCCAAATAGCAACGGAACAACACCAACACCAACAGCAGACTACTTGATGTTCACTTTTTGAACCGGTTCGAAAGAATGTGGGCGAAGCAAAGCCTTTGAAACAGTTCTGTATTAAGCTATAGTCTAACGCGTTAATATATATTTATATACAACTTTATCGAGAGCGAAACAAGATGAAAAGAGAGAGTGACTGACAGACTGACTGACTTAGCTACTTCGCTGCTTCGATGATGCAATCTCAACTTGAACCGTTAACTGCCTTGCTACTCCATTGATATTATTCTCTGATTATGATACATGTTCTTTGAAACTTCGCCAGAAAATGGGCCGATTTTGTTGCAAATGTTGAACATAAATTCAACAAATGGCCTGCGTTATGGTAGAGTGGAGAAACAGCATCCACAATAGACTTTGAAATGAAGTATGAGTTGATTTATAAGGATACAATCAAATAATAATAACGATGAACAACTCAATTTTGGTCAACATATTCATCAATATTCGGGAGAGAACCAATTTTGGACTGAGCCTGTTGTTTCTATTCCAAATCATACTATGTTGGTTTGTGTTTGTATTAATATATGAAGTGAAGAAGTAATTGAATCGAATTGAATAGATAGGAATAGTTGGTTTTAAATAGAAAAAATACAAATTTTAAAAACAATAACTCGAAATCAACCGGTCACTGATCCAAACATCATGTAAACGTGACTTGTATCATAGCCTCCTCTAATACATTGTATTAGAGGAGGCTATGCTTGTATACTTATAAGGCTGTCCGCTAGCTTATAAATTATAGAAAAATTGAATTTTAATCAAGTCTCTTCAGCATTTGCTACATGGACTCCAATACTGCCAACAGCTTGTTAAAATAAATATCATCCCAGCTATAAAAAATATTTATTTTATTCAACTTACTTCATATCGACACTCAGGGGCGTCATTTGGGGAGGGCAGGGGGGGCATTGCCCCCCCCCCTGATTCCTGGGTTACAGAAAACATTCTGTACTAGCTAATGTACAAATGAGCATTTTATCCGGCAAACACCGGATTTTAAAACAGCTCTATCAATTTTTCACCCTCAATCTTGCTTTATCTATTTGAAATTAAATTTATCATCAACAAACCATTTATCTATTTAATATATCATTGAATATACTGGAGAACTAAATAAATAAATTGTTTATTGGCAGAAACAAAACTTTTACAAAAAATCTTAGAAAATACGCAATGAGCAAAAATAATTATTATAAATTTGACAAGATAAAAAATAAAATGAATTGCCAATAACTAACTCTCTGATAGGCTTGCTCCACTTGTCTTTAGTGAGGGTAATTGGAGATATCATTATAAATAATGTATAGATCAACTTTCAAGTTAATAAGTCTTGTTTATTGTTCAAATATTTTGTCATGGAAATAGTCACTCTTGTCTATTGAATTTTCCAATTAACTTCGCCATTATTCGTCAATTCCATTGATACTTCTCCAAAAATTTAGGAATTTTTCAATCAAACAATAACTCCCCAGAGAATCCTAGTTATGGAGGAATAGAGTGGGTTTAGAATATAGCTATGTTCTCAAAATTGAATCAATCAATTGCTCATATTTGTTTCAGATGTGGCTGGATTTAGAGAGTTTTCTTCTGGGCCAACCGACTCCACCACAAGCTTCGCCTGTGAACATATGCGGCTCAGGAACGGTTCCAGTCTACACAAGCGTTCTCATCAAGGAAGATGCTCAGCAGTTCAATCAGGGTGAAGAGTTCATCGATCTTGATATGTTGATCAACTATGCCGCGGAACAACACACGAGCTCGATTCAACCTCAGGGACCCCAGCAACAACAAAATTTGGGTGCAAAACAAGAACAGAATCCATCTCTGGCGAAGAACGATCATGGATATGCTGTTGGGCAAGGATATGCAGCACAGGAGGTGCTGAGTGACAGGCCCAAACCAATTGGCACAGCAGCAGTCACCCAATTGCAACCGCAGTCACCCAGCTCAGTTACCTACAACGCGTTGATGACAGTTGTACCCAGTGTCCAGAGCCAGGGCCAGGGCCCTCTTCTTCAACAACATCCTATTCCCAACCTTCCCAGTGTCTGCTCACCATGCGAGCAAATCAAAAGTGAGTTCACATCGACAACCGACAAGGATTTCGACAAGGAGCTGTTTTTGAAGGCTGAACATGGATCTGACACTGTCATGTACAATGCCATAATGACTGTATTCTCAACCAAAATCGACAACCACAACAGCCACCCAATCGGCTTGTCACCACCGGCTAGTCCTGACTCTGCAGTCGATCCAGATAGGCCTACAGCAGCAATGCAATCGCAATCAGCTGATTACTTGTCAGCACCCATAGTCAAGATGATGACACCTCCTTCCTCACCGCACAGTGAGAGCCAGGGCCAGAGCCACAGCCTTCCCACTGTGGTAGCTCGTCCCCGGCGCGAACGCAAGATCTACTCACGCAAAAAGCATACCACACACTCCTGCTTCCATCCTGGCTGCGGAAAAACCTACACGAAATCCTCTCACCTGAAGGCGCATTTACGCACGCACACGGGCGAGAAGCCGTACCAGTGCGGCTGGAAGGGCTGCGGCTGGAAGTTCGCGCGCAGCGACGAGCTCACGCGTCACTATCGCAAGCACACCGGCGACCGGCCCTTTCGCTGTCGCCTCTGCGATCGCGCATTCTCGCGATCCGATCATCTATCCCTACACATGAAGCGACATGTTACCATCTAAATTATTCGGTCATCTATCAGCAGCACGATGTAATATTGTAGTAATGTTCTTGAAATAATTGATATCTACATTAATCATCTTGGAAGCTGTAGCCTCAGCCTTTTGGTTTAAATCTTAAAATTCCCACAATATCAAAGCAATTCACTTCATTCAAAACCATAGATTGTAGTTTTATAAAAGAATAATCTATTGAACTCACCTTTCAACGCCGGTTTGTGTTTATAACATCCATGACACTTGACATACCCATACATTGCGGAGATGAGAATTCCAATGATGATAATAGGCTACTAGTCAATTTCATAATCACGAATCCTTTAATAAATGTTCAATGAATGAGTTTTCCTTGTGGAAGGTCGACTAGGAAACCAATAGAATGCAGCTTGGTTAGTAAAGTAAAAATAAATTTAAAAAAAACATTGCCACATTGTCATTGTCATTGTATCTGTACCAAAATAATGTATTAGCGTATGTTTCATTCGACCCAAATTTGATAATTACTATAAGATTAATTCACATTTTAACTTATTACTAATACTTTCGTTGTGATCGTCATCTTTTAATAATAATTGTATAACTGATAAATAATACAATTTTTCTGTGTCATCAATACTATAGAGTGATACAAACAGAGCGCCGGTTTTAATATAACAAATTAAGAAGTTTATTTAAACGAAAAATTGAAAATAAATACATAAAAATGTTCATTTCACTTTCCGATTTCATGTATGAGAAATGATGTCATGCATGACTATGTCCTCTACTGCGCTGGCACGCATCAACTCTGTCCATGAAATGCACTATTAGGCCTACTGCACGACACGTTTCCACTTCCATTTCGCCGATAACCCATCGAATTTCCTCCTTCAAGTCATTGATGTTTCGGGGTCTATTAACATACACCAATGACTTCAGATGACCCCAAAGATGAAAGTCACAAGGCCTTGATGATCGGAAGGAATTACGAGAAATGACGCGATTCTGAAACCGTTCATTGAGCAACACAATTGTTTCGCGGGCATATGGCACCATCCTGCTGAAACGACAACTCGTCAATGTCTATTCCATCCAAATGAGGCCACAAAATCTCCCTAATCATCGAACGGTATCGGTCTCCATTTACTGTTACCTTCCTGATCTTCAAAAAGTAAGGGCCGATGACGCCACCCAACCAAAAGCCACACCCGCTGTGCTGTGCATACATTTCTTATACATTTGTCACTCGTCAATGTTAATAAACCCCGAAACATCAATGAGTGATGTTTAAAAAAACAACAACAGGAAATTTGATGGGTTATCGGCGAAATGGAAGTGGAAACTTGTCGAGGAGTAATAGTGAATTTCATGGACAGAGCTGATGCTTGCCAGCGCAGTAGAGGATGACACATGCATTACATCATTTGATAAATGGAATCGGAAATTGAGATGAACGTTCTGATGTATTTATTTTCAATTTTTCGTTTAAATAAACATCTTTATTTGATATATTAAAACCGGCGCTCTTTTTGAATCACCCTATATTTGCAGGTATTCTTGTCATCATTAGAATAATAGAATGAATAAATTATTGTGTTTTATTGTAAAATAAAGATAATGTTAATTGAATACTCGTGTTCAGAAATGCTTCCTGAGGGGACTTCAACAGTTTAAGAGCTATAATTGTTCACTAGTCATCGGATAGTTATGACTTTTACCAAAATAAATTTTTGCCACGATGAGCTCTTACAATGGAAAGGTTGGTCACTCTTGGGAAGCATAAGAGTGCTGATAACAATAAAAAATTTATGATGTATTTTTTGAAAAGCCCGATCTCAGAATGCATCAAATTTGAAAACAAATTTAAAATCGAGATTTGTTGAGATCATCTCAAATCCGGAGTTTAGGAACAGCCTCAAGGCTCTGAAATGAACTATGATATGTATTGGTATTTTCAGAATAGTAACTATTCTCTTTGTGATGTTCTTATTAGAAATTGTTATAGCCAGGAGTTGTAACATTAGCAAATTTTATTCCGATTGTGAGAGTAACAATTGATCAATATTCCAAGTCAATTTATTAGTATTCATCTCATAATAATTGTCATGTAACAAACTACAGAAAGTTCAAGAACCGATGTATTTTATTGTATGTTATTCATTCACAATTTTCTCTGCTATTTTATTGGTTGATTGTTCGTCAAGTAGATTCAGAAATTCCCAATCTCCTTGGCGAAGAGTAAACGAGGATTAAAATTCCATTCCACATAGGATTATAAAGAAAACTCCTTATTTAAAATTTAAAACAAAACCGATAATCATTGAATCATCCCAGTCAATTGAACAATCAAGTTTTCATCCCACATTATTTTTTTATTATTTATATTGTGATATTGTGAGACTTCTGTTTACATTATTGCATATCAGAAAATATAGAAACCGGATTTTGTGATCTTTAATACTTTCAAAACCTTACCCGGACTTTATACAGGCTTTGTAAAATTATAATATTTCTTGTTTCGTTTGATCTCACAAAAATAAATATTTGGTCTGAATGTTGAAAACATTGTTTCTTTACCCTTGTGTATGGAATAATAGTTTCTTATGGATTCTCTATTGGTATATACAAGCAGCCTAGTGTCAAATATAATGGAAGTACATCTACCCATATAAGCTAGAGCTGGGCTTTTCATTTTAAATATCGGGGTACCGAGCTCTACTCGGGGGTAGGCCTACAAAGGCACAGGAATGGAAGTTTTAAAGGAAAAAAGGAATGAAATTAAAAAAAATTTTAAGTACAGCCATCAGTCTTATGCACTGAATCATCATTGCACTATAAAAAAAATCAATCTCAGCTTTCGAAATATTATGAATAATCGAGTTTGAATGCATATCATTTGAAAAATCGCACTTATAAAATTTTGCTTCATAGAAATAATGATAATATGGGTTGATATAGTAGGTAACTTGTCAGGAAACAACTGATTTAACGTCAGTAAACGAGCGTACATCAATCAGCTGTTTTCTGACAATTTGAAATATTCCTGCTACAACAATTTTTAGCTCAGCTGTTTTGATGAGCTCTTGACGATTTTTCTCAAATAAATAAAAACAGATCACATGGCTAACTTCATGCCTCAAATTTAAAAATAACAATACAGTACAATATGGAATATTTTCAAAATTTCTAATTCCTTTTAATTTTCTATAGATAAATTAAAATCAGAAATAAAAAGGGGAATAGGAGCAGCTTATGTGTTTCGATATTTTTTTCAATTCTAGTAATGGAATCGCTTGTTTTACCAAAAAAGTTAGTGTAGTTGTGTATTCCACGAGTGATCATGTGATTGAAATGCATTGTCTCAGCAGCTGAAATAATCTTGTCTCACTCCCACAATCACCGCTCTCACTCTTTCTTATCATTTACAGCCGACGGAAATTTGTTTCTGCTGACAGCTGATTCCTAAAGGATCGGTTTTTCCTTTTTAAGGTCCTTCAGCGAGTTATCCCAGAGATGAGACCCGGCGCAAACTAATTTTTGTATCACAAAAATTAGTACTTGAACTGTTCAAGTACATCTAATTTTCTGTTTTTGTGTGAACAGTGGAGTATTTCAAGGTTACTGTACTGTACTGTAGTACAAGGTTACTTGAACAGTTTGATATATACAAGCACACCAAACAACAGCCACACAATATCCTAAATGACCAAATCAACTTTTCCTCCCACACCTTATTTGACAAACTCATTTAAATCCTCCTCCATTAACCGTCAAAAAACCCCCCACCTCTCCCCCTCCATCCCCAGCCCAACCATATACCCACCCACATAACCTTAGTTACTTCAGTTTCTGTTTGACTTGAAAATGTGCAACATCAGCAGGAAACAATTGTCGTCACATCAAAAAACGTGGGTGTTTTTTCACTTAAATGTTACTTTATTTAAATTCCAATACATAACTTATTCTTATACATAGTCAGTAAATTCGTAGATAGTGTTATATAATACAAATCAAATCAAATCAAATAATTCTTTATTTTGGAAAGACAATATTACAAGTGCATGAACTATACATTATGGGCATACAAGTATTTTATAAAATATCATGAATATACAGAGTAATAAAGCGAATTAATGTACTGTCTTTTATAAAATAACTAATATTATCCAAAATAATTTGAATTTGAATTTATTCAGAAAAAGAACACACTTTACAAAATCCATTGTAAAAAAAGTAACATCATACATAACAAACAAGAAATCACTTAAACAAAACATAACAATTGTATGAGTAAAAAGGTGATAGATAGTCTGTACCACTTTTCCACAATCACAAATGATTTGATTTTTTTTTTCTGAGGATGATGCCCACATGAGCTCTAGGTGCGTGGGTAATGAGTGGGGTGATGATGATGAGATATGACGACTACTTTTTAGGCAGTCGGGACCGACGGCTTAACGTCTCCTCCGAAAGACGTCTCCTCCGCAAGCATAGTTATGAAATTTTAAAGGAACGTGTAAGTTCCAGGGAGTGGATAATGTGAATAATATATACATGGTTTTTGACAAATTGAGAGAGAGTTTATTGGAGTTGAACCATATAATTAATTTTTTTATGTCCTCCTGCATCTTAAAATGTAAATTCATACTATCTGAACCACAATAAGACAAAGCTGTATCATCAGCAAAAGAAACTGGGGTACCGCTGAACTCACCCTGGAAGAGATCATTAATAAAAACTAGGAATAATAACAGGACCCAGGACTGATCCCTGCGGCACTCCACAATCAATATCTAAGACATTACTTTTATAATTTCCAATACAAACATATTGTGTTCTTCCACTCAAATAGGATGCAAACCAGTCAAATGCCACACCTCTAACGCCTGCCTTACACAATGTGTGATCAACCGTGTCAAAAGCTTTTCTGATATCCAGGAAAAGACCAGCAACACAAGGTGTAACCCTGGCATTAAGATTGTTACATATTGATGACATGAAGTTATTCAAGGCCATTTCTGTGCTAAACCCCTCTCGGAAACCAAACTGTCGATTATATAAAAAGTTATTTGAATTTAAAAATTGAGCAATCTTTTTTAACCATTTTTTCCAAGAGCTTCGAGAACACTGATACAAGAGATATAGGTCTGTAATTGCTTAAACAAGAATGAGAACTATTTTTAAAAATAGGAATCACTTTGGCTAATTTCATTCCACTTGGAAATCTACCACCAGAGAGACTAAAATTGAAAATGTTCACAAGAATCGGAACAATAGCAAACGCAATATTTTTTAATAGCTTGGAAGAGATCAATACAAGTACAAGAGATACCAAATACAATACAAGAGATATACAAGTTATACAATTATACTGTGTATGGTTACGCTCTATGGTATGGTATTATGGTATAAGTTATCGGCAGAAATAAAAATAGCCTATTGGATTTAAAAAATTGTATCATGATTCCCATCTATCACTAGTTATCTTCAAAAAGCTATTCAAATGTTCAAAATGTCTGCCTCTTTCATTTGAATACAGCTTTATAATTTGAACATATCATTGGTATGTTATTATTATCATCTCATGAGATAGTTGGTGAAATTTTTAATTCTAACTCTTCAGTTTTTTCAAACCGGTAGCTACTCTATACTTGAGTTTTAGTTTGAATTTGATAAGGCGTAACAACCGATACTATTTCATAAGAATTGTTTATACAGTTTCATACCTGTATTTGTACACCCTCAAATTATTCTGAGATAGTGACAACGTATTACTTATTATTCAGTTCAATTCCCCCATTATCGTGGATTGCAGAAAATGGAACTTTGATTATTTGCAATATTTTGTAAAATAGATTTTTTGGTAGCCAAACTCTAAGATAAAATTTCTGTACCATGAAGTTTTATATTAAGAGAAGAGTTGTACTGTGAGTTATCACTGTGTATTTATAAAAGCAAGATCATGATACTGGCCTATATTAAAAGGTGAAGTTTCGTTACTGCGATCGAGTGCCGCAGCGGAGCCCGACCCAGCGTTGCCAGATGCCGGTCGCAGTAACGAAACCCCACCCTTAGTGGATTATATTTTCAACTCCATGATCATTGATCGAGAACAGGGCCTATTGAATAATATTCAACATTCCATTGATTTAATCAATCAAAAAATACGCAACAGCAAGAGGAGTGGCTGCTGGAGAGGAGTGTTGTAAATTGAATCTCGGTTAAAATAACACTGGTAATGGTGTTCTTGTTATCGTTAGCGGTAGGCCTTCGAATTGCTTTCTGCTTACTAAAGATGCAATCAAGCCTTTTGATGCTATGCTGAACCTTGTGGTTAGTCCACTATAGGTTAAAGGCTACTCCACTTTCTGATACACTTTATTAACCTCGATTGTCCAGTTCACATAATCAGGTCGATAACAGCTGGAAACTAAATTAAAGCAAAACGACACTAGAATTCAGTGAAAAATTCGAATAATTGAACTAAATGTGGAAAGACTGGGATATATTTCATAGAATACAAAAGACTCAAATGAAATAGTAGAAGAACTAGAATGTGAAGACTAGAATATTTATCATAATTTTAGATAGTTTGAATAATATTGAAAATATGTCACCTGTTGCTCAAATGTTACGAGAGTTCTCATTCTCGAAATATTCAGACTAATCATAAAAATTATCCTTTCCGGTCTCAAACAATTGTTTAGATATCACTTACTTGAATAATCTCATCAATTCATATTAATACCTCTTCAAATTGAATTAAGAATGAATTGTATAGGTATTAGTTACTCGCAAAATCTCATTGATTCATAACAATACCTTTTCAAGTTGAATGGAGAATGAATTGTAATTAGTACAGAGCGTGCCATCCAAACTGGCCTCTCACTGGAGCATGCGCGTTAATCGCTTTCTCCCACTACAGTGCCTGCTGACTCGCGGTACAGTAAATTTCAAAAGTTCTTTCAGCTGGCAAACTCAGCTTTATAAAAAAATTCATATTCGCTTCGGTTACCTATAGCAGTACTATGATGTTATTTGCTTCACTGACTATACTAGCCTTAGCGGCTGGAGGGGAAACGTGGTGGGAGAGATCATCCATCTCTCTCGCACAGCCTCCCCTAGACGCCAATTTGGATGGCACGCTCTGTACACTAGCCTCAATTTTGGGCGTATTTTCTACTTCTGGGAAAAATGTTTTTAATCCGCTATTTCTAGCATGCATCTATATGTCTAACTGATCATGATTGCCAAATAAAGGAATATTACTTTAACAAAGAAATGTTTTTGCTTGAATGGTCTATACGTTTATTTGATCTGGGCTGATCATTATAGAGTAATTCATAACTATTAAACACACAACACCTTTGTTATCATGCTTGCATCGCCTCACTATCTAGGTCTAGCTCAAATTCTTTCTAGGAATCAGAGAGACTAAGATTTGCAGAGATGTGATTTAGTATAAAAACAGGTTGGTTTGAAGCTGAGGACATACCTGAAAAATCAATATCAACGTTAAAGAAGTATAATAATCATTACCGTTCTTACTTACTATTGGATTTTTATACGCTTATGTGATACATAGTCTACAAATTACATTTAGTACATATATTTATATTTACATTTTTTCATGTAGGAGCTCTCTCCCTCACATTCACAAACACTTAAGTCTTCTTGAGGGATTCTACTGTACTCTATCTATATTGTAATTTGATATAATACTGAACATTGGCATAACTAGGTTCAAGTAGAGGGGGGGGGGGGGGTTAGCTAAGGAGGAATCGCGGGGGGGGGGGTTGAGGGGGTGAAATCCTATGATTTTCATAAGCAAAATAAAATTTTTGCCTACCAATGGGGGTTACAACCCCAAAACCCCCCCCCCCCTTCTGGTTACGCCTATATGATACTAAATATAACCAGACTATTTAACAAAAATTGATTTGATTTGATCATAAATGCAATAAAAGATGTGAAAAGTGCCAGACGGAACGGTAATTGAACCCGAGAGCAGTGCAGCGATAGCAGACTGACGCTCCTTCACGTTTACTCGACAGGTGTTTTATTCCTTCTAGGTAAAATTGAAATCTGAAATAGCAATTTTTCTATTGAAATCCAAAATTTGAATAATTATTTCAATCGCAATAAAATTTCATTGGTAATTAGTGTCAAATACACTAGTGCTAGTAAACTACTGTTGTTAGTGCTAGTAGTGTACTAAGCTTAAAACTGGCAGTAGGTCAATGGTGATGGTTTACATATTTCAATGAATACGAGATACGATGGAGAGAAATCATAGCCATCTCTATGATAGAGATGGCTATGGAGAAATCCATCTCTTCCTGAGTTGTAATTTATTTATTCAACTTCCAACGGTACACCATTCTACATATGAGATAACACATTTATAAGTATTTATATACATAACAATAATAATAAATAATATAATATGAATAAATATAGATTGATAGCACAAACAAATCTTGCAATATTAAGGTAACTAGAGTAATTAACAATAACAATATATAAGAAGTAAAGTAATCATCTTCAGTTTTAATTTTTACTTTAAGTAGGCTAAGGTCATATGAAATTCTTGAAAATTTCGATACAATTGTATTTTATTGCTGGAAATGTATTTTGTAATTATTGTTTCTGGTGAAATAAAAACATATTCTATTCTATATTCTATTCTATAAATATAACAAGACAATGAGAAGCTAAGTATAGTAATTGTAAGTCTCTTTCTGAATAAGTTCTCTTTGCCTTCAAATATCAACAAAATATTTGGATTAGTCAGAGAGGGTTCTGAATAGGTTGAGAGTTGAATGTGTATTTCAACTATTTCTTTGCATCAAGCTTTGATTGTTCACCTTTACAAAACACTGAGTTGGAGTTTCCTCTTCTAATTAAAAATTATTAAATATTAATTTCTGATTGATTTTTTTTTTTTAATTTGGTCCAGTCTAATTAGACTTCTCTTGGTAAAGAATTTTAATTTGTAAATACGTCAAATAGATCAATATAATAAATCAAAAGTTGAACAGATAATTTAAATTTTAATTTGAAAATACGTTGTAGAGGAACTGATTTTCCGATTAAACATTTCTATGTAATATAAGTTAAGTTGCATTATATGCTTTCAGTACTTAAACTGATTTCGTTTATTTATGCAATCAACAACTTCATGTCAATAGGGATGGTAAAGTCGAGGCTAATTAACAGCTGCATTTACCCAACTAATATATTTATATATACATATTCCAATATAATGTATAATTAGAAAAGTGTTTCATCCACAGCTATTTCAAACACACAAAGTAAAATCTGATTTGACTAGATTGAAACGGAATACTTAAATTATTTTTAAAGTTACAGAATTCTCTGTTAACAACAATGAAAATTGCTCTATTATAGAATAATTAATTCAATTATAGTCATATATCATTTTCCAATATAATTTATAATAATTACTCAAGTGGTTGTTCATACTCAACTAATTCAAACTCACGAAGTAATATTTGATTTGAGTGGATTAAACTGATTACTTGAATTATTATTTCTAAAAATGTTCTCTGTTATTCTCTATTAACAGCAATGAACACTTCTCTTCCATGGATTTTTTATATACAGTGTATAATAAATGAGCAACCTGAATACTTGAGAATTACGGGGTTCTCTGTTATCAATCAATCAATCAATCAATTTATTTCATGAAACAATATACATGCATAAGAAATAAATAAATAAAATACTGTATTGAGAAGTAGCTCACAAACTTTAGCGCGCTCAAGTGTGAGACAGAGGAACAGCCTCGGGGGATTGAAGATAGGTTATCATTGAATCAAAATGTTAAAATGCCTGTTTTCAAACCCACTGTATTTGATAAATATTCAGCCAAAATATTCCAGTAACTTAAAAAATCAAAGCTAAGGTGTTTAAGAATACTTCAGTTGTCTCTTTAAGAGAAAAGAAACAAAGATCATTTTAATTTGATCCTCTTTACAAAAGCATTCCTTTCCAAAAGAGAGTGAGATACGTACTGATATAAAATATAATATTGAACGTAAATAGATGAAATATGGAAAATATAAGATGTAAACATAATGTTGTAATTGAATTAAATATTATTTGTGTGAAATAGTTTATGTCTCTGGAATAATAATGTTTATCATACATACGATACCGATGGTTACACATAGCGGGAAGTTCAAACTTCAAAAATCCTAACCTAGCAAGCAGAGTCTAGCAACATGATGACGAAAATTCTTATAAAAGTACTTTAATCCAATTAATACATTCATTAAAACACTTTGAAACCACTAAATAATGGATAGCAATAAAGTATTGGTGATACCTCAATGATTTAATTGAATTCTATCTCAAAATCGTGTTTTGTTCCTATCTGACAATGGCTAAAATCTCCCAGGTTGTTCACTCTCTCTCACTAGAGCGCGCTGATCAGGTCTAGGAGCTACTCCTCAATACAAAACAATTTAAATAAACAGCAATGAAAAAACTGCTTCATTACGGATTTTTGTGGTGAGTATTTATATATGTGTCGAGTATAATAATGCATGTATAGAAGCTAAGTAACTAATGATAATTCAGTTATAATGAGAACATCCAATTATGATAATGATTATCATCGTGTACATGATTGTGAGCAAGTATCCTTAATTATTATCACTGGTCAGCTGGGTTGCGAGGGGAGCCCGCCGGGCCCCTCAACCCTCGTTGCTGGCAGATGGATGATGAGTTGACGGCAGCCGACGATCGTTTTTCCAAGCAATTCGTCGTAATGAATAGGGTTGGTGGTTGGTGGTTGGTGGTTGGTGGTTGGGGTGGCCGGATCCGACCAGCGGGTAATTTTTCATATCGCCAGCGACGAGTCTGGCAGCCAAACATGGCGTCGACTGTCGGAAGCGAGCACCTACAGATCTTCCGGGGTCAGACTGGCAAAGCTCATTTAACTAATGGACCCAGATCTCCCGGGGTTCCTGGGTCAGGGGTCAGGGGGGACACGCGGCGTAATTATTCGATGGAGTTGCGCAGTGATGGGGGGGGGAGAGGGTCTGACCTAACGCGGCTCTAACACGAACGGTCGAATGTAAACAACATAAACCCCTGATAAGTAACGTCCATCCAGGGCGCTCTTAAATAATTATTAATCAATTTAGCGTTCACCCCCCACCTTTTTTCCCCCCACCACCACTCATCACCTGTTCCCGGGAAAAGGAAATGGGTCTAAACGGGTCTTGTGCACTTAATTTTTCTGTAGCTTTCGTGTTTGCTTTCTCATCAGCACACTGTCATTAATCATAGCTGTAGCTGACTTATCTCCATGCCCTATGTGTGTAAATTCGATAGAAGGCCTTCCCAACATACACTGAGCGCGTCATTCTATGAAAATATATATTTCACAGTTTTTGCGGAGGTTGATGGCGACCCAAATGAATCTGAAACAACGCTGGGATGGATGATAATGAAAGATAATAAATCTATACTTTCAGGGTTGATTCGAACCCCCGTGGGATAATTTCGAATAATATAAATGAATTTTATTTATTTCTCTACACGCTCCCTACCAATATTCTAGGGCATTGTTCCTGGGGAAAAACCATAATTATCTAAATATCATATTTAAATTGTCCAGTTAAATATTATATTTAAAAAGTCCTTAGTTACTCACACAGCTGCCATTTTGTTTTTTTTCACTCATTATTCTTTATCTCAATAATGGTGAAACATATGGAATTGAAACTTTGCACGAACATTTATGACAACTAGACAAAGCTACAAAAACATTATGACAATTTTCCAAATCCATAAAACAAAATGACGTCCATTTAAAATTTTGTTTTTTGAATAACTCGGAAACCGTTGATATTACAAAAATTTCACAAGGATAACTTTTTTTAGTACATTTAATTAAAAATCGATTGAAACCTTATTTGTTGAGATTGGACCAATATTGACTGAGATATGGCAGCTTTAGTGATAGGTGACCGCTGGAGGTTACTTGCACCCTTTTTTACTGTCTTTAAAATTCACACAAAATAATCTAAAATCGCTTAAAAATAACATGCAAAGCAGACGGAGACTGTTGCATTGTTGTAGCAGACTTTAGCCGCAAGCTCAGGATGCATTGCAACTAGCCTCGCCAAGTGGCGAAGTTTGGAAAATGATGTCCACTCTAACACGAACGTGTGGGAACGAACGTTCCCACGAACGTTTGGGATGGAATCCGATGGATGATAATAAAATATGAATAATATTCATATAAAAAGAGTATAAAAAGAGTTTATACCCTTCGTAAAATATCCAACGGTGATTCAAAAACCGCATAATTATCAAGAGCCGTATTCCAAAAGTGTATATTATACACTTTATATTATACACTTTTGGAATACGGCTCTTGATAATTATGCGGTTTTTGAATCACCGTTGGATATTTTACGAAGGGTATAAACTCTTTTTTCGGTTGTGGATACAGCAAAACCAGAAATGTTTATTCATATTTGAATATTGCATGCGAAAATACTTACAATAGTCTCAAGTATCAAATAATCTACAGTATTAATAATAAATTATTTCAATTCCGTAATTGGAAATGGAGACTCCCACTATGTCACATATTTCTATATTCTAAATACATCTCACACGTGAATAAAAATCAGGATACCATTCAGTGTATGTAACAGCTTTTTTTTTATAGAGAAGACGTGATAGAACCAAGTAGTGGCCAAAACCACAAACGGAAAAAATTCACAGTTGAAGAATAATTATGTTCTGGGTAGAAGTGCATGGATGAGAAGTTGAATTTGAGATACTATTTATCATAGCTGATATCGTCTATTGTATGAATAGTATAATTATTGTAAGGATCTCTTCAACTCCTAGAGAGATCCAGCTGGATAGATGATAGTAGGCTATATCGTATGAACATATAATTAGTATCTGTAATTCAACTTCCCGTCCATCCACTCTTAAAGTTGGGGAAAACGGAGAGAAGTAGGTTGGAACCGTGTATACGGAGAGAATATAAATTTATTAGAATTTTCTTAATACACTTCGGAATAGGTATATTTTGAATTAATATATGTGTACTGTATCCAGATTCTCTCAATAATACTCCTTTCGAAATATGATACCTTTCCAATCTGGAAGTGGGGGTGCCTTGTGCTTCCCAGAGAGTTTTCCAAAAATATACTCTTTGAGAAGGATTCAGAAAAGTTTTAGGCGACCCATTCCATCAGACACATTATCATAGAATTTCCCTGGCTTTGTAATTAATTAATAATAATGAATAACTAATTTATACATGTCTTCCCTTAATTGATAAATAAATAAATAAATAATTTGAACAATAAAAGAAAGATTTGAAAAATACTTGTATGTACCTCAATTGATTTATACTTGAGAATACTTGATTTTTCAATTTTATAATGGCAGTATTCATGAATGTGGAAAGAATTTTACAAACTCTAATATTTAATAAAAATAATTTATGTGATATTCAAATTTCAAGGTACTCTGGGATATCTGGCAATTCTGGAAGTTTTTAAAATTGAGACCCATTTCCGAATTTCGATCTTAAAAAATAGCGTTTGAAACAGTAAACTACGAAGTGCATTTTTTCTTCTTTTTCAAGATGCAATTAGACTTTTGTTTTTATATCTTTCAAATGGATAATGAAGTTATATAACTGGATCATATTTTTTCTGTCTACTAGAGCCTATCAATATAACCGTAGTTTTACTTTGGATGAATACTACTAAAATTAAATCAAATGTATTGCTAGAATTTATGAGTCGTTCTTGTAGAAATTTTTTATGAAATCTATTAATTGTTTTTCAGAGTTCCATTTCTAATGAAGCTTATCTTCAAGATTTGAGATTTAACTGTTGGACTTGATTCGAAAATTTTATTCACCTGACGAGAGTCTCTAAATCTTGATATACCATTCTATCTCTATATACCATTGCAACAATGGTTACCATTGGTAACTCTGCTATACCATTCACAGAAGTCTATGACTTTCATACGCTAGAATTGGCGCAAATTATTTATCAAGCAAGAAACATTCATTCTAATTCAATACCTTTTAATTACGTCGATTCCCCTGACATTGACATTTGTTGAAGGCCAGAGTAAGTTACAGCATGCAATAATTTCATGTTCTCTTATCATTATTGGCAGAACAATATATTTTAGCTAAATAACTTTTTTTTTCATTCATTATCATTATTGTCATTTATTACTTTCATTCATTATTATTTTTCATTCATTATCATTATCATTCATTATCATTTTTTTCATTATTATTATTGGCAGAACAATATATTTTAGCTAAATAACTAGTAAAATCAACTGCATTAACATTCTCTAATAAATTACATGTTCATTCGAAACTAACTAGCTCCAAAAATTGCATTAAGCCACAATATTACAGACTTTTGGTTGGTAAAACTGAAACTTGTACTTTCCCATCTGATAAAATTTTAACCACATGTTAAAATATTTATCTGATGTCTATGTAAAAAAATTTAACCGCTGGAAAAATTTAATCCCTCAATCAGCACCGATTAATTTAACCCTGTTTTTAACGGAGTAGAAATGTTTCAACAATTTGAAATGTGTGCACAACCAGCTGATATTTGAAAAATTATGCCATTAGTATTTTTCACTACCAGATACCTTCTGCCTCATTGATAAAAACTCGGAGTGCAATTCATAAATTTTGTCTACAGAATATTATTTTGTAATAACATCTAATAAAAATGATGAGTAATGTAGTTTTGCAAATAAAATCAATGCAATTCAAGGCTTTCCAACACTATTTTGTCTCAATTCTTCATTTCAAGTTAGTTCAGTTTGTCGTCGATCCCATTATGTTGCGTCCCCGATTTATCCCCCGGTTAAATTTAATAGACGTACGAACAACCAGGCATTACTGTTAAAACATCAAAATCGCTAAATAGATCATTGCTGGGGTAGCGTTTGGGCTTTGATAATATTGCCTTAATTAAAAACTTCTGAATTATAAAAAGTTTATTGAAATGCCGATTTCTGGCACCCCCCCAAGCAATGATTCCATATTGTAGAACAGATTGGCCATAGGCAAAATATACCAGGCGAACAATGTCTTTATTTTTTAACATTCCAATATTATAAAACTTATAAATTAGAAACCTTAATCTACAGCACAGGTTCTGAATCTGGGCATCCCATCGTAAGTGACGGTCAAGAACAATACCTAAAAATTTAGTGCTGGTGACACATTCTTGGGACATTCATGCTTGGGACAGTCACAAATCCCTCCATCCGTCCCACCACATGAGTGTATTTTTAGCTCATTCAGATTATTAGGAAGGCCTACTTTATTTGGTGAGAAAGTCAAGTAAATACTTTTTTTGGAGTTGAGCGTTAGGGTGTGGTCGTCCAAATAGGTTTTTATCTTCCTAACGCCATTCTCACTGATTTTTTTCATATCACTCAAGAGTTAGCGGTAAAAACTAGGGTAGTATCATCCGCATAGGATATAATATCACAATTTTCGATTTCAATTTTTAACATATCATTTATACTTACTTTCCGTGTCCATGATCATGGACATGAAGACAAAAATGTCTTCTATTTTTCTATGTATTTCGCTCCCAAAATTTAGCCACCCGGAGGGCTTTGTCGTTGCTTTTGAGGAGGTCGTCGTGAGAGCAGTTTGTATCATCATTTATGTAGATAAGAAATAATATTGGCGATAATACTGTGGTAATCCTTATGGTAAGCCGTAATCAGATAAGATAGCAGTACTTGTTTTAATATCAAGGGTCAGGCTTTGAGAGCGTTCTTTCAAATAAACAAATCAGCAAATAGCTTTTGAGGGATGCCTCTTACACCTAGATCTTGTAGTTTCTCAAGTAATTTGTAGTGAGGTATGGTGTCAAACGCCTTGCTAAGATCAATAAATACTGATAAGGTCTTTTTTTAGATTAAAGTTATTATAAACAATGTTGATTAATTTTACTATTGCATCCTCTGTACTCTTTCCCTCTTGAAAACCGTACTGATTTACATCAATAATTTTATGAATATTTAAATAATTAATAAGGCGGCTTTTAATTGATTTTTCCATGATTTTTGAAAATACACTTAGTAAACTTATTGGTCGATAGTTTGAGGGGTCTTTAGGGTCGCCGGATTTGAAAAGTGAAACAATTGAAGCTGTTTTGAAGTGCTTAGGAAATACTCCTTCAATGAAGCACTTGTTTATAATTATTGATAGTGGCTTGGCTATGTAGTGAGAGATCGTTTTTATAGTATGATATAATTATAATAGTATAGTATAGTACTATGATATTGTTTTGTCAATACCTGGAGCTGAGCCATTTTTTAGTGAACTAATAAGTTTTAAGACTTCTTTTTCATTAGTAGGGTAGAGGAAGAATGAATGTGGAGAATTCAATTTGGTATTAGGGTTTGACCTATGTAAAAGGGAATTATTTCTTGTTGAGTTCAACTTCTCTGCATAAATTTTACCCCCATTAGCAAAGTGATTGTTAAGTATTTCTGGATCGATATTAGGGGCTGTAATTTTCGGTTTGCCGCCTATCGTCGTTTCATTGATGCAGTTCCAGGTTTTCTTGCTGTTTCCTTTTGCATCTAGAATTTTTTTTCGTAATAATTTAACTTGCATTGTTTTATGAGCTTATTCAATTGGTTCCTATAGGCTGTAAATTCTTTTCGCAAATTTTCATTTAGAGGCTGATTCATGAGAATTTTGTGCATTTTGTCTCTTTTTTACGAATGGAAATTATAAGGCCCTTTGTAATCCAGTTTTTCAATGGCTTTAGCTTGTGTGGTATGATCTGTTCGGCAGAAGCGCTCTGAATAAAGTATTGCAGTTTGTTTATAAAGAAGTTGGTAGTTTCATTTGCATTTAGGTGGGGGTTATTTAATTGATTCCAGGTCTCCGATTCCAAGTTTTTAAATAGTAATTCAAAATTTATGATATCTCTTTTACTTTGTGACGTAATATTTGCAGCTGTCTCTGGTGATTTAATATGTACACACGTGGAATAGTGGTCTGTAACATTTGTTTTAAAAATAATACCTTGAATGTTATTTTCATTGAGATCATCAGTTCTCATGAATATGTGGTCAATACAAGATATCGAATTGAGCTGCACCCTTGTCGCCTTGTTAATATATTATGATTTGAAACCATTTGAGGACATGGAGTTAAAATAATCATCTGTTGCTCTGTTATTCGAATTTAAATTCATATTCAGAATTTTTATGATGACTAAACTGTTGCAAGCAAAGGTTCAGATCATTTAGGAAGAGCTGGATGTCAGAAGATGGGGATCTATATAAATATAGCAAAAACTGTTTTATCTATATTCTGAAGGGGCTGTGATATCATCATATAAATAAAAGAAGATACGGTTGCGTATGTGTGTGTGTGTTTATTAGCAAGAGTAAGCTAATTTTGTGGATTGCGTTCGGAAAAAATGAGAATGATCTAGACCTTGAAATTATGCATACAGCTTCCAAAAATATCAATGTTATGCACCTCGAAGCCCAAATTTCAATTTTCCCTTTAGATATTTCAGAATTGAAGCTCAAATACCACTTCATTCCGGAAGGTTAAAATACTCTTAATAGCTACTTCATAATGATTCGAGTTCGAGGTTAGAAACTTTAGTAGGCTTATAAACCGATCAAATTGCAACGGCTGCGGTGGAGCAGTTGGTTTAGGCGTGTCTCCCGTGTCTCCAGACCGAAGGGGCTCCAGTTCCTCGGGGTTCGAATCTCAGATCCTCCAAATTTTTTTGACATTAAACTTTCATCAAAAATCAATTATTTTTTGCTTTTTCATCGAAATAAAATTAATTCTTTAATTTTTCAGTTATTTATTATTAAACCAATATCAATTTTTCCAATATAAATTTATTCAATTTTTCGACTTATAATAGTTCGTATTTTGCAGATAATTTTCAACTTCATGCAAGTAAAACAAATTTTTCTAATACTTTTTACAAATCGCTATGATATTACAATGTTGAAATTACACATTGGGAAATAGAACCTAATCAAACTATTATTGGAATTTGCCAAGTTTAGCGTTCTATGACAGCAATAAAAATTACAAAATTGTTATGGAATTATCTGATGGAATAGATGTACTGCAAATTGTGGTACATTAATAAAAATTTGTAATGAAGGAGGATGTATTCACGGGGATCTCAGTTGTCTCATAATTTTCGCAGTTCAAGAAGATTTTTTGTATGTGATGGCATTTGCAAAAGTAATGAGATTAATACCGGGCCTTCTTAAAATAAAATGCTGACTGCTAACGGGAATATTGAGCTTACAGGTAACTTACTTGACAAATGATGAATGTGTAGCTTACAGTAAAGTAGCGAGAATACTACTAACAATAAGTATACAATTGTGTTTACCTATAAAGAATAACTTGGAGCTTATGCCACAATAAATACTTCTCTTCATTTCCTTCCTAATATTTTTCCTGTTAATTTCTGAATTGGTCCAATTTATTACTTTATTGGATGATAAAATGAATTTCTCAATAAATTTAAACCACTATTTTTGCCTACCTTATATGTTCATTTTTAGCATAGCATTAGGCTATACAATATTTTAAAGGCCTAATCCAGAAAAAAATGAATAATATCTTTGATACACACAGTAGAGAAGAAATTATAACGTAGCTTTGTTTTGCTGAGCTCCGTTGCGAAGCACGGGTGGCTTCTAGTTTTTAATATAATACTATTTGACTGCGAAATAGAATGATCGACATTTAAACCATATTTGAAGAAAATGCAAATACCATCGCATTTATTCAAATTGCTAGGTTGGTTTATAACTGAATAGCCATTTATTGTGAAATCAAAAGAATTTTCCTTTGTTATCCACGTTTCTGTAAGTACAATTTATATGAAAAGTAGTTTTGCAATTTTGAATCATGTAGATAAATTCATCAATTCATCATAAAATTCTTGTTCATACTTCGAATATTCATTTGAATCATATTTAAGTCATTTGTAGTAGTTATGTTTGCATAATTATAAGGATTAAAAGTGGTGATATCATCAACAACTATCGTATCATAACACTCTCTTGAAAGTTCTTCTTTAAAGTCGTTCAGGATAACCATTTTAGAAGGGAAAAAATGTGAATAAAAAAAAAGAATTAAGAATTATCTCTTAACAAATAAGAGATAATAGATAAGAATTAAAATTAATTTAACACCGGACTGTCATGTCAAGGATATGTTATTAACTCTAATCTATGCCACAATAAGAAAAATTTCAATATAATATATACAGAGTGTTTCAGAACTCCCTACCAATATTCTAGGGCATTGTTCCTGGGTCAAAACCATATCTAAACATCATATTTAAATCGTCCAGAAGTCCTTAGTTACTCACACAGCTGCCATTTTGTTTTTTTCAGTTATTATTTTTTATCTCAATAATGGTGGAAGATATGGAATTGAAACTTTGCACCAACATTTATGACAACTAGACAAAGCTACAAAAACTATTAGCAACAAGTAGCTACAAAGCTACTTGCACTCCTTTTTACTGTCTTTAAAATTCAAACAAAATAATCTAAAATCGCTTGAAAATAACATGCAAAGGAGACGGAGACTGTTGCATTGTTGTAGGAGACTTTAGCCGCAAGCCCAGGATGCACTGCAACCAGCCTCCAGCGGCCAGCGGTCACAAAAGCAAAATGGCAGCTGTGTGAGTAACTAAGGACTTCTGGACAATTTAAATATGATATTTAGATATGGTTTTTACCCAGGAACAATGCCCTAGAATATTGGTAGGGAGTTCTGAAACACCCTGTATAATTATAATAGAAGATGTGTTTGAATTACATACTTGAATAGATGAGAAATATTGAGCCGTTTCCATAATTTTCACCAACCCTGTAGGCCTATATAATTATTTTGTTGCAATTGAATTTTTGTCTGAGAAATTTTTCTCCATTATTTCTTGTTATTTCAGAGAAAGAGAAATACTGAATAGCATTTTTTAATTGAATTTGCAGTTAAAGTTACTGAGTACAGAATTAGAAAGTCGAATAGTCACAATGGTGGAGTTTATATAATAGAAAGGACACATTTGTTACAAATGTACAAACTTTATGGAATAAAGATTATTTTGATTTTATTTTGAGTTATTTTAAGTTATCATGTAATGGAAGGAGTTGGTATTTCAGGAAGATGGTTTCTCGAATTTCAATAATTAATTCACTGAATTCAGATGTGGTGAAAATTTCGTTCCGTGTTTGTATTTCTTGATTCATCTTTTCCAATTGTACACCTATTTTTTGGTGATTACAACGTACGTAATTATGAAATGGAGTATCGGTTTTCGGTCAGCTCTGATAAAAGGACTAGAAGTAAGAAGCTAGTTGTTGATTTGCACTAAGAGGTTCATAACGGTACAGGGAATGAAAGAAGCGAGAGGAAAAACCCGACGTTGGATTTTCTTGCGGCGGTCGAAGGTTCAATTTGGTTAATGGTGTTAGTGCCAGTGTTAGTGCCAGGGGTGAACGGTGGTCGCGTGCCCTTTTACTGGTCTTTAATGGCCCCTAATAACTAAGTCAAACATGTGCAGATGACCTAACGCTAATATTATAACCTCCCGGGTCTCGGCGCATGATTCAGTAGCATTTGACTCTGCCTCACCTTACCAGCAGTCACATTAAATGACCACTGAAATATTGATGTTCGATACGTCTTTTATTTTTACTGCTATTTTTATTACAAGTGTCTGGCGATTCTCTCATACGTACCTATTGTTCACATACTACGCTGAAACGACATTACTATTATTATATTAACTATATTCAAAGCAATAGTACAAAACTGGTTAATTAGCAAAGGAAGACAGAGAATAGAAACAGTAATTTCAAACCATTTATAGTATCACATAACATAGAAATCATACACACGCAAGACTTCAATCACTTAACACTTACTAATTACTATCACTTAACTCTTATTTGCACACAAAAATTCAAACCTACTCCAGGACATGGCTTGCCATAGCGGAGTAGGTCAATTTTCCAAACAACCACATGTATTATAACATTTTGCTTTTGATTTTTTACTAACAAATCTTTGTATAATTAACTGTAAATATTTTTGAATTTGTATTTGTAATAGATATAGGTATTTTGGAAAATAAATCATTTATTTATTTATTTATTTTTGCCCGAATTCTCAGCATTACAGCTGGTAGTTGAAGAGC
The DNA here is from genome assembly GCA_017141395.1 of Laodelphax striatellus. Classification (NCBI taxonomy): domain Eukaryota; kingdom Metazoa; phylum Arthropoda; class Insecta; order Hemiptera; family Delphacidae; genus Laodelphax; species Laodelphax striatellus. The sequence continues at coordinate 31,423,304 of CM029544.1, forward strand.
TTACGGATTGAATAATCAAGTAAGCACTTTTTATTATTGCAGGGATTCATATACAGAGTTGGTGAAAATTATGGAAACGGCTTAATATTAATTCTTATACGAAGGAAATTTGACGGTAGGTGATGTTGGGGATCGTACTTAAATTCAAAATACTACTTTACTGTGACTTCATTAATCTGGTCCGCCATCTTGGATCCGCCATATTGGATCCAACTTCATTTTTTTGAATGGTAAGGTGATCATGTTATATATGATTTCGATACAGAATTTCAAGAGAAAATCAATGGTGAAAACCGCACATCGATATGTCATCGATATGCAAAACATATGTTTGCCTATCTTGAACGTTCTCAAATTTACTACTGTATCATATTTTCACATTCATGAAATTCATCAATTGGTTGTTCCATCTAATAATAAATTGAGAACGTTCGAGTGACAAACATAGGCAAACATATGTTTTGCATTCATAAATTTATTCTCATGTCTCACTGCTGAAGAAATGAAGAAACACAGAAGTGGTTATCTTTAAATAGCCGTATCTCGGTTATATTTATTATCCGATTCTTTAAAATTATATACCATTTTATTCACCATAAAATTCTCTACATTTTTGTATTTGATAGTTTTATTGTAAAAAGCAATATTTCTCCAGTAAAATCGAATTGAAAAGTTTAGTCGGTCGCCATTTTGGAAAAAACAGATATTGAAATTTATTGATACATGCATTTTGTGAACCACACCTTTAATTATACCCCTACCAAATTTCATTTAAAAATCTTGTTTTTTCAACGAGATATGATGAAAAATATTAAAAACACAGAATGGCGGATTACAGGTAAACTAAGGAGAAATCATCATTTTGCCAACGACATTTTCTGTTTGTTTTGACTTGTAGAATACCGTGGTAGTACTGGCGTCACTATTTTTTGGGACACCCTGTATTGTATTTTGAGAGCTTTACTTCACAGTTCACTTCCATGTCTCTATGTTTCAATCAATTAAATATATTAATTTACAAGCTGTCCCGGCGAACTTCGTATCGCACTCTTCCCCCCCCCCCAAATGTCCCCCCTCTTCTCCCCACAAATGTCCCCCCTTCATTCCCCCCCCCAAATGTCACCCCCACATATCCCTCTTCATGTCAACCCCCTCTTTCCCATCAAATGTCACTCCCCTCTTCCCAACAATTTTTTTTTTTTTTAATTTCTTCTATTTTGTATTTTTTTCATTTATTTATTTCTTTTTATTTTTTTTTAATTTCTTCTATTTTTTTTTCATTTCTTTATTTCTTTTTAATTTTTTTAAAATTTATTTTCATTTTTTTCCGTTCTTCAATTTTATTATTTGAAACAATAAAACATGTATGATACGAACGATAACTCATTCTTAATTGATGATTCTAGCGTAAAAAATAATTAGAGTAGAAAACCTAATACAAAAAGAAATGGTTCAGAGCGGGAATTGAACCCCCAACCTCCTTTACAACGCAGACGCTCTATGGACTGGCTACTGAAGCTTAGGATCTGCGAGCTGATTTTCTGATAAATACACGTAGCCGCTTGGCCGGCAAGTTTGAACATAAGTCTGTGAAATGTTTGATAGGTTAGGTCATTAATTTACTAATTATTTATCTATATATTTTAATACATATTATGTTAACCAGTGCTGTAACAATTTAAACTAATCCAAAATCATCTAAATCGGTTCAGCCGTTCTCGAGTTATAATCGAGCGTACAGACACCAACTCTCTTTTATTAATATAGATTATTTGTTTTTGTTTTTAGTTTTTATATAACCCTCCTTCATTTAAACACCTTGTTCACCCCTTATTTTTTGTTATCTATAACCCATCATTTTTTTCCTTCTATGTATTTTTATCTATACCCCATAATTTTTTTCCTTTTATGTATTTTTAGCTATACCCCATAATTTTTTTCCTTTTATGTATTTTTTTTATCTACACCCTCTAATTTTTTCCTTTAATGTATTTTCAGCTATACCTCATAATTTTTTCCTTTTATGTATTTTTTCATATGTATTATTTAATAAATTAAGATTTTTCATCAATTACATTTTTTAATGATTAAGACAGATTTGGTTAGTCTATGGTAGTAGAGAACGAAACTTGTTGTCATTTCATGATAATTGAATTGAACATTGCTTTTTCGTGCAACTAGCCGTTAGAATAAAAGTGACTCTCTTCTGAGCTGGTCAATTGCCATTGTGTGATGCTGTGATGCGGGTGTAGGCCTAATTGAAAAATCAGTTTCTGTAGAGCCATGCTTGTGCTCGGTGCCACCATAGCAGATGTTAATGAGACTAATGACGTTTCATAGAAGTCAACTCCTAGCAAAAATATAGAAAACTGAGCATTAATTCTAATAAGCATTCCATGGTTTTGGGAGTATATTTCCAAAATCATCCTCGGAAAAAAAAAAAGAAAAAAAAACACTTTACGAGTTGAAAAACCTTGAAGTTCAGTGACCTGGAATGAGACTCGTGTCTAATGAACGATTACACTACGGTTCTAACCGTTACGAAATAAGTTACAATCGCAACTTTTAGAAGAAAACTTACTTCTTTTAAGGCTCGGGAGCTGATTATAATTATTATTATGAAGTGGGAAAATTTTTTGTTTTTATGACCACTGAAATTCAAATTGTACTCATGTAACCTGGATTGACAATGAATTACCTCATAGAGTGCCGCAACGAAGGGGTTTGGGGTCAACCTCCCCCCACATTACCCCCCCCCCCCGAGCCAAAAATATTGAATTGAAAATGAGTAGTTTTCAACTCTAAAATTCTCCTGAGATGGCCCGAAGAGCCCGCTTTCCCTCAACTACAAAATTAATACAAGTATTGATTATGAAGATAAGAAATGAAATAACGGTATATCATTAGCGATAGAACTAATCGCAAGGGACGTGAGGGTTGCAGGATTTTCTACTAGGAAATCCATCAAATAGGTAGAACATCCATCAAGGCATCAAATAGGTAGTTTTGAACAGTGGTGGCCCTAGAAATTGCGGGGCCCAAGGCAAAGTTCAATAGCGGGGCTCTCTTGAGACCTGAAATAAACCTAAACTGGCATTATTTCATTTTCCAAGCCACGGTTCACGGCTGTGCGGGGCCCCTGAAAAACGCGGGGCTCCAGGCGCCGCCTTTTTTGCCTTCATATAGAGCCGCCACTGGATTTGAAGTTTTCCAGAAGCTGATGAACTGAGCTAATACTTCTTATTATACAGTGTATTGGAAATTGATCTTATCTCACTGATAAAGTAATAGTATTTCAGTAAGGTAAATAGAATCAGATCTGTCGATATTCTCTCATTGATCTCCCAAAATACATTTGAAAATACATTTTTGATGCACTTAAAATTTGATGATTGAATTGTTTACAGTAGAGATACTCAAGCTTCTTGTAATAATTGATTTTTATTTTTCTCAAGTAGGCCTAGACCTACAGTGTGTACTGGTACCTATAATATGATTTTTGTATACATCAACGAATTTTGTTTGATGACTTTTCAAAGATTAATTAAGTTATTAATATTCAGCTCTTAATTAATTTAGTAGAGAGTGGTGAAATACTCAACTATAAATTACTTATTCTTATTGCACATCGCTCTTTGTTCATTTTACATGGAAGGATGGAACTTTATTTGTACAATTGTAGAACATTGTACATGTGGGCTACAACAAATAATAAACAAACCCTGAAGCGAATGCTGGATGAGAAGAGAAAAATCGCAATTCGTATTCGTAATCATTGTAATGAACTTTTATTTCAATAACAATGTCAAGCGGGTTTCAAATTTTATTGGAATTATATCTGCCACGTCTCTCAGTTGCGCTGCGATGGTGTTTCCGATCCTGGAATCGCCTAATCTGAGCGTCATCATTTGAAAACACATGCTGCGTCGCAGAGTTGCCGATCGATGAGTTGCTTTGCGATTTGAAGTTTCCAGGTGTGAGTAGTGCCTTACCGTACTGTATATCGAAGATGAGTTTCTGGAGAGTTTAGCAGCCAACTTAGGGCAATTTAAACAAGATTCAAACTAAATCATAAAAGCTAGTAGTTAAAACTTTGGTCCCATATGGTGAATAATTCAAAATATATCAAGTTTGCAAAATCAGCTTCTCAAATTGATTTTTTTTTGCTGCGGATGATGCCCACATAAGTGTTTTACTTGTGCGTGGGTAATAAGGCTAAGGATGATACGCATACGGTGAAAAACTGCCAGACGGTACGGGAATCGAACCCGAAACCGGTGGAGCGAAAGCAGACTGAAGGTGCTACGCTCCAGCCAACTGAGCTACACCGGCTCGCTTAATTTAAATTTTTGCAGTGAAAAGGGCACTGAATTTATAATGAATTTTAGATTATTGTCTGAAAATTAAAAAAATATACCTACCGTAGGTAATAGATTCTTGCTCAATATTCTATATAAGTATTGTGAGGTCCAACCATTCAACTTGTTCTTGTACCTTATGGTATGTTAATAATAGTACAGTAGCGTAGTATGTTAATGTTAATAATGATGATGATATCACAGACAAAATATTGTAGACTGTAGATGTGGAATCATCCTGGCTAATATTCAACGAGTTAGCCACTAAACACAGAGTGGAATAATTATACTATATGGTATATTCAGATTTATTGCTTTTATACCATTATATCTCCTGTAATGTTCAATTAGTTTCTTCTCTGGTTGTACTGTTTCAGCAGCCAGATAAATAAATTAATTTCTTTATTGATCACAAACATAGACAAAAAATAAAAACTGAATTCAGTACGGTATATATGAATGTAGAATTCAGATAGTCTATTAGCTCAAGGAGCCCACAGCCTCGTCAGCCCAAAGACAATCTACCGTATTGTAAACTGAATAGCCTACATGTGATAATATTGTATACCGTACTTATATAGAGTCCGCCGCGGAAAACGGACGTTTTTCAAATGGACAACACTCCACTATTTTGAAGTTTAAAAATAATTTATTGGCAGAAATACGTTCCTTAGAACATGCAATTTGACTAACCTATGTACAAAAAATAATGTAATTAAGACGGAGTCCATTTTCACGCTGACAAATGTAGAGATGCTCTCTGAAGTTTGCTTCCCACTCTCTCCAATGATCGATGTGAGTGACGTTCTGCTCTATAGCTTGTTGCAGTTCGCCCAACGTGCGAGGCTTCTTTTCATACATACGAAACTTTAGAAATCCCCACAAGAAAAATCACTCATCGAAAGGTCTGGAGAACTAGGGGGCCAATGCAGATCAACAAATCTAGAGATAACGCGATTAGGGAACACTTGCCTAGCTGTAGCCATAGAGACACTTTGGCAGTATGGGCCGTAGCTCCATCCTGTTCAGGCCCCGGTTTTAGGTGTCTGGCGCCCTGGGCAAATGGTTTACTGGCGCCCCCTTCATTATTATAATGTAAAAGCAAATAATCTATGTTACTTATATTTTATCAAAAAAAAATTTTTGGAGTGAATAAAAAGAAAACAAGTCTTTTATACACAAAACTGTAGTACTGTAGACATTTATTTCTACATAATTGACACTCCCAGCAAAGATTATACCTTGCAATTATATATTTTTAAGATCCTTCTTCGTACAAAGCATTTTAAATGACAGTTTTTTTCTAGCCTTCAATTTGGCAAACTTGTTTACTACATCAGAAAAATCTGTGCTTAGGGTTAAAAGTCTTTTTCACAACACAGTAACATGAGACTTGCTGTCTGAAAGAGCAGATCTCTTATCATTCTTCAGACGATTCAAAGCGGAAAATCCTCTCTCTGCAGAGCAGTTGGTGACAGGTAAGGTCAGAAAAATTCTAACAGCTACTTCAAGATTTGGGAAAGTACTCTTCAATTCATTTTCAATTATATATTCATACACGTCATGGATTCCACTGATTTCTTCCTGGTCCACATACATTTTGAAGTGCAGACATTCATTTTCAAATTCACTTCCAATGTCATTAGGGTAGGAGGCATGAAGTTTGTTTGCTTTTATCCTTTTTGTACAAGAGTAGAGAGTATTTTAAATTTATCAGCCAACTTTTCATAAGCTAATTTTCGCCTTGATAAGTTACTTATCAAAGAATCAATGATTCTGATGTAGGACTAAACTTGAGTTTTGAACCTTGTCCTTCCATCAAGATGAGCTTCATTTTCATTTTCATCCGCAAAAGTTTTTCTGGTTCGTATCCTTTTGTAGCTGGGCGATTCAGACTCATTTCTTCTGTCGTTTAATATTATTATTATTTAGCATATGAATAATAATGCTTGATATTAACTTATCATTATTATGTTACTTACTATTTTTATTCTATATTTCCGGTAGCCTGTATTATATTTACTTGTTCTGTTCTATATATTTTGGAAACTTTTGTGTCGGATATTTTTAGTGTGTAATTTGTTTCTCTAATTTTTTTATTACATCTTTTTATTTTGCGCCCCCAAAAATTTGGCGCCCTGGGCAAATGCCCAGTCTGCCCATTTATAAACCGGGGCCTGATCCTGTTGAAAATAAACATTTGGCACATTTTTCTGTCGTCGTCTCAGTTCGGGTTTCAAGAAGTTGTCGTCCTTTAAATTGAACATCTTGGACTAGTTAAAACAGCCTGTCTCACACGTTCCATGTTCTCCGGAGTTCGAGCTGTGCAACGTGGTCCCGGTGGCTGCCTTTTCTTTAAACTACCTCCACTACAAAGGGCATTGACCCATAGCAAAATGGTGTTTCAGCTCGGTATGTCTCCATGCCAAGGAATGATAAACCTTTGTTGAAATTCCATAACTGATTAGCCACTCCACACAAAACTGACATACACGAAAATGCGATGCTCTACGTTCCACAGAGGCATATTGGCAACTGAACAATGAACAAGCATAAATTGCAAGGTCAGATGAGTGACGTGCTGGCCTGGGCTCCCCTCTCCAACTCCTACCGGATGCCTAATACTTAAGCTGGGTTTACACCAAAGTTAGTGACAGAACTGTCAATGACTTTTGTCAACGACATACTTGTCACAAACAAATGTCATTGACAAAAGTCGCAGTTTGATGTAAACGTTTTTGTCAATGACATATTGTATCTCACATCCTGTCCGCAATTAATGCTACGCCACCAGTAGCAAGCAAGCAAGAAAGGAGGCTTTTGTCGCAGACAAATGTCACCGCAGCGTTTACATAATATATACTGCGACATTGTGACTGTGACATTTGTCAACGATAGTCCGCCTTTGATCTTACCGACTCTCGATGGGAAACTTGACGTCCGTTTCCCGTGGCGGACCCTGTATATACTGTGTAGCTGTTTGTATACCGTGCTATTGTATTCTTACAGTATACTATGTTACTAATACATAGATATTAAACTATGATATTGTATAGGAATAGGCCTACTTATAAGCAGTGCTGTTTTTGTGACGTTAACCGCTGGTACGCCGTACCGGTACCTCTAGGGACGGGCTTGGATTTTGTAGTGTGTTCAGGAAAAATTATAGAAAAATTCCTGAATTGTTTCCTTGCTCCCAAATAGCTATAAAACGCCCTTTTTGAGACTAAATTTGAAGTTTTCCCGGTGGCGGACCACCTTCTGAATACCCCCCGGAACATCGCGTACCGGAACCTATATTGTTACAGAAACAGCACTATACTCTGTTCACTGAAACAAGTCAGTAAATGTAACAGCTGAGTGAGCGTCTTTTGTGACTTGTCTTGCATGACGGCATGTTCACATTTCTGCGTTTGCAACTAATCGCGTATACAGCTGATACTTATTGAGAGCGAGAGAAATCTAGTTGAAACGCGCCTTTGACTCGGTCGTCCAGCTGCTTTCTGATTCACGCACGCGCACTGACTTGTTTCAATGAACAGATTATAGTATAATGCATAGTTATGGTATCGCCTTTGATCAGCCGCAATCACTAGATTCTTACACTCAGTTCGATGAAATTTCAACAATTTCTATACATACCGTACTGTTAAACAATAATATCAAGTAATCCTGACAATAGTGCAGTATATAGAAATAATTTCTAGCCCATTGTATAGAAATAATTGTGGATTTCAAGTCAAATATGTCATTGAACAAAGGGTTGGTTCATCGGTCTAATATTGAAGGTGTGATGTTAGTACAACTGACCTTGAGACCAATATTTTCAAACTCCGCATAGTAAATAAATAGGTATTATTCAACTAATTCTATTATAATACTAACCTTGGCAATTGTTTCTTGGGTCAGTTGCACAAAAATCCAATCGAATTTAAGCGCCAAAAATTATATCATCCAATGAACGAATCAGTCTTCAATGCAATGACGTTATTTTACGTTGGGTTTTCTAGCAGCTTTTCGTGCAAATGAACTTAAAACTTGCAAATCACTTGCCAAATCTCATTTGGTGTTTACAATCTAATAAAATGTAGGCTATATAGTTTTAAGATTGCTTTCAGAAGTGTTGATGGTTTGTAGAAAAGGATCTTATGTATTAATAGCAAAATAAGTTAATGTCATCGGTAGACTCGTGATGTAGGACCGGCCTATAGCGGTCCACCACTAAACAGGCCCAGCGGATCTCAATCCTAAAGCAGCTTCAATCAGAGTATAATCCTGATTGACATGTTCCATCCTTGTTTCTTCTAAATAAAAGTTTAGAATCTTTAAAAGCAGAAACTAAGTAGAAATTTATATTTACTCATAGTGTAAGCAAATAACTATGGTTTATCCTTTATGAATCTCCTACAACAGAATAAACTTACTATTGTTACTTGATTCATTTCAACAGTCAATATAGTATTTCTACTTATGTGTTATACGTTCGCGTAAACTTCTGTTTCATAGAAATAATTCCATCGGCTGAAACCCAGTAAATTAAAAACAACGACGAGAAATCTGCATTAACAATTTTAATGTAATTTTTGCATTTTCATTCCACTAGAAATACCTATCCAACATTCAAATGAATAACTCTAGAGCTTATCCTTCCACATGTCAATAGAAGCCCAAATACTTCATAGATAAGTGAAGAAAGATACTGATAGATAAATAAGGGAAATTAATAAAATTACCAAGAACAGTGAATGCAAGTTCACTCAAACCAAACCCTTTACACTTTTAACAAGTTCATTAATAATTTTAATCCATTCTTGAATGACTTCTAGTCAATGAATCCATAGAGATTTATAATCTAAAGAAAATGCTTCATCATGATGAATTTAATCAATGAATTCCATTAATAGATGAATTAATTAGAAGAAACCGGAGAAAGTTTTTCAACAAGAAAAAAAAGAAGTTCAATAAATTTGGAATTTTACTCATAATAAATACATCATCAACTTTATTGTGGAATTTTTACAATAATTATTTCTATTATAGCGAAGAAACATTGGTTAATCTCAACGAAATAAAATAATCAGCACATAAATGATCAAAAACTGTAGACATTGAATACATCAGTCTTGCAAAATTTATAGTTGTCAACATTGTGCTTGATTATTACGGAAATATAATACTGAAATCGGTGATTGCCAACAATGGTGGACATTGATTAATTGATTTTACAATAATTATTATGGTACCTAATGCAACAATTTAGTTTAGGTACACAATACCTAACATACATTTCAGAACTGACTATTGATAATAGAAACCATTTGAATCCAATTTAGGCGGTTTTCCTGAATAAATTAAAAACTTGATAGACGAGCTTTTTCTTTTGAAATTATTACCATCGATAAGGTTTTTTATGTATTATGCTCCAGTTAGGGACTAAATTTTCAAAATTATTATTGAATATCGACCGATAATTTGAAATCCTCCATCAAATACGGAAAAAGTAGAATTTTGAAAACCATTAATGGAATGTATATGAAAAATCTGAGGAATAACTTTCACAGTAATATCACGCAGTTGATTTCTAACTCAACTGTGATTTCCAGTGCAAGACATCACAAAGCTAATCCATGTGATGGAGACTTGCAGTCATAGTCACATCAATATAATATACACTTGAATTTCTTCCACCTAAAGATTAGATTTTGCTCTTCCCAATACGAATGTGATGTAGCTATTCAATGCTATAGAGAAATTAATAACCAAATTCATCATATAAACACGTGCAAATAGAAGGAGACGAAAAACGAAAAGAACTAAATCATCTATTACAACTTATTTTACATGATATACTCAATGGGGAAAACTGAATTTTCATCTTGAGATGCTGAACTGATATTCTGACGAAAAGTGAACAGTAACCAGATATTGTCAAATGATGATCAATAAGGAAATAATACACAAGTACACATAAGTAATGATTCAATCAAATGAGGTGGCAGAGCTTTCTTGAAGCAAAATAGGTTCGAAATAAAAATGGACTGTCTGCAGTCATGTAAAAAAAGATATTATGTACTGCATTTTCTTCAAGAATTTAGTAAGTTTGAGAATATAGTAGGATAAAGCCTTATTGCTATTCAATACAGCCGTTGAAAAGTAAATTGAAATGTTTTTTTATATAGTGCCTCAACAAAAAGAATCAGTAGTTAGGTAGCCTCAACGATGAGGCTACCTAACTACTGATTTTTTCTTGTATTTTATCTATAATTGTATTGTTTTTGGAAATGATATGTAAATAAATGAAATATGAAATGAAATTTCATAAATTGGAATAACTCTGAGTTGCCCTTCACAGCTGTTTTAAAAGGTTGTAGTTTTTTACTAAAATAAAACAGTAATCCAGAATAACCGAAGCAAGTGATTAACAATAGTCAATGGAACTGAACATTCACTTTTTAAATGAAACAACGATTTTTGCCAATTTTAAAGGCTTGTACCATCTGAGAAATATGATAAAAGAATGGAAGAAATAATTTGGTCGCTATACAAAGAAAATATAATAAATCGAGGAGAAAATTATGAAGTTGATTACTAAAACTTTGACAAGCCATTAGTTTTTTGGCAAAATTTTTGGAAGAGAGAAACATTACAGAAATCTATCAATTGAATCTGTTCTGCGTTGTTTTTACGCATATCAACCGGCTAAGTGGATGTTGCATAGCAATTAGTTGATCAATTTGATAAATTATTGTACATGTTATTCCAAAATATTATAAAAGTTGTTATCGTCTTGAATAAAAACAGCAACAGGCCTCAGGTCACTTTGAAAATAGAAACAATCTTAGAATAATGAACAATTCAAATTGGAACAATCACTGCTTATACAGCTATAGATTCATGATTAAAAATAATAATATCTGTCCACTTTGGTCCCATGGCTTTCCTCAGCTGAGTAACCGTATCATTGAACTCAAATTAAAAAATGAATAGCAAAACTCTATGATTAAGAATATTACAATACGAGGAAAGGCTTTTATTAATGAATTGCAGAACGGTGCACTAATTCAACTTCCTTTAAAATCGTCTTCCTTCAATATATTCTTCCCATAAAAATTGTTCTACAACCAACATACCAATTCAAGCTGAATAAAATAAAATTCTATTCATTTTTATCGGTTGATAGGAAATCCGAATATAGAATGTGGTTGATTAATAGCAGCTTCTTTAAAACAGCTGTGATCCTGACATTCTTAACCACCATAAAACCATCTCAGGTCCTTGGAAAAATTTGAATTTGGTCATTTTGTTCAATAAAAACTTATTCCGTCTCTCTCATTTCAGTAATAGTTATTCCCGGAAAATGAGATAGGATAGAGTGATTGATAGAGTTACTGCATCAGAAATTCATAACATTTTACACTAGAATGATGAAACTCATGGATTAATCTAAAACAACAAAGCGCCTGTAACACCACTGTATTCTTCTTGCAAAAATATACAAGTCTTCAGAATAAATCCCCAGTTCTACCATAATTCGCCTTAATTGAGTGAATCATCGAACACAAATCAATTATTCACTTTGTAAAAGAAAATAACAAACGTATTCTAATCTTCTGAACGTATTCGTTATCTTCTTTCAAGAAGATAATTCATAAAATCAGTTCCTGCTGATAGTAATAAAAATTGAAAAACGTATAGATACAACTTAATATAATATAGAATATATTGAGGAACTATGAATCGATCTTAAAAACTGAAGAATATATTATAGATAAAATATAATAAATATACATCGAAAGAAAATTACAATACGTTAACAATATATTCTTTTTCTAATAAAAAATCACGAATTACGGTAGAACCAAGAAATTTACATTTTCTTAAGAAAGTTTGTTACTGCTTGTAACAAAAGAATGGTGTTACTGACACTAGGGAATTTTAGATAATTACATATTAAGAACTGATGATCAAGAAATATCAGTCCATCAATAATTGATTGAATCATTCAACAGAAAATCCAAACAAGAACAAACTATAAATAGATTATGAAAGATAGACAGATGAGATGGTAGATAGTTGATAGATAATAGGAACTATACTGAAAACGATATCTAAATGAAGAAGATAGAGGAATAATAAGAATTGAATGAATAGTCTTATAAACGAAATAATAGGTAATACAGTAATAGACTGCAAACCAATGAATTGCATTGCACCACTTGCTTCCGCTTAATACAGTAAAATTTGTTTAGAATTAATTCAGCTGCCTTGACGGCGGCTGAGTTTGTGAGCTAGGCTATTAATGTCAATAATTAACCCTTTGACTAGTAATATCAATTCAAATGATGTACATTCTTTATATCTATAGTAATATAGAGTACAGTAATATCATTAAAATTTCAAACTAATATAGAGTATAGTAATATCGATTAAAATTTCATTTCGAGTGAAACTCAGAGAACAGATCCTGATAAAAATTCAGTTACACATTAATTAGTAATCGGACTTGGATGACTATCAGTAGACATTTTCTTGGGACATTTGACAGAAGTGACATTACAAAACATAGAACTACATTCAACAAATAATTTAAAAAATGAAATTTATCACGCAAACTGAGTATTTTAGCTAATGCAATAATAATCTCTGTGATGATCAAGTATTCAATAAGCTTCCATGGGTTTACACATCCAGACAAGGATTATATCCAACAATCTCATCTTATGAAAATACACATTATTAATAATAAATACATGGTGACAATTAACACTAAGGACCTACCAATAAAAATATCTGATAAAACAAGAAATATAGTATATCATAATAATATCCTCAAAGTAAAGTATATACAACTAGTTTGGCGAATCTACAATTTGTTCAAGAAATTAGAAAAGTTCTTTTCCAGTATATGATGGATTAAAAGGTGCATATTAAAATGTAGAAAAGAAAGAGCAAGTTATCAACACGATTAAGAATTGAAATAAATATGACAGAATAGAAGCAGATGCTTTTCCGATTCAGAGTTTACAGGAAGGAAAAAGTTAAATGAATGATCTAAAAAAGCCTGGTAGCTAGTGCATAAACATTTTGTGCAAATCAAAAAAAAAGTATTGTATTACATAATTCGATGAGTGGAAATTAATCTCATGGGTTCAGAATATTTTTAACTTATTTTGTGCGCTAATTCTCATACGATTGGTGCATAAAAATGTCTAAATAAGGAAGATTAGTTCTATTTTCAATGTACAATAATAACTTTGTTAACAAAGAACAGGCAACACTAGACAAATTAATAAAATCTTCAATGAAGTTATTTTTGAACTACTCTGAGTGAAATAATATCGTTAATAATATCGCTGATAATGTTGCTAGGTAACCTATCTATGGGATGAATCTTGTAGAACAATATTGAAAATTAATACTTAAATAATCTCAATAATACTATGAAAAATCACAGATACCCAACGTTAGATAAATACTTAATATATAATGCTTAACCTTAACAATGTTTCTCATTAGTATAGACTTGAAACAGTGGTATGATCTTAATATTATTTTCTAAAATAATTGAAAGAGCTTTCACTCAAATATAAAAATACTTTCTAAAAAAGAAATATGAATATTTCTTATAAAAGGATAAAAAGCTAAATCTATTGAAATGGAGTTACGTATTGAATACATATTCCCTCTATTCCGAAATGAATAAAAAAAATATGAAAATTCGAAATACATTTTAAAATTGAGATTAAAAAATCAGCTCGATTCATTCAGACATGGAGGAAAAGTTTTACAAGAAGCGCATTTAATGCGTTCGCAATTTTGAAACATTGAAATGATGAATTCACATTGCCTCCATGACATCGGCGACTGTCATAGTGACCGCCTCCTAACACAACATTAAGTGCTTTCTTTAAAATTACTCTCAAATAAATCAATACGATTAACTTCATCTTAATTGAATAATTTGAATTCAACTTGCAATACTCAGGTAGAAATAGTTAAAATGGAAAAGACGGATTAAATATGCGTAAAATATTTTCAGGTTTAGCAGAATTTGTTCAGATTTAGATGGCAAATTTTATCCAAATTGTTCGGTTTGTTTTTAGCGGTAACATTAGCCAAGAAACTAGTCAAAGGGTTAATAGGCGAACGTAACCTAAAGGTTTGTGTTTTATTATAAAGTTTTTGTGTAATAATGACTAAAATAAATAATATTATTATAGTGATCAGATCGCAAGCCGAGATGCTGAAGAGGAGGAGGAGGAGGAGGAGGATGAGGAGGAGGAGGAGGAGGAGTGTTGCGATCTGATGGGTGCCGCCTCGCATGAAGGAGGGGAAGGGGGGGAGTGATAGGGGGGTTCAGAGGATGAGGGGGGGTGTTATTGCATGAAATAATCCGGATGGTCGGAGTCTTTTTCGAACCTCTTCGCTTCTTCTTGCATGCTTTCCTTTATTTTCAGAATGGCAGCTGATTCGGTTTGGTCCTGCAAGCAAGATAAATTCGTGTTTGTGTCTTTCTCTCTCACTAAGTTCAATTTCAATTCAAATTTAAGTTAAACCATTCACGTCACTCTCGTGAGAAGAGTGTTAAGCTACTAGTAGCTGAACCGAAAAGAGAAATTATTGAAAAAATGAAAGAATATTTTCTTACAAATAAATAAAATAATTTTGTGCCAAACTTGTATAAACAAAAGCCAGAATCCGGTGAGCAAGAAGAAAGAACATTATATTCATGCAATACACCCTTCTCAGCGTGTGAACGGTGAACGAGATTGGTGGAGAGGAACAAGGAGGTACAAGAGTTCAGACTATTATTATTATTATTAGACTATTATTAAATAAAATCAATCAACCAATCGAAGCATAAGCAAACACATAATGTATCTTCACTATAATAAAAATAGAAGAAAATGAAGAAGAGGAGGACTTGGTGAGAGAAGAGATAGCACAGACACTAAGTTATTTATTACAGCACCTTGTGAAAAGCAATAAACGAATGCCGAATGCTGAATGCAGTAGCCCATCATCAGTCTTTTACGTATGTTTATTGAGCGATCCAGATTGACATGTGAATAGAATTGTAGTTCTTTCGCCATTCAATCTGTTCCTAACAAATACCCTAGCAGGGAAGGAGGGACACACCACTCTATCATCGTGTTGCCTATATCCAATTATACTCTTCTAGAAGATTGTTCAATATCCAATATTAGGTAGGTTTTCGAAGTAGTCTTAGCTTGACTGTGGATACAAACCAATGATTATTAATTTCAGCAGTCTTCTGTTTCCATGTACGTAATAGTGGAGCAAAAACAAAACCAACATCAGCTCTTGTTAGCTTTTCCCTCTTCAAGCGAAAGGGACTTAATGGCGCTGAAAATATTTTCAAATAGAAAGTTCAGTCTTTTAAAACCGGCACACACTCATGACTCATGACACAGTTCAAATATACAAGAAAACGAATCGCTCAATATTTTGCATTCATTTTTATTATGTTTGGGTTCAACTTACAAAAAGATCAAAGAATAAATTTCAAATTTTTAACAGTAACATGAGAATTTACAGAAATATGATTGGCTCTTCGTAACATATAAATTCAACAAAATTAACAAGTAGTTAAAATCCATTAGACATCTATTTACAACAATTGAAATAGTATAACCTCAAATTCTCGTAACCTATAGCTATCCATAAAACATCAGTCACAGTGAGGAGGGAAAGTTACGTTTTTTTAATTAGTTTTTGACTAGGAAAAAACTTTTAACCTGTAGCACAAGTAATTGACGGCATAATATTATTAGAAACACCAAAAGCTAGATTTTAGGGACTGAAAATTATCAATTCAGCTATGAATCAAGTCTTGCTTTTGATAAAAATTCATTCACTCTAAATGAAAAGTACTTCTGAATATCTAGTTGTGCGATAATACTTTGTTCTGTTTCTTTATTGGCCGTTCAGTACGTATAGCTTGGGTGCACAACGGCATATTTATGCCACAGGTATCAAGATAATCCATCAGATCATACATAGCCTACGATTTTTTTTCATCAATTACCTAGTGATAACAAATATGTATTTTACATTATAAGCAACTGAAATTTACGGGAAAAAAGGTTACGGAAAATTATGAGAATAAGAGTTGACATCACAGTACATGAGAATAAAGTTAAAATATAGTAGGGGTCAGGGAAAATTGTGCCCATAAAATTTTTTCGTGAGTCCCAGATAAAATCACAAGCATAGAATAAGATTCATTCATGGTGGAACCCCCATGTACAAAATAAATTTTTTAAGTAATTTAAAAGGACATCATAAAACGGGTGAAATAAATTAAAATATTTAAAACAGAATTAAAAACTCAGGGTAAAATGTTGGGGAAAGATTTAAAATTCATCTGCATTAAAAATCACGATTAATTAAATCTCAAGTGGTCTAGATTAATTTGAGATCTATAAAAAACCAATATCAATTTATAATATCTTCAATTTATATTGGACACTATTCTTTCAGAGGAAAATTTATAATAATTGACAAATTGAAAGTAGCCTCAGTGATTCATTTTTAATATAGAATAAATAACACGTAATATATAATGAGACGAACATTTATAGAAGGGGGCATTCGACTTTGAAGTTTCAAATATGTTAAAATAATATCAATTACAAACAATAGAATAATAAATGATGTATAAAATAATAATATCTTCTGTGATGTAAAATAACAGTTGTGATGTGAAAATGTGATGTAAAGTACAGTTAACTACAACTGTATATAGTTAAAAGTAATAAGTTTATGACAAAAATAGACCTTGATTCACGAACAATTCTACAACTAGCACAACCTATGATGTTCAAGTTCAAAACTTCCAACTTAATCAAAATATTTAACTTGGAAATCATCTTAACAACTACCTAAAATTAATAGCTAAGGTAATAATAAAAATAATAGCAAAATCGATGAAGATGTCCAATAAAAATGAGCACATTTTCTAGGATACGTAAATATCACACATCATTCTTGACAAGATCACCCTTTGATGGGACGCCAATCAAGTAAAGTTCGATCAAATCTAATTAATTTATGAAACACTTTGAGCACATCAATTTAGATACAAATTGACCAAATTACTAGAGAATTTACCCAGACAAATTTTGATTAACAGTTATAGAAAAATATATTTACAAAAATAATTATCTCGTAAAATGAAATTGCTAGATGTGCCAAGAAATATATTATTTTCAATACATCTATTATCAGTATATAGTTTTCCAAAGTAATGTTTCAATTACCAACCTATCATTAGTCGGTTCATTTAAAATTCGATTCTGTTTTTCAAATATACACTTTATGTATACCTTCTTGATTAAAACGTTATGATCTTAAAAACATCAACTTTGAGATAAATTCACAACACTTATACACAGAACATTAGTGTAACAAAGAACATGTTCGTTTCCTACCATTAAATGACAATAAATTAATCACTTATCTGATAAGTAACAACCATCTGCTCCCGCAACAACCAACTAAGCAATGCTTAATGCTTTCGAAAAGCAATCACATTTATATTTAGTTATCAGTATTTTCATACTATACACATAGAGAATGTAATACAAATACTTTGATTAATTATTTTGCAATACATCGAATAACGTACCTTGTGAGAAAGCAAGATTATTGGAAAAACTACGATATTATGCAAGGATTTCAAAAAGATATGTACAATAAACAAGTTAGGGACTGCTCATAATTTAAATCACTGCACTTCGAATAATGATAAAAACATTCACAACATTATTTATTGACGAGTTAACATGTTTTTACTTCTTGACACATCTTGTGCTTTAAAAACCTCTCCTTTGAATTGATATTAGAGAATCTAGATATGGAAAACTTGAAAATGGTCATTTTCATCGAACTCGATTCATCGCTATTTGATTGATTTCAAACAACAAACCTCTCACACATGCAACTATAACACTAGATTTCCTCTAAATTATGTATATGTTTTTCTTAAACACACTGCTAGATACAACTTGAGGGCAGTAAGATTCGTACTGCACTTATGTAGTTGTATGTACATAGTTATCGATTTCAACTCTACGCCAGTGAAACTAAAACTTTACAAATACAACATACAGAAAACAATATTTTACACGAAAAAAGAGAGGGGTGACAATCTATTCTTGCCTTGACTATCTTTACCAACATACAAATAATTCGATCAGAAATATTCAATTAAAAATGGAAAAATTTTACGTTTTTTTATAGCAAAATTTGGTCACGGAATTTTCAATCAAGAGATTCAGTCTATTTTTATATAAAGTTTCACATCAGGTCAGAGGGCCCGTTCTACCCATATAACATAGAAACTTCTGTTTACAACAAATACTTAACTACCTTTTTTCTATTGACATATTGAAACCAGTTGATTTTCATTAAACGGACGGTTTACGGTAAGTATGTTACCCTGAACTGAGCAACTTACCCTTTCAAGCAGTTTTAAAAAGGTCTCGAAAGAGAGCAGCAGTAGTACAATTGCTGTTTTCTACATTATAGAAGACAAATATTGAGGGAAACAGATTAGCGGATGACAAAAACTGAGAAAGAATTTAGAAACAATTTCCAACAAAAAAAATTATGAAAAGAAAATGGCGGAAAACGTAAGCTAATGGGAAATCAGCTTTTTGACATTTTCAACACGACAAAAATTGTGAGAGGAACAGAATATTGAATATCGGGTACATACACAGACAATGTGTATCTTGAAAATACAATTTAAATCAATTTTTTATTAGCTTTACTTGAGAATTATTTCTAAGAATATAAATCGTTAGAATATAGTACCGTTTGTGCAATACGGTAATGGTAGAGGCCCACACATTCTTTGGACAAGTACAGATGATTTCAATTGTTGAAGGTGGTTGAAAAGAGAAAAGCTATGTAAATATAGGTCAATTGGATTGCTAGTTGAGATTTGTTGCTAAAAAAATGTGTGACGTTGATGAATTTTTCAAATTTCAGAAGTTTTTCTGCAGTATTAAAGTAGGAATATGTTCCTATACATTATTAAGTTTAGGTTATATAAGTTTTGAATAGACTTTATTCATTGAAATTTGATTGTTTGTATTTATCATATCAATTGCTGGATTCCGCAACAATTCGGCCCGTAGGCAAGGAATAGACAATACTTCTTATTACTGTTTAGAAAACTCACAATAACAACAAATTGGGGATATATTAAGTGGAGGTTGGCTGTTAATGATATTTGTAATATTTTTAAGGATTTAAATTCCATGTTACACAATTATATTTTTTGGTAAGAGTACTTGATAGAGAGAAAGTTACTTTAGATATCAATACTATTCATTACTACCGAAAAAGCGGGTCAGCACCACCCTTTATAAACTTCATTAAAGTACCCGAAAGGAACTCCGACCAAAAGGAGCCATGGGAATATTATTATAAATACTGAAATGAATAAGAATTATCGAAAGTAATTAATTTATCTGCAGTTGTCAATTTATTTTTCTTTACCAAGACCTCTCTCAAGGAAAGTGAGGACAGTCACTTTTTCCAATATACAAATAAATAAAATAATAGATAAATTATTTTTCAAAATACGTAAGAACTGATAACGATGAACTGATTGTCTTAAATTTAATAGTCGCAAACATCTAATTAGATATCATATCACTAGAAATTCATCCGTATCCAGTTCACATGTCAGTAGTCTTCAAAATTTGGAGAAAGATTTCTAAGATGTCATTCTTGGATATTCATTTTTATTGATATTATTAATATCCAAAATTAGTTACGAAAAACCGTCATTAAATTATTTTTTATTCAAGAGAATATCAGGATCTCAAAATTCATTAGAATCAGAATTTTTATGAAATGAAGAGTATCTAATACGATTATTTTGATCGAATAGCGACTTTTAATTATTATTTTTCGAATTGATACAACTTTTTATCGGAATAGCGGTTCATGTTTCAGTAAGGAAATAGGGAACAACAATATGTAACTGAATTGCAAAGTAATTTAACAGCTAAATTTGAAGAGACCCAAAATAATTTTCGAAGATGATGAACCTTATAGCAATGCAGAAGATAATATAAATAAGCAACTGCAGGTAAAATAATTACTAGAGATAATTCTTATTATGATACTCAACTAATGATAGTATTGAGAATTAATAACCGGTCGATATTTCCTATCATTCTTAGTATATTCTTAGTTTATTTTTCAATATAAATTTAGTTTCAGGATTATTATTTTTCCCTCTCCCACTAACTTTTCTCTTTTCTCCTCTTCTAAATTTATTCAAATTCATCATATTGTCATGATTTGTGCATTAATAGATGAATAAATGAAATAATATTGAACATCCTCTATCATCATACTATTCAACTCCCACCTTCAAACATAAAAACTCTTCTTTTCAATTTTTTGTTAAATTCAAAGACCACATTATATTTTACTTACTGTGTTTCATTCCCTGTAATCACCTGCTGTGAAATCTCAAGTTTAGCGGGACTATTTTTGTCATGGTTTTCACTCAATAAAAATGACTGAATGATACCTAACATGCTTTAATCCAACACAAAGAAAATTTAATAAGATTACTTTTATAATTTTTCAATCCATCAAATAATGAATGCTCCTAACTAATGAATAATAATAATGTAAGACTGGTTTCGATGATTCAAAGTTTATAATAGTGAGAGTTAAACCTGTTTTTTGTCTCCCAAATGACTTTTATATCAATGAATGATAAATAAACTGGTTTAAAATTCAATAGATAAATAAATAACTGGTTTAAAATTCAATAGATGAATACATAACTGGTTTAAAAATCAATAGATAAATAAAAAAACTGGTTTAAAATTCAATAGAAATAACTGGTTTCAAATTCAACAGAATACATCTGATAGGCGTCAAATTAGGGGGAATAAGTTAGAAAGTAATAGTGTCACTGGAGAAGAGGTAGTGATAGGCAGTGGCAATTTGAAATCAACCTATAATAACATGAACAATTGAACAGCCGAAGAGAGCCGAAAAACCTTTCAACGTTTCAAGCTGCAACACAGACAAGGTTGAGCAACAGAATGATCAAAATGAGAATGCAATTCACCACTCTTCTTTTGTGGTTAGCTTTGAGTCTGGGAAGAATCCACCGCCCACAGCCATACTCACATTCTCTCCCGGCCCACCAAACCCCGCGAGGTTATAGTCTCCCATGCCACTGCCGCTGTCTTCTCTGGGGGTGCCGGGTCCTCCGTTCGCTGGAGAGTTCTTCATGCCGTCCAGACCATCTCCGTTCATAACTGGACCCATCGTGTTCGGACCCATTGGACCCATCGGACCACTTTCCGGCCCACCTCCCATCGGAAAGTCCTGCGCAAAACATCAATCGATTAAACACACGTCATACAAATCTAAAAGTCGATTAATTTAACAAGTTGTATAATTGCAATATCGAAATATATTATAGTATATTTGAAACATCGAATAATCGAAATCGAATACTAAGGAATCTGATATTCTTATTCATTCACTGTGGAACCTCGGTTTTACGAACCCCGATTCAAAGTATTTATTTCAAATCCCTTGAAACGTATATGATCGTCTACTCTATACAAACAAATAGTCCAATGCACACCGGTCAGTGTGCATTGGACTACTTGTTTGTATAGAGTAGACGATCATATGATCCACCAGCCTCCAGTAACCTGAACGTCTACTGGAATCGTGAAACCCTGCCATTAGTTCCAACTGAATGTAGATGCTTTGATTAGAATCTACATAGATTTTTCTGATCTACTGAACGTGGGGAGAGGTTTTCGCGTGGTTCATGCAACCATCATTTCAGCGATGATTTCTGATAGAATTGTCAATAGCCATTGCTAAAATAAATGTTAAATTTGTAATTTGTAACGTGATGAAGGTGATTGCATGTTCTGTCCTGATTGTATAATTTAAATGGATAAATGAATTATTTGAATTGAACTTACATTTGGCATGTTTCCTCCAGGTACTGACTTCATCATTGTGTACATGTTCTCACCCCCAGAATTTGATGAATCTGAAAAAGAAACAGAATAGTTTAGCATAAAATAATATTATGAGATATAATGTCAGGAAACATGCTCATTATCAACTAATTGTGATAAAGAGATGTTTTGAATGTGGACTGTGGGTGTGCAACACTTTAAATAGATCTAATGCAACAAGAACATGCAATGAAAAAGTATTATTTATTTTCAAGAGAGAAGTGCCTTTTCAAGAATCGGTTCTTCAAATTTAATAAAAAAAAGAATACTAGATGAATTATCATAAGCTTCTCTGTTCTCGGGATCTTGCCTGAATTGAAATCGTTAAACGAGAGTTATTTAAATACAATAGATAAGGGTGCGTTCATGTCGGAGCTGTGATAAACGATCCCAGCTGTGATACTAGCAACGCTTTCATCGATGGTCCATTGCCCAAGTGCAATTAACGTCGCAGCTCCGACATGAACAGGCTGATTAGAAAGCACGTCAATATTCTCTACGCGCTGCTAGTATCACAGCTGGTATCGCTCATCACAGCTCCGACATGAACACACCCTAAGTTACCGAAAAAATTACAATAAAGTCCTACAAGTATTTTAGAACCTCATTTGAAATATGTCTAGGCATTGGAGCATGTGATTACTTTCTTCGCATTCAATCAGGCTAGAGTTGCTTACATTAAAAAGTCTTTAAAGCATTATTTGATTGACAAGAAATTTTATGCTAGAAAAAAATAGGGTTGCCAGAAAAATACAGTAGGCTAAGGAAAATAACTAATTCAAGTTGCATAGATGGAAAGATTGTAATAAATAGAAACAATTCACTAAAGCCATAATATTAGAGCGAAAGCCATACAAATCTGACAACGTCCTACTTCTCTATAGCCACTATATACAGATTGATAAAAACTTGAAAAAAAAACCATGAACCACTACCAAGATATTCTGAGTACGCTTCCATAGCTTAGTTTCAATATAACAAAAAGTTGAGAAAGCAAGAAATACTATCCCCCACTGTAAAATATTCCGGCAAATGCTCAAACAATCAAATAAAACAAACGGAATTATATTTTCTTTTGAACAACAACATTCAAAGAGTTGATGAGAAAAATAATATTTGTTACAGTAATAAAATGTAAATAATGTATGTTACAATTAAAAAAAATATATGGAAAGTCTACGACGGAAAACAGTAAACAGTCGTCAAAGATTTATTGTCATGATAAATAAAAATGATAAATTCATTTCCTTCAAAACTAAGAATACATTAATAAAATATTGATTACTTGAAAACCTACAACGCTCTTTTAACTCAATTCGAGTTTGTGATTTGTGAATATTATAATATAGAATTTCGTGCTCAAATTCTTTTCAAGTTTAGTAAATTTATTTTTCGTGCCTTTCTTTACTTGGAACAGGAGAGTTCAATGTGTTACTTCGACTAAGTTCCTTCTAAACGAAAATCATGCAACGATATTTATTTTATAGAGATCTACGCATTCAATAGGTAACAGTAGAAACACAAGCAGATAAGAGTTGCTAACACATTTCACCAGCATTAAGATTTTTTTATATTCTTTATTGGAATGAATTCTCAGGCGAAAGGAAAACATCTCATGGAAAATTGAAGTTACAAATTCAAAAGAAGACTACAGAAAGGAGGAGAAACTACAAGACAATCACACTAAAGAATAGCTGTAATCGTGAAAACAAATTCAAAACAACAAAGAAGGGCACATTTCTTCAACGAAATGGGACTACAATGCTAAATAACATGAATAGAACAGACTAGAAAATTCACCTTGTCTTGTGACAGGACTGGGAGTGGGCATTCGATGACTAGCGGGGGAATAGGGGCCCACTGAACCTAGAAACAGAAATAACAGATAACAGCCATTCGAAATTATACAAGTCGCAGTAGTAAACAAATTTATTTCAATCGGGGAGCTCAGCCAAACTGAGACTTACAGATGGCGTTGAAACGGGATAACAGAGCTACAAGAACTTGATTCAATTGCGGACAGGTTTCACAGAAGTAGCTGGCACGAGCATTTGATTAATTCCAGATGAGGGAGGGCTGGAGAGAAAGCTTTATTTATGCTATTTCTAACAAACACTGAGTTTCGCGTTTTCATTCTCTAAACGAACTAGGAAATCGAAGAGGATAGTATAATTTTTGATAGGTGTGATAAAGTTCACCCATAGAGTAAACCGGAACCGAAGCCAAGCAATAGCATAAATTAACGCTTACTAAGGGTGAGGAAGCACATACATAAAATTGAGTGCAAACAATAAAAATTAAAACTTAGTGCATAAATTAATGATATTGAAAGTGCATCTATTATTCAAACAGGATTTTTCTTAGAGAAAACAATATTAAAGCAAATTATTTTTAATCTACGGTAATGTACAATGCTGAGGGACTCAGGGTTCGATAAATAAACTAGTCGATCGAGTGTGCTCTAATTATTTAATTGAAATTGAAAATTATGTAATCGATTTCTATAATTAGAATAGAAACAATAAATTCTGATGGTTAAAAAGATTTTCGAACACCTGACAAAATACACCTGCAATAAAACACGTTCCACAGGGGTTTGGATTAAATAAGAAACTCATTAAGCTGCGCTTGAGATTAGCTATTCTGCATATCTTCAAAATAGATCTTTTGAGTCATGGTAGGTTATCGATAATTGCTAGCTCATAAAAGCCGAAATTAGAACAGCTTGACAAATCATTTATTCAATCATATCTTTATTTAATACAGATTTACCTCAAGTGGAATTCATCCAATAAATCAAGTAAGATTACATGAGAGCTGTGGTAACCAAGTTTTTTCACTTTATGAAAATTATTCATATCTAAACTAATTCAATTCTACTCTACTGAAGCTTACAAAAACAGTACACTTGATATTGGGATTGTAAAACTGTTTTCAAAACCAAAATGGTTTATATATAACACAAAATAGAAGACACGAAGCTCAAAAAGACCTTGGTCTGTTCGTGAGATTTTACAAAATTTCTATTTAACGTTCAAAATGAAAGAGTAGGTCTTGAAACTACATTATACTAAAAACTAGGTAGAAAATGTTCATTAATAGGAAGAAATTATCAAAAAAAATGAAAATTATACAAAACTGGAATGATCAGATCATGATTTTGTAACCGTTTATAATATTACGTTGTCATTGATTCATGTTCCAAGTTTAATGATATTAAATTGATTAAATTATGCGTTGTATACTTGAATTTATTTGGTAGTAATGGAAGATTAATGGATCTGCAGTAAAGGGGTTTCCGAACCATCGGGAAGCGATTTTGGATGCACAGAACTTGAAGTTAGGGGAGAAAGCCAAAAAGGGTCATCAATCCATTACCGGACTTTTCCAAGTAAATAGATACAGGGAGCTCTAACCGCTGATCTATCCGATTTCCTTGAATATTTTTAACAATAATCTTGAATACAACAACTTCTATTAAGTTATTAAACGCTCAACATAAAAGAGTGCTTACTTGAAACTACACTATACTAAAAACCAAGGTAGGAAATTTTCATCCCATAAGAAAGGACTAGATACATATATATTTGGATCAAATTGTAGTTTATCCGATAAATTGAGTTCGGATTATATTGACAGCTGAATAACTTAATGATTGTCAAGAATTCATAAAAAAACATAGATCTATTTAAATAATGTTATTTTGAATAACAATTGCAACATTTTTTTTTAATAACAGCTAACAATTACAACATTGTCTGTGTTTTCTTATGTGATGCTCTGAATGATTTTTCTTATTCCTGTAGGTGATGCGCTGAATCAATAATTATAAAATGGTATTATATACCATATTACCATGGGTTAATGTGTAAAGGGTTCAACAAAGCTAACAATCATTGATCATAACTTTTTGAAATAAAAACGAATTCTATTGACATTAAAATAAGCAAAGTAATTCAAATGAAGTGAATCCGCCACAATTCAATAAGTACACGGTCGGTCAATTTCGATTTTCAAAATGTGCTCAGTCTGCATACCGTACTAGTGTTATCAGCAATGCCCGTTAATGGCGATATTGCAATGATTGAAATGTCAAACTTGTGCATGATAATATTGGCCTGAACTCACCTTGCGGGCTGGGCATTATGGGTGTTCCCGGGCCAGGCGGTCCACTTGATCCCGGGGGTCCCTTTACAAAACATAAGACATAAACATGCAGCAATAAATCAACAACTAAAACAAATCAATTATTTAACCTACACCCAATTCCTATAGCTCTATAATACATATTCTGCTGCTAATAATATTGAATCTTCATTATTCCATTTCTATCAAATTTCGTTATTAATGTAATTAATTCTCACTCGATCAATTATTCGTCATTGTAATCAATTGAAGTAGTTGTACATTGAATAATCAAGTCCAACCAACTTCTACTAATTCTGCTGCTAACAATTGTATCTTTATTAATTAATATATTTCTATTTAATTTTTATTATCAATCTAATTCAATTCAATTATTATTAATATTTTCACTGTGATCAATTGAGGTAGTTGTATATTGGATAATCAAGTCCAACATACTAATTATGCTGATCACGATTGTACCTTTATTAATATATTTATATCAGATTTCACTATTAATCTATAGTCATTCCTCACTGTTTCACTGTAATCAATAGAAGTAGTTGTTCATTGATAAACCGAGCCTTAATTTTTTTTAGACTCATTCTCAGAAATTCATTGTTGTTATTGTCTGATATAAATTATTAAATCAGAATAGTTTATATGATACCAAGAACTTCCAAGAATTCACTATAAATATATAAAAATCAATATTGGAACTATTACAGTTTCCAGTGTATTATTAAGTGCTGGGAAGTGATTACAAAGAAATGAATAACAAATTAGAGCAACTGAAGTGGTCACCTTTAAAAGTCACCAGCAGTCGCTAGACACTCAGTCAACCCTTTGTTTTTTATGAAAAGGTTTGGCACAAACCATAAATTCATGGCTATACTTACACCATAATTTCCAGGTGATGACGAGGAATAGTTCATCGGCTGTAAAAAGCAAAGAGATCATATAAATGGAATTACTCAATCTAAGTGAATATTAATTCAATAGGTTTAGAGTAAAGAGGAGACTCGAAGTAAAAATAAAATTGATAAATAGAAGCTCATATCAACACGGTCATATTATGATGGTTAACTTAAATCTACAAGACATGAGCATTAAAAGTTTCATGAGAAAACAAATATACTTTTCCAACGTTAATGAATACAAACAGTCGAATATAATAATTTGTTACATTGTCAACATTGCATTTTCCCCAATACTTTATAGCAGTGCTATTTTTGTGACGGTACGCGCCGGTACCTCTTGGGACAAGAACAAGTTATTTAGTAATTCCTGAATTTTTTTCCTTGCTCCCAAATAGCTTTAAAACGCTATTTGCGGATAAATTTAAAAAGTTTTCTCGGGGGGCGGACTCCTCTTCTGAATACCCACCAGAACCTATATTGCTACGAAAATAGCACTGAATGTTTTCACATGAACTACTTTGAATTCATTTGTAGGGCTAATAATATTTTTCAGTTATTGTTATTGAGTACATAGTTATCAAATTTTGTAATTAGTATAAAATCTTGAAAAATTTGAATTAAATTTTCCCTTCTATTTTGAAATGATAGTGACAAGACGTCACCTACAAAAATAAGGTCTCTGCAATCAGTGTATCAATACATCATCGATACAATACATAATAAATGAACTTACAGAGGGAGTACTGCCAGTTGTGAGTTGCACATAGTGATTTATATTGTCAATAAATGAAGTGAGTAGGCTGATTCCATATTGTGATGGATATCTATATTAATAAAAGAGAGTTGGTGTCTGTACGCTCGCTTATAACTGGAGAACGGCTGAACCGATTTAGATGATTTTGGATTAGTTTGAATTGTTGAAGCACTGGTTAACATAATATGTATTAAAATATAAGAAAATCCCTTTATAATTAATAAATAATTAGTACATCAATGACCTAACCTATCAAACATTTCACAGACAGTTCAAACTTGCCGGCCAAGCGGCTACGGAAAGATGATCGTGTATTTGAGATGCGAAAATCTGCTCGCAGATCCTAAGCTCCGGTAGCGTAGTGCTAGAGCATCTGCTTTGAAAACATGAGGTCCCAGGTTCAATTCCTGCTCCGAACAATTTCTTTTTGTACTAGGTTTTCCACTATAATTATTTTTTACGCTAGAATCATCAATTAAGAATGAGTTATCGTTCGTATCATACATGTTTTATTGTTTCAAATAATAAAATTGAAGAACGGAAATAGAAAAAAAATAAATTTAATTTTTTTCTAATTAAAAAGAAATAAATAAATGAAAACAAAAACAAAATAGAAGAAATTAAAAAAAAATTAAAAAGAAATAAATAAATGAAAAAAAAATACAAAACAGAAGAAATTAAAAAAAAATTAATAATTGGCGGGAAGAGGGGAGTGACATATTTGATGGGAAAGAGGGGGTTCACATGAAGAGGGATATGTGGGGGTGACATTTGGGGGGGAATGAACGGGGGTCATTTGGGGGATGACATTTTTTGAGGGGTGGCATGAAGGGGGGACATTTGGGGGTGGGGGAAGAGTGCGATACGAAGTTCGCCGGGA
Organism: Laodelphax striatellus; assembly: GCA_017141395.1. Lineage (NCBI taxonomy): Eukaryota > Metazoa > Arthropoda > Insecta > Hemiptera > Delphacidae > Laodelphax > Laodelphax striatellus. The sequence goes on from CM029544.1 coordinate 31,452,391, forward strand.
CAGCTTGTTTTCAATAAATGAAATCAGCAAACTTACTGTGGAAGTATTAGGTTGCCATTGAGGTCTGCCTCCTGGTCCAGTCATGGACATGGGTGGCATTCCTGGGCCGCCCGGCCCAGGTCCAGGTCCTAGGGTACTACTGGGTGGTGGTCCCCTCATTCCTGGGCCATATGAGCCAGGGCCCATTGGTCCCAACCCTGGTCCACGAGGCGGATTCATGCGAGGATTCATTGGACTCATTCCTGGAGGTCCTGCATCACAATACAATCGAATTAATTCAATAAAATAGAAGATAGACCATGAGCATACAAAAAACGCTAAAAATGAAGCAAGGGTACTGAATCTTATATATAAAAGAGAGTGTTGGTTTGTTTGTATATTTGTTTGTTTGGAGTTGATAGACTCGGTAACCGTTGGACCGTTTGAAACTTTGTATATATATATATATATATATGTAAAATTTCACGGAAAAGGTTTATAAGCCATCAATTTCGACCTAACTCAATCGGGTTCCTCCCTAGAGGACCACAAAGGATCCCATGTCAATCTTATGGTAAGATAAAGACTATAAGTTGAAAGTGGAAGTAGAAAGTTGCACGAGCATGCGTGCGTTAACAGATGATTTTTCAAAGATTATTAACAGTGATCTCGGAATATTGACGGGACAGAACAAAGTTTTTCTGGGGGGTGCAGCAACGTGCTGGTCAGCTAGTTATTACATAAATCGAGGTCAAAATTGATATATCATAAATCATATCAATATCAAAGTCAAATTATTCGGGAGAAAAGTGGTAATATTAATAGAAAATTCAATTGCCATATTCATTGTGCAACAATCAAGTGATATTAGCAACTCTCTCAAGATATCAAGGGGTCGATTCAAAACATTTGAGAGAAAATAGTACTTTCTATAGAAAAATCAACTATTTCTTTGTACAACTAATCACAGAATTTTAGCAATCTCGCAATTATTAGATATCCAATCCCAACCTTTAATTGGACTGATTGTTGAAATTTAGGAGATAAACCGTTAAAATGGGGGGGGGGGGGAATAGAAGTTTGAAATTTGGTACTTTAGTTCAGGAGATACAGTTACGGTCAGAAGCCTGTTTTCCCCAAATGTTGTAATGCTTTGTGGATGGATAAATATGAGTAAGCTTGAAAAAATTAAAAGCTAATTAATTCAACAATGGCAAGATAAATTTTATATCAGTTGGGAATGCTTTCTTATTCACTTTCAATACCTAAAACGTCACACAATAAGATCCTACATTTAAAAAAAACTTCATACCAAATGACAGACTGAAACAAAACTACGATAAGTAAGAAGGGTGCAGCCATAGTGAAGTGCGAAGGTAAATGAGCAGCATATCAAGTAAAGCAGCGATTTTAGTAATACTCGTAAGACATGAGATGACTTCTCATGAGTTGATTTATTACGTTTATTACTTTTTACTTTCTGCTTCTAAGAGTAGGAGTGTAGCAAACGAACAGTAACCCCAAAAATTGAAAAAAAATGTAGTTGATGGAGGCCATTATTACTTTGAGATTTTACAAATAATATTGTCTTGAAATATGAATAGCCAGAAATAAACTGGACTGCTTCGAGGCAGAAATCAAAAATTTTTCTATTGGCCAGGCCCCGGTTTTAGGTGTCTGGCGCCCTGGGCAAATGGTCTTCTGGCGCCCTGGGCAAATGGTCTACTGGCGCCCCCTTTATCACTATAATGTAAAAGCAAATAATCTACGTTACTTATATTTTATCATAAATTTTTTATGAAGTAAATAACAAGAAAACACGTCTTTCATACACAAAACTGTTGTAGTACTGTAGACATTTATTTCTACATAATTGACACTTCCAGCAAAGATTAAAACTTGAAATTATATTTTTAAGATCCTTCTTTGTACAAAGCATTTAAATGACATTGATCACATCTCAATGTGTTTGGGACAGGTAAGGTCAGAAAAATTCTAACAGCTACTTCGAGATTTGGGAAAGCACTCTTCAATTAGTTTTTAATTATGTATTCATACACGTGTTACCAACTCTAATATTATTATTATTTAACATATGAATAATAATGCTTGATATTAACTCATCATTATTATGTTACTTACTATTTCTATTCTATATTTCCGGTAGCCTGTATTATATTTACTTGTTCTGTTCTATATTATATTTTTGAAACTTTTGTGTCAGATATTTTTGGTGTGTAATTTGTTTCCAATTTATTTTTATTACCTCTTTTATTTTGCACCCCCAACAATTTGGCGCCCTGGGCAAATGCCCAGTCTACCCATTTATAAACCGGGGCCTGCTATTGGCTCTTTCAAAGATTATCCAATATTTGAAATTCAATAAACACCAATGTATAGCTGCCAATTATAAAACAATATCTAATGACACTCATGTGTATAGTAAAAGCAGAGGCAAACCAGCAGTACTATCATGCAAAACATCAATTAGACGATTACTTGATAGAATAAAACAACTGTGTAAGCAAACATAAAGCTTCAGGAAAGAATAGAGCGGAGGATTTCAGCATGCATTGTTTTTATGTAACAATTAGAACTCTAGTAAGTAAAACATCAGATGTTAGTCTAGTGCAAAATTTGTGCTATAAAGCTAAATATTTCCTTATCATTAAATATTGATCATGTATGACATATAGTATAATTTAAACAACCCCATTTGTGAGTGTAGAAACACTTTTATAAGGATTAATCAATCTTCCATTAGAAGTACCATTGGAGTTGTTTGACATCTAATTCGAATTCGTGTGATAGAAGATGAAATTCTTTCGAATTTTTTCCACATTCTTCAACTTATTCGAGAATAATAATTTTATGGAATAGAAATGAGATATTTAAAATTTCAAAAAAACTGGTAAAGAAGCAGCATTAAAAAACTGTTCCAGTGTACTAGACATTAAAAATTGCGATAAATATGAGTCATTGAAATTATGGTGTCAATCATAACTACTCAACGTTCTTTAGTAGAACATTGTGAAGTTTGATAGATTAAAAAATGACGCATCTATGATAGAAATATTGTGCCACTCAGAAAACTTCAAGAGACCGAATTTAATGTTTCATTACAACACAGGGTGATAAATATTGTGAATCAGAAAATATTTAAAAGCCGGAATTCTACAAATAAGGAGCCTGTAAAGAAATAATAACAAGGTAACTTAACAGACGTTAAAATTACCCAACACGGATGCTTTATGAAATTAAATAATTATTTTTTTTTTAATGAAGAATACAGATGCTGCCTGTTGGCTAACAAACCTAAATTTAAGAACTGGTGAGAAGTAAGAGGTTATAAATAAAAACATTTGAACATAGTTTAGTTGGAGTTCACTACCGAAAATTATTACCACTCATCCCTTTCAACCTAATATTAAATTAAAACATCGAGTCACATTCAGAGTCTGTCATGCAATATGACTTACTGTATATTATTCATTAACATTGGAATTGTGAATAGATACAATATTAGTTATCATGTAATACTAAGGAATTGTATAATCAGGTAATCTACAACCATAAAAGATCTTGATCTAACTTATTTGGTGAATAACACGTATACGTTGTCATGTCATGCACACACATATTTGTATACATATACATACATATTTGTATGTGCATGCTAGCTCGTTTACAAATAGAATTATCAATTATTAATATGTCAGCGAAGTGGTTTCAGATTAAATTTTTGACTGACAAATAGGTGCTGATATTAATAGGTTCACATGATAGACATGAAATACAAATAAGTGCGAGAGACAGAGCAACATAGAGTGAGCGGGAGGTGTGTGCTAGAGCAAGCAGAGCGCAAGTGCAACTTATTATAAATATTTTAAACAAGTTGGGCCTACCTTGCCACCCTACATACTCTCCGCCCTCACCTGGGGAAGACAGAAAAACAACATCACTTCAAATTATTATTCCACTTTGGATACTCAAAAAAACTCCTAACTCAAACTATCATCATCCTCTACCCTATACTTACACCCTTAGTTCATAGATCCTAGGTTGATATTTACGAAAGTTCCATAGACACAAGATTGAATGTAGAGAGGACTCTAGTCCTAACTCCGCCTGACAAAGGATATTTTCGTTTACTTTCATCCTAATTTTGTAATAAATCACTTTCTTCACTATAGATATCTTATTTGTGTATCATAACACTCCCAAATAATATATTCTTCTCATATATTTTTTTTTTAATTTTTACGTATCATATTTTAGTAAACCGTCTCTCTTGAGACCTTCTCTTCTATTAATCTACTACCATTTGTATAATATTCATTTTGCTAAATGTTTCGTTACATAATTGTAAAAAGCCCGTGGCATTGATAGATGATTCATCTAGTAATACAATCTACTATGAAAAAATATTCCTTCTCAGACATTACATTTATCCTTTCCCGTTGATAGAATTATTGCTAAAATGGTTGATATTAATTATTGATGAAAAAGAGAATTTATATTACAGTAATAAATATAAAACAAGTCGATCACAATGAAGATAGAAATTTTAGATTTTTGCTCATAATACCACTGAATTTCTTCACAAAAAGCTTCATGAAGTTTTTTAAATTTCAGCGAATACAATATTTTATTTTTATTGCTTAGCTTCAGGGTTGTACTCGTTTTGGTAGGAACGACTAATAAACTCTAATTTGTTCTATTAGAATCTTAATTTTTCTTTGCTCATTAATCATTATCGGAGCACTGTTATCATAATACATTCCAAAATTTGTTTCGTTTCGCAAATTTAAGCTAAGATGTATACGGAATAGAAAATTAAAAATAAGTACCTATACAGGGTGTTTCAGGAGGAATCTGCCAAACTTCTCGTACTGATTCCTGAGACCAAAATAATGAAAAAGTTCCATTAAACATGGGTCCTAAAATGCTTCCTTTTCTCTCTAGAAGCCATTTTGTTTTTTCACTTATTTTTTTCTAAATAATGGTTAAACATATGACATTGAAACTTTGCACCAACTTTTATGACAACTAGACAAAGCTACGAAAAAATTATGACAATTTTTCAAATTCATAAAACAAAATGGCAGCCATTTGAAATTTCTGTAATATCAACGGTTTTCGAGTTATCTAAGAAACAGAATTTCAAATGGCTGCCATTTTTTTTATGAATTTGGAAAATAGTCATAATTTTTCTAGCTTTGTCTAGTCATAAAAGTTGGTGCAAAGTTCCAATGTCATATGTTCAACCATTACTTAGAAAAAAAAATAGTAAGTGAAAAACCAAAATGGCGTCTAGAGGGGAAACGAAGCATTTCAGGACCTATGTTTAATGGAACTTTTTCATTATTTTGGTGTCAGGAATCAGTATGAGAAGTTTGGCAGATTCCTCCTGAAACACCCTAAAAAGTTGTTCATGATCCATTATTTAGATGACGTGGAGTGTAGTTTTTTTATATATTTGAATTACCTGGAAAGCGATAGCTTTCAGCTTAGACATGTATAGCTTGACATGTATAAACTCAATGTATCAGTAGAAAATGAACCGTCCATTAAACTACATTAGTCCTACATTAGTCGATTCAACTTACTTAATTCCAGAAAAATCCATTAACTATTGATTTTTAAGTCAATCATTTGATAATTTATGATTTTTAATGATGATAGTTTTATGATTTTTCAGTCATTCATAGAAAATATATTTTTGCCAAAACTCTCAGTGTATGATACTTAATTCATATCAAAACTTAATCGCACAAACAATATGTCAATGGAAGCACATTAGCATGAATAAATATAAACATAAATTCGTATTATTCTGAAGCACGTACCGAACATTGAAATTCAAGTACGATAACTCAGGAGAGCCTTTGAAGTGCGTTGGTGCTGGAAAAACTACTAAAGAGCCAGATGTACTTGAATAAGAAGTATGAGTGATCAAATTTTGAGAATGAGAAAACAATTTACTTATCTGGCAGGAATTTTAACGCCGCGCAAGTATGCCAGTCTTGTTGAAGACCTTAAACAACGGTTGATAGGAGGAGGTTTAGCGAAATATACGATAGGTCTCAGTACATATTGCTTTGCATACTTCTAATTAATGCCCTGAACACCGAAGGTGGAAAAGAATTGCTTTGCAAAACTGTTGGGAAATTCAACTGTCTCTGTGAACTATGCTATGTATGTAAGCACAGTATCTCTAATACAAATTTCGAATGAAAATTCAAAACTCGAGGTCATGATAATGCGATCAGAATAACAAAACTAATATTACTAAAAATTCTAAAGAGTCACTATTGAGATTGTAGAACCGTTCCATAATAATTAGAATGAAAACACAACGATTTTGTCAATAATTCTACAATTTATTTGTGGTACAAGGACCATGGTTTTGTGGCCACACAGGCTACAGTCAAGCAGTGGTCAGTAGTCAAATAAATTGTAGAAAGTGAAATATAAAAGTGACAAAATCAATGTGTTTTTATTCAAATTACTAACATTAATATTGTTTGATTAATCCGATAAAAGATGAATGGGATTTAAGACGAAGATTCTTACGATTTACAAGATGGCAAGTAACAGGTGCGAGCTACAAGAATATAATAATTCGAAGCAGTTACCCTGAGAAAATTGCGACCAAATTTCAAATTAATATTTGATAATCTACCAATCATGGAATGAAACATCAATTGAACTCACCTTGTCTGGTGGGGTCCATGGTATTAGGCATCATGGGCTGACCAGGAGGCTGCAAGCAACCAACAAAATTATCAGCGATTCAAACACAAATAATAACAAAACATTGAAAGCTTATGAATGAGTCACTATAAATTCAAATCTAGGAGAACTCACTATACAAAAAACAGTATACCGCAGAACCTCTGTATACCTCAGTATACTATAAATTCAGATCTAGGTGAACTCAGTATACATTGCGATTGTGGTTTCGGTGACAATATGATAAAAAATACAGACAAATTGCCAGATGAAGAGCCATAATTTGATATTCTGATAACGTTTTGCAAATGAAAAATGGAACTCTCTCAACTGCCAAAAGAACTAAAGTTTTAAAGGAAATTAATTAAGGACTCAAAACCAACAACTAAACAGCAAAAAAAAACTGTCAATATGATTGATCATACAGATGGGAGCAATTAAAGTATAACTACAAAAATTGGGCGTTATATTTACTCTTGACTTATGAAACTCATGTGTATACACTATAAAAACTTCATAAAATGTCCATTTTAAAAGGAGAAATATGAAAACATGGTCATGTGCGAAGGAAGCAAAAATCATGATGTTTCAATTAATGAAGAGCACGAATAAATTTTCATTTCATGCACATGAGTGAGCATCATCAAGCATTAACAATGCTTGTTGGAAAATGTATCTTCCAACACTTCACAATGAAGCCTCAGAGTTTATGTTGAAAAAAGTTCGTGATTAAAAAAAAGAAAATTAATAATAATCTTTATTTCTGCAAAAAATACATTAATACATGAAATAATATTTAAAAATATATTTAAATCATAATTATACAGCATTCGACATAGGATTTCAAGTATAAAATATCAACACATAACCACAACAGAATTTCGCAAGCCATCATCATCAATCAATCATCAATATAAATAAAAGATACGGTTGAGTGTGTTTATTAGCAAGGAGCAAGCTAATTTTGTGGATTGAGTTCCGAAAAAACGGGAATAATCTAGAGCTTGAAATTTTGCATACAGCTTCCAAAAATATTAATGCTATGCACCTCGAAGCCCAAATTTCAATTTTCCCTATATAATAGATTTTTCATAATTGAAGCTCAAATACCACTTCATTCGGGAAGGTTAAAATACTCTTAATAGCTACTTCATAATGATTCGAGTTCGAGGTTAGAAACTTTAGTACGCTTCCAAACCGATCAAAATGCAACGGCTGTGATGGAGCAGTTGGGCGTGTCTCCAGACCGATGGGGCTCCAGTCTCGCCGGGTTCGAGTCTCAGTTCCTCCAAATTTTTTTGACAATTAACTGTTATCAAAAATCAATTATTCTTTGCTTTTTCATCGAAATGAAATAAATTCTTCAATTTTTTTCAATTATTTATTAACCATATCAATTTTTCCCATATAAAAAAACAATATTAATTTATTCAATTTTTTGACTTATAATAGTTCTTATATTTTGCAGATAACTTTCAACTTCATGCAAGTAGAACAAAATTTTCTAATACTTTTTACAAATCGCTATGATGTTAAAATGTTGAAATTACACATTGGGAAATAGAACCTAATCAAACTATTATTGGAATTTTGCCAAGTTTAGCGTTCTATGACAGCAATAAAAATTACAAAATTGTTATGGAATTATCTGATGGAATAGATGTTCTGCAAATTGTGGTACATTAATAAAGATTTGTAATGAAGGAGGATGTATTCACGGGGATCTCAGTTGATTCATAATTTTCGCAGTTCAATAAGATTTTTGTATGTGATGGCATTTGCAAAAGTAATGAGATCATAATACCGGGCCTTCTTAAAAAAATGCTGACTGCTAACGGGAATATTGAGCTTACAGGTAACTTAATCGACAAATGATGAATGTGTAGCTTACAGTAAAGTAGCGTAAATACTAATTACAATAGGTATACAGTTGTGTTTACCCATCAAGAATAACTTGGAGCTTATGCCACAATAAATACTTCTCTCCATTTCCTTCCTAATATTTTTCCTGTTAATTTCTGAATTGGTCCAATTTATTACTTTATTGGATGATAAAATGAATTTCTCAATAAATTTAAACCACTATTTTTGCCTACCTTATATGTTCATTTTTAGCATAGCATTAGGCTATACAATATTTTAAAGGCCTAATCCAGAAAAAAATGAATAATATCTTTGATACACACAGTAGAGAAGAAATTATAACGTAGCTTTGTTTTGTGGAGCTCCGTTGCGAAGCACGGGTGGCTTCTAGTATACAATAAGACAGTATGAAGCACAGTAAAACTTCATCAATCTTATAATATTTTTCAGACAAGAAGGCGAAATTCACTCGAAAATTCTGAAAATTCTTACAAAACCGATGCAAGCTCTTCAGTAATTTTACAGAATGTAAATCAAGGGATGGCAAGAAATTAACCGATCAGTTTAATGAATGAAGAAATAAGTTCAAAATAGTAATCAGTAAAATCAACTATTCTTGCTCTTAGGGAGGGCAAAAGAATGTTGTTGTTATAGTAAAGCAATAAAAAAAGGCAACCATACTATCATTTATATTTATACTTATGGATGAGTATTTCTACTGCTCTTTACACTTCCTATCATTCGCTTCCTACTTCTCACAATGCCATCACCGATAAGATAAATAGCCGATGATATTTTCAAGCAAAAACTCAAATTTATTTCGAATTGGGGTGAAATAATTAATATACCTTACAAGAAAGCGTACTGAAAACTGCAAATAGAGCTTTGAGTCTTATTTTCTTCTATTTCTTCTAATTGAAAAGAATTAACAAGGAATTTTATCATCATAGATCAATCATATAACTTCAAGGAAAATAGGCACTCAACGTTACAATTTCAAGTATTTAGGATTAATTCATCTATCCTCATTACTAAATGTCTTGTTATTTAAATCGGCCGATAGCAAATCAAAAAAATTATGACACAAACACCTTATGCACAGTGTAAGTAAATTAATTAAATAAAGTTGTGTTGTCCCAAGCTGTGATGTGACGCTCTCGTTTTTCAAGTAGTGCATTTACGGAGATCACAAGGCAGCTAAGGGCGCTTATACATTGAAGCGTCAAAAGAGGCAAAGACAGCATCACTCGTTTCAGTTCCTGATCTTCCCACAGATGCCGCTATTTCTATATAAAAATATTTGCGAATTGGTTCTATTCTAAATAGCTCTTGATAGTGTTAAGCTGAGTTGGAGAATCAATATTAATTTCACGATATTCAAACTACAGTAAAATGGTTGACATTGTCGATTTAATAGGTCGCTAAAACCTATAGAATTAATACTTTTATTATACTTGAAAAATTACTTTACTTAGAAAGTTGAATGAACTCACAGATTTGTGTTGATAGCTATTTCGGACTGCTATTTTGTCAATCTACAGAACACAGTGACCTCACAAATACTTTTAAAGTAAATGTATCAACCTTAAATAGGCTACAATAAAATTGACAATAAATACGTTTTATTGTAACCGTTTTGAGGTCCCAGAAGCATAACCTTCATTACAATATACAACAAATGCAGTAAACTATAGAACTCTTTAAAATAATAATACATTTACAATACAACCCAATATTTTCAAATGGTATATAGTAGTATGGTATGTAACAAGGGACACATTTTTCCTATTTGCCCAGATCAAGATTAATTTCAAGATATTCGAACTATTGTAAAAATGGTTGATACTGACAATATAATAGGTCATTGTTTTTATAGTAAAACTATGTAACGACATATAGAAGCCGATGTCGATAGAGAAAAACTATGACACATTTCTATGATAATGATACAGTATACATGATAATTTATCAATAAACTATTAACATAAATAAACTACAGACATGTATCGAGAGAAGCAGTCTTTGACGTTTCTACCTCTTTAGACCTTTTTTGCACATGCACTTTTTTACACGTCTTAGGGCAACACACCTTTACTACAACTGTGAACTGAGGAATGTGTTGTAGAAGATACTAACCCCACTAAAGTCGTTGCCAAGTTGTGGCATCCTTACTCCAGGACGTGGACCGGCTGGATATCGTGGGCCCATGAAAGGCTGCAACATCAAGCGTAAACACAAACTTTAAAGCAATTGCTGCTGGTGCTGCTCATATGATGACAATGCAGCCGTAAGCTTAACAGAACAACACAAGCTATCAATGAGGCGCAATCACTCAAATCCCACAACCATTGTTCAACAACCGTCAGCATGCAAAGAACAAACATTACACCAAAGGGAAGCTGAATTATTACACGTGTAGATTTTTTAATTTAGCGGATGAATCATCTTTTTACAAAATGGGGAACAGACATTTCCAAAGGCTGTAATTTATAAGTCTGTAATTTACATACTTTTACAAAGAGGAAACAGACAAGTTTCTTGCAAAGACACACCTACATGCTTACCTGTCTCCATCGATTTCAAAAACATAATGCCTTTATCTTACTAGAATAATGTATTCTAGAATTACAGAAAACCTCTTTTATTATTAGAATAAAGAAAACGATGTTGTCAAATTTCACTTTATTATGTTTTACTTACGTTTCACTTTATTATGTTATTTCACCTCTTTTATGTTTTTAAATATGTTTACCTCATTTATGTGTTTTAACTAGAATGTACTTGTCCGATACACTCTCGCAGATTACCTGACAGAGCTGAGCATAACATCAGCTGCTTATTGAATAGCAATCATTAGCCATCCGCCAAATTAAAAAATTCTACTATAAACAGAAATTACTTAGGGTTATTACTTATAACCCTAAGTAAGTTAAGTAATAACTTAGTTATTACTTATAACTAGGTTATTACTTAGTGAAGTAATAACTTAGTTATGTATATTAATAAAAGAGAGTTGGTGTCTGCACGCTCGCTTATAACTCGAGAACGGCTGAACCGATTTAGATGATTTTGGATTAGTTTGAATTGTTACAGCACTAGTTAACATAATATGTATTAAGATATAAGAAAATCCCTTTATAATTAGTAAATTAATGACTTAACCTATCAAACATGACATCCATTCTGATCCAGTCCAAACAATAATGCTCCTAATTTTTATGAAGGGGGGACATTTGGGGTGAAGAGGGGGGGTGACATGAAGGAGAACATTTGGGGGGTGACATTATTTGGGGGGATTACATGAAGGGGATCCAATTGGGGGGAAGAGGGGGTGACATTTGGTGGTGGTGGTGGGAAAGAGGGGGTTGACATGAAGGGGGCTTTGTGGTGGTGACATTTGGGAGGGGGGGAATGAAGGGGGCATTTGGGGGGTGGAATGAATGGGGGACATTTGTGGGGAGAAGAGGGTGGACATTTGGGGGGGGGGAAGAGGGCGATACGAAGTTCGCCGGGACAGCTAGTTACTTATAACTAAGTTATTACTTGTTAGTTATTACTAACATGTACAGACATTGATAACTCGAAGGAGATGAGCGAGCTTACGAAGAAAAGCAGGAGCACCAACACTAACTTTATAGACAATGTTAAAGTTTACTTCCTGGAGCCGGTTTCATAAAAATGTAGCAGCCCTATAATACACAACAAACGGATACACATTAGAAGTAGGAGTAGCAACACTATATTGACAAAGTCAGTAATGATCAAATTTATTTCCTAGGGCCTTCTTCATAGAAAATTTAGGAGTTCTGTAATACAGGAAAAAACTGATGAATTTCAGAAGTATAAATCTCATAATTATATTACGCCGTTTTATCCATAACTAGTGTGTGCTTGCCCTTTTCCTTGTACAGGACTTTTAAAATTTCATGTAACCTCTGTTGATTTGAACATAAAATTGGATAGAACTTTATTTCATAATTTCACATTATTAAATAATATTTTGTATTATATTTGCATTTTGTGTGGATGCCATTTTTCTTTTTCCATTCTCAATCGCTGACATCAAAACATATCTAATAATGAGAAGGAAATTAAGTATCTTCCTATTACAGGTGTGTTTAACAAAAATATAACAGAATTTTAATTTTAAAAAGATTCAAGAAGTAGAGAAAAAGAAAAGAAAAACGTTGAAAAATCAGTCACTTCGAGATATGATGAAAAATATTAAAAACACAAAATGGCGGATTACTGGTAAACTAAGGAGAAATCAGCATTTTGCCAACGACATTTTCTGTTTGTTTTGACTTGTAGAATACCGTGGTAGTACTGGCGTCACTATTTTTTGGGACACCCTGTATATGGCAAGCCCTCAATCAATCATGTAATTTCTTTTAGCGCACAACCAAGTTTCGAGTTATTCTCACAGGGAGTAACAAACACATTTAAGATCAATGATAAGTTTAAATAAAACTAGTTATTTTCAATAACTAAAAAATTGTATTTTTCAAACTTACTTTAGTTTACTTTATGAGTTAAACCTCGAAAATTATTTATTATTACCCATTGGGTGATGAATTTATTGAATACTGTATGTTACACGACATAAACTAAGAAAAAAAGTTAACTAATTAAATTCATAAAAACTCGAGAAAAATCATCACGCCACTAAAGATCGAGTAGAAAGAAGACAGCAAAATGAAGAAGGAATCATCTGATTTAGGCAAATCACTCGAGCCTATTTCACGTTCGAGAATCCAAATAACTACTCAATTCAACCTTCAAGCCATTATTATAAAATCTAGCTAGCATTCGACAAATGGTTATCGCTAGGCACCAACTTCAACAAGAAAAACTCAATAAACCTTCATGCATATACGAGATCGGAAATTATCTGAATGTTAATTAAAGCAAGATTGATTAAGTTATGTCATGAAAACAGAGTAACTGAAGAGAGTAGATAGAATATCTGATAAAATGATCGGTTTTACATACTAGGCTGGATTAATAACGTCCCACACACACAAAGGTGTAGTTACGTATGATAAGAGAGATATTGGGAGATTAATCAACTGATTTTTGAATACATTGGTTACTGGTTACTAAAAAAATGTTATCCTATGATTCGGGAATTAATCGACATTAATTCATTTGTTTCGTTGAATACATTGATCAACACAAACTAGTTTTAAAAAATCTTTTATTTTTTATTTTTCAGAGAATACGTTTTTACTAAAAATTAAATAGTAAAAATAGAAAATGAACCAGACAACGTTAGAGAATTATCTTAATGTTATTTATTGTATTATTATTATTAATATTATTATTATTAATGAGAAAGGTAAAAACGAAACAAAGAGATGATGATGATAATGGTGATGACAAACCTAATTTATGGAAATTGTCGTTTTGTGGAGAGGGCAGCCGTTTTCCGCTGTTAGTAGTAAATGTGAGAGTTGGTTGGACAGTCTCAAACAGGAGTTAGAAAAATAGAACTAGATCGATTTGAACTTGAAACGACGCTCTACAGCCTAGCGTCTAGGAGTCAGTAGCAAAATGTGTGTACTAAAGGTATAGCTGTACCTGACTAGCCATCATTTGACCATGCGGGGATGGTTGTGAAGACGTGTGGGAGGGTGGAGACGGCCTCATTGCGGAGTTCTGAAAAACAGCTTCAACATCTCACTGAAAGCTCAACATTACACTCATATTCAACACAGAAGAAATGAAAAGAAATCATAGAACGCAGCCGCCAAAGCGATTCGGCATGAATCAAGTGGCCAGCGCCTAAGCCAACGAAGCTCTCTTAGTTATAATCTGAAACTAAACTAACCTCCTCCAATCGACATAACCCCCCACAAGGAAAACTGGTTGATAATGACAGTTTGATCGCAATAAGCAATAGCAAGATATTCTATGAAAAATGGCATGAAACATTTCATTAGCGAGAACTACAGAAAGCTATCAAGTTATCTGAAGGTAACTTCATAAGATTACTAGATCTCTTCATAAGTTCGCATTTGTTTAGAGTGAGAGAACTATGGAAGTTATCAGAAGGTAACTTTATAAACTTTATAACATCACCAGATCCCTTTATAAGATCGCATTTGTTCAGAGTGAAAGAACTATAGAAAGCTATCAAGTTATCTGAAATTAACTTTATAAGATCACTAGATCACTTTATGAGTTCGCGTTTGTTCAAAGTGAAAGAACTGTAGAAAGCTTTTCAAAGAATCACTACAGTTTTAATAGTGTAAGGTAAGAAAAAGCCCAAATTTTATGTTCTTTGAGGCGTGTGCTGAGCTGAGGATGTGAGGTTCTGATTCCGTTTGTAGAATAATACTCTAAACTCATCAAGTTCATTACTAGCTAAGGTAAGGATCAACTGATTAAATTAATAATGAATAAAAATTTAGGTAAGGAACAACTGATTAAATTAATAATGAATAAAAATTTCAGGAAACTAAGGCTGTGAAATGAATATTTAGGAAATCAAGTAAGAGAGTAGAGAACGAAATACAGTGATCAACAATGCTGAAAATAAAACAATATGAATTCACCTATAAAAATAAAAATTGTTTTCTTGAATGCCTTACTTCAACTAGCAATCAAATCTCTCCTAAAATCTTGGAAGTGGGATGTACAAATAAATGCTCTTTCAAAAGCAGTGATGTTTAAATCCGTGTAATAGAAACGAATGAATGTTTTATCTATTAAAAAATCTCATTAAAATCATTATAGCGGGCGATTGGTTCAAAGGGATTTGAAGTAATTATTCTCAGAGGATTTGGAAAGTAGTATCAAATCGAATATTTGAAAGAAAAAGAATCGACATTTCCCTCAACAACTCTCAATTTAAATTTGAAGTTGCTTTTGCAACTAAATAAAAATAGAACAATTCTATTTTACAATAAAATGAATTTTTGCAATAAAAGTGAAAATAGTGCGATGAGATTAAAACAGATTTAGACAGATTTAGAGGTCAGAGCAGGATAACAAAATGAGATCTTTGCATTTACATGGATGAATCTTCTTCCACGACTTGAATGAACTCTTGAAAATTCGAGATAGGATTCCTGATTACAATCAAATTCTGCGGCGATAAATAATTCATTGCTCCAACAAAATAAATTATGGAATTGTCTTTCACTCAAGGACACAAGTGAATCGCTTGATACAGCAAGGAAGTCAAAAATTTCCACTATTAATCTTTATAATCTTTCAAATGAAATAATTATTTGCACCGTCCCTTGTACTATTTTGTTTGGAAAACAACGGAATCAGAAATCAATTTTTTTCCAAAAGTGTTTGATAGCCTTCGTAGATGTTTATTTTTATACACATATCGGCCTGAAAAATTCAATGCAAACCTCTTAACATACTTCGATACCACGATAATAGTTATTCTTGTTTTAAATATGTATCTTTCGATAAGAAGCGAATTTTGGAGCACATATAGTTAGCATAGACACGGACACAGACCAATTTCACAAGTTCATTCACACATTTCATCATTTAGACACTGAAAACGTTGCAGCCAGACATCCACATAATTCAATTGCAATATGATTGCTGTACAGTGAGTGTATAAATTAACTTTTAATAGGCACACCGACATTCAGCAAAGCTCACAATTACAGTAACATTGTTGACCTGCCCCGAACAATTGATGAGTTGTGACATTGTAATATTTATTCCAGCACGCAGTATAAATCACAGGCATACAGATTATGTTTGCGAAATACTTATCTCAAAATCTATTTCTCGTAAGATGGCGGGAGACAATATAAATCTAACAAAAAAACTTCACCAATTAAAAAAAGTTACGCCATTGCAGCTATTAGCTTCAAAAATCAATAATAGTGAACAAGAAGTATTGTTCATTATGCATAAAATATACCGCATTTAATTTTTCAAAAAAACACAAAGAAAACTGAAACAGTTTGTAGTTGATATCTAAAACTGTACACTAAATTCTAGTTCTGGAGCCTATTTCAGAGTAGAGTCTAGTAGAACAAAAATAGGCTACAGAACAAAGGCGAACTCACACTTGAACATATCAGCTGTAGTATCTCATAGTTATCACGGCAATGTGTTTTCGATTGAAAATGTGGGAAAAATTTCAAAGTTTTATTCAATACTAGAAGCCACCCGTGCTTCACAACGGAGCTCCACAAAACAAAGCTACGTTATAATTTCTTCTCTACTGTGTGTATCAAAGATATTATTCATTTTTTTCTGGATTAGGCCTTTAAAATATTGTATAGCCTAATGCTATGCTAAAAATGAACATATAAGGTAGGCAAAAATAGTGGTTTAAATTTATTGAGAAATTCATTTTATCATCCAATAAAGTAATAAATTGGACCAATTCAGAAATTAACAGGAAAAATATTAGGAAGGAAATGGAGAGAAGTATTTATTGTGGCATAAGCTCCAAGTTATTCTTGATGGGTAAACACAACTGTATACCTATTGTAATTAGTATTTACGCTACTTTACTGTAAGCTACACATTCATCATTTGTCGATTAAGTTACCTGTAAGCTCAATATTCCCGTTAGCAGTCAGCATTTTTTTAAGAAGGCCCGGTATTATGATCTCATTACTTTTGCAAATGCCATCACATACAAAAATCTTATTGAACTGCGAAAATTATGAATCAACTGAGATCCCTGTGAATACATCCTCCTTCATTACAAATCTTTATTAATGTACCACAATTTGCAGAACATCTATTCCATCAGATAATTCCATAACAATTTTGTAATTTTTATTGCTGTCATAGAACGCTAAACTTGGCAAAATTCCAATAATAGTTTGATTAGGTTCTATTTCCCAATGTGTAATTTCAACATTTTAACATCATAGCGATTTGTAAAAAGTATTAGAAAATTTTGTTCTACTTGCATGAAGTTGAAAGTTATCTGCAAAATATAAGAACTATTATAAGTCAAAAATTGAATAAATTAATATTGTTTTTTTATATGGGAAAAATTGATATGGTTAATAAATAATTGAAAAAAATTGAAGAATTTATTTCATTTCGATGAAAAAGCAAAGAATAATTGATTTTTGATAACAGTTAATTGTCAAAAAAATTTGGAGGAACTGAGACTCGAACCCGGCGAGACTGGAGCCCCATCGGTCTGGAGACACGCCCAACTGCTCCATCACAGCCGTTGCATTTTGATCGGTTTGGAAGCGTACTAAAGTTTCTAACCTCGAACTCGAATCATTATGAAGTAGCTATTAAGAGTATTTTAACCTTCCCGAATGAAGTGGTATTTGAGCTTCAATTATGAAAAATCTATTATATAGGGAAAATTGAAATTTGGGCTTCGAGGTGCATAGCATTAATATTTTTGGAAGCTGTATGCAAAATTTCAAGCTCTAGATTATTCCCGTTTTTTCGGAACTCAATCCACAAAATTAGCTTGTTCCTTGCTAACGCACACACACACACACACACTAACATAACTACAACTCCTTTTATTTATAAGATTTGTAAATGTTCCTCAATTGTTTATTGTCAATAGCCTATTGACATTGAAAAAAAATTGTTTAAAAAGGAATAAACTCAATTGTTTTTAAAAATATTCACAAATAATAAATAAAACTTGAAATTTTTCTATCAAAAATGTTTCCATGATTATTATGAATTACCAAAGCTGATGTGTGTTTAGTAAGAGTTCGCATTTTTCCTGTTTAACAAGACTTCTAAACTTTATGAAACAGGCTCCAGGAACAATTTTCAACTTTATGCTAGCTTCATAGTCTGACCGACTCATGTTCTATGTGTACTTGTACGGTATGAGCGACAATCATAACTGTTACCCATGGTTCTGCGTTCGACTGGAAAAATAGTATAATTTTGGAGCAATTATCAGATTTATGCATATAAGCGACTAAGTAAGATACGTTATCACTCACAGGAAAGAATCCTGGAGGCATAGGTCCCCCGGGCATGCCATCATTCGGGGGCATTTGACTCATTGGACTTGGAGCAGGGCCTGTGTTCTGAAAAAGTCGATAAAACATTTGTTTATTCATTGTATACATAGAAAGGCTTACATACATATAGTCCATAAAAGCCTTATTGACATTTTCAGTAAAAAAAAAACAAGATGATAGTTGTTACTTTTGAATTTTGAATTGAATTTATTGAAACACAATTTCACATTCTTACATAACAGAAAATAATACCCGCAAGAAAAGTCCTGTGCGCAGGTAGAGTTGCAAATACAAACAATCAAAAATAAAACAAAAAATAAATTACAATACAGTATGTAAAATCTAAAGTACAGAAAATAATTCAAAGAAAAAATAAAAATCTAAAGCGGAGAAGGATGATGAAAAAATGAGAGGACGAAAAGAAGTGTGAAAAAAGGAGTATATAAAGATGAGATGATAGTCGAACAGAAGGTAGGCATCTAGAAGATCTTTTCCTCAATTTTATTAGTCCGAATCCAATTTTCAATTTCGTATTTAAGCTTTTTGCTCCTGCTTGTATTATTTTCAATAAATTTAGTAGGAATGAGATTTATCAGTCTTTGGGATGTGTAAGTAAATTGCATTCTACACACATTTAGGTCCATCCTTTCTTGGTGAAATGTGACCCTAGAGGGGCGTAAATTCAAGTTTGAAGATGTTTCTCGTAGATTGTTAATGTGGGTATTCCACCTGAGATGTGGATCTTTCAGACAAGAATTTAGAAGGTTTTGACAATTACATTTCACTTTGTGGATTTTGATACTTTGTAGTATGTGAGGTTGTGTCAAGGCATTAGGTGAAAAAGTCATTAAGGCTGTGCATCAGCTTAAAAAAAAAAAACTTTTTTTTGTGATATTTTTCCAAGTTTTACGACTTGGATACTATCAAGCTATCAAAATGAAATACTTTTTAGAGGAAAACATTTTTTTCTTGTTCATTAGTTTTTGAGATATGGGCGTCTAAAGTAGAAATTTTCGGGGAAATTAACCTCAAAATTGGTTGCAAATACAATTATGAAATTTTGAGCATACGTGCTTGAAGGTATTGTCTATCACTTGACATAATTAGTTTCTCAAAATAACCAATTTGAAAAAAAAATATTTTCGAAAATAATTTCTTTAAAAAAATAACTCAATTTTCAATTAAATTGAGAATTTGTTATTTTTCTCAAAAGTTGATATTTTAAGAAACTAATTATGTCAAGTGATAGACAATACCTTCAAGCACGTATGCTCAAAATTTCATAATTGTATTTGCAACCAATTTTGAGATTAATTTCCCCGAAAATTTCTACTTTAGACGCCCATATCTCAAAAACTAATGAACAAGAAAAAAAATTTTTCCTCTAAAAAGTATTTCATTTTGATAGCTTGATAGTATCCAAATCGTAAAACTTGGAAAAATATCACCATAAAAAAGTTTTTTTAAGCTGATGCACAGCCTTAAAACGCTTTTACCAGTATTTAAAGTTAAAAGGTGTTCATCGAGCCATGTTTGTGCCACTCTGAGTCCATTTTCTGCTGTGCGATTCAGTATTGTCAACAATTTACCACTTGAAGGAGAATGATTTTTTCAAAACAGAAGAGATGACAAGAGATTAGTGGCCGAGTGGTCAGGAGCAAAGCAACTCCAGTCCGCTAATGCAGCTCAAATCATTGGTTCTATTATTAACTCATTACCAAGGCACAATGAACTTAGTATAACCATTATTCCAATGACAATCTTCATACAATCTTCAGTCTTAGTCCATCGTCAATAAAATTCATCTTGCTACCGAAGAACGGAAAGATGATCGTGATTTAAGATCACGAAAATGAGCAGTATGATCTTAAGCTTCAGTAGCCCAGTGGTTATAGCATTTGCGTGTCAACCTGACGATTGCGGGTTCAATTCCCACTCCGGACAAATTTTTTTTTGTACTAGGTTTTCTACTCAAATTATTTTTTACGCTAGAATCATCAATTAAGAATAATGAGTTATCGGTCGATCATATATGTTTTATTGTTTCTAAGAAGGGGAAAAAATAAATTGAAATAAAAAAATGATTGATTATATAAAATATAAAATACATTGACTATATTAAATATATTTTTACTACGTGACATTTTTTTTTGGGGGGGGCATGAAGGGGGAACATTTGGGGGAAAAAGAGGGGGGGGTGACATTTTTAGGGGGGGTTACGTGAAGGGATGGCCAATGGGGGAAGAGGGGGGTGACATTTGGTGGGAAAGAGGGGGTTGACATGAAGGGGGATTTGTGGGGATGACATTTGGGGGGAAATGAAGGGGGGACATTTGGGGGATGACATTTTTTGGAGTGTGGCATGAAGGGGACATTTGTTGGGAGAAGAGGGGGGACATTGGGGGGGGGGGGGAAGAGGGTGATACGAAGTTCGCCGGGACAGCTAGTAAGAAATATTCACTTTAAATCAGTTAATATCTCATTAACGGTTTGACATAATTATCGAAATGCGGTTTTCGCCATTCACTTTGCTTTAAAATTCTGTATTGAAATCATGTATCGCATCACCATCTCATTATTTGAAAAATAATGACAAATCCAAGATGACGGACTAAATTTGAAAAAGTCACTGTAAAGTAGTACTTTGTTTTGAGTAGGATCCTCAGTCAGCCCTACCATGAAATTACCTTTGCATTATGAGATATGAAGCCGTTCTCATACTTTTCACCCACTCTGACAATGTAAATATGTCAGATTAATAATAAACATATCTCATAAACGATTTGACATATCGATGTGCGGTTTTTGTCATTGATTTTCTCTTGAAATTCTGTATCGAAATCATGTATAATATGACCACTTTCCCATTTAAAAAAATTAAGTTAAATTCAATATGGCGGATCCAAGATGGCGGACAAGATTTTTGAACTCACAGTAAAGTAGTATTTCCAATTTTAGTACGATCCCCAATTCCACCTACCGTCAAATTCCCTTCGTATAAGAAATATTAAGCCGTTTCCATAATTTTCACCAACCCTGTATATTATAAGTTAATAGATTATTATTGGCTACTGTATTCTGTTCATCTCAATTTATCACATAGTAAAATTGTGTTTCAATAAATTCCAATACATGTGATGTGATGTAGTATACAATTAATTACATTTATTGAAACACCTAATAACTTCAATGCATTGAATCATTTTATATTTGTTTTCGATAATTTTATTATATTATACGAGAAAATAGTTTCAACTTACATGTGATATACCGTTGACACCGTAGCCGGAATTCACAAATCCCTGAAAAACACATTGATCACGATTAGTGGGTCTGGTTGGCAATTCAGACAAACCCAGCAATTTTGTTTTATATTCATGCGATATCATGAGCTCATTTTGAAAATAATACAAATTACTAGAGCAGCTACAATTTATTGCACTAATTTGGCCTACTAAAATTACCTTGACCTACTTGACAAGATAAGGATATTGTTAAAACTGAGCGAAACTCAATTCACACTTTCTCACTTTCTTCCCTTTCTCTTTGAAGAGTTCATTCATAAGGAACTCAATTTACTCAATTGAGTAATTAAATTATTCAATTTACTCATTCATTCAATTTACTTGAAAAATATTTTTTTATTTCTAAATTTAAGTTATCACAAACAAATAACTAAACAACAAACATTCGCCCAAAACAGTTTGAATGACAAATTTAGCATTCATTCAGTGAGGAAATTATATTAATAAATAAAACATTTCAATGTAGACCTAGAGTATTATAAAATTATATACTTAAAATTCTTTTTGAACTGCAATAGGCCTACTCTCTTCAATATCACTTCATACAAACCATTAAGCTGTTAAATAAACAATTCAATTCAAATCACGGATAAAAAATAAATCTATGATCAGTGTAGGTTGAAAACTATTTCTATTCCACATGAAGCGAAAGAGCATTCATGATTCAGAACATATGAAGCCGATCTCTACTCAGGTTCACAAGTGTCTTTGTCTAAACTTATCTGCGATTAATCAAGTACTTACATAGTCATGGAATGCTTTTGCTTCACTGGAGTGCTCACAAGTGTCTCTTCGCTCTGGTGCTGCACAATACAGGTCCCAGAATACGCTGAAAAAATAAACAGAAACCAATGACCTTACAACACTTGAGAATCTAAATATTGAGAGAATCAAAGTATAAATTGACTCTTGGAATCTGTAATTTATGACCAGCAGCATTATCTTGTATATAACTGTATATAGCTGGTGATCAGTGCTCCGTCTAAAAAAATAAGAGTCGGTTCACAAATAAAAGTGGTTCATGTAGTTACAATTCGACTACTCACAAGAAATATCACTTTTAATTGGATATTAAGGCTTAAAATATTTTTGTGCAACTGAGACTGAGAGTCAACATCGTTATTGAGCCCCACTACACACAAGTTTGGTTTTGATGGCAAACGTAAGTCTCAGGTCTTCTCAAAAATGGAAATTGTACAAAAAAAAACAGTACCATGATCTTAGTTAGATGTTATGAAATCTTGACAGAACTAAAAACTTTAGAGGAATACATTTCATGAGAAGTAAAAATAAAAAATGGAATATGCTGTACAGGAAGAGATGAAAAACAAACAAGGGGTATACAAACAGTATATTTTGTTCATTTGACTTGTGAATGAAGCGCTAACGAATAGAAATCTAATTGCTGCTGATAGACTACTTGAGATGCTGGAGGAGCTCAGTACCCACAAAAATAATAAATTGAAAAATCTTTAGGAAGATCCTCTGAACAAATCAAGCCATGAGTCCACATTAAAATAATCTCAAGGCAAGATTATAAGAGCTTTGTGAAATGAAAACACGCAGTCTTGTAAACTACAGTAGACTATACTTACCACCACCAAGAGTGTAGGAATCCCGGAGGCTCCCCTAATGTGATGTTTTTCTCCCATCTTATCTGTAAACGAAAAGAATATTTAAAATTACTTATAACAATCAACGAATATTCATCTAGATAACATTTCTCTTCATACTTCTTATTCAATCTTCTCACTTTAAAACACTTTTAAATATAGTTGGTGAAAACATGCTAGCAGTTCTAATATTTGTAAGAAGTCTTCCAAATACAGTACAAATTTTCTAACCTAAAATAAAAATAAATATAAAGAATTTTTGCAGTGGCTCATGAAATTGTACTGTCTTATTAATTTATCGTAGTGTAATGTAAAAAAGAATTCAAAGTATAGCCTAACAATAATTTTCCCTCAAAAAATAAGTAAATCAATTATTTGAGGAACGTTGTCAAAGGTTTCTTGATGAGTCAACTTGAAATACAATTTTCCAAAATTCATCATAATAAAGCCATCTGAAACCTTGTTAGGATAGGCACATCCAATTAACTTGAAGCAGACGACAAGAATTTCGTTAATAGTGCATTGAAACGTTTCAATCAAATTTCAGGCGTAGTTATTCTTACCTCAGATAGGAATGTCTGTGCTGCTTTCTGGGCACCAACGTGCAATAAATACTCGTACACATAGAGCGCCAACCTGGAAAAATAAATTACATCAATGATTTTAAAAGTAAATTGATAACTGAATAAAATAAAATAAATGAATGCCAATACTATTGCCCTCAAATCGACATAGCGGCCACCCTTCCAAGGGCTGTCACAAAACTTTTGACCTATATTATTAAACTAAAAGCCGGGCAAGTGATATTTTTTAGTAGTGAAGTATTATGATTTACAACAAACCATGCTCACACAATTGAAACGATAAATGAGCAAGAAGCACTCATAGGCATAGTTGGTTCATTTTCATACAGCTCCTGGACTGTCAATGAATTACATAATCACAGTTTTTAACATGTTCAAAGATTATTGGAGTTCATCCACTGTAATGAAGCCATGGGGCAAACCTGCGCAAAAAGGAACAGGCGAGAGGGGTGGAGGCTGAAGGTGCAATTCTCACAAGCTGAAAATTCCTTGGGTCCACACTTTGTCTGTTTTTGTGTGCTGCACAGCATGCTGCATATGCTTAAGCATTGGTAGCATGCTGTGTAGTACACAAAAATTGATCATGTGCGGACAAACGTATTCTACTAGGCATCACTCAACCTGCATCATCACATGAAAAACTCCGAGCTTACCTCGGAGGTAACACTGTGTTTAAAAACTTATGACAGCAATAGCGCAGTCAATGACGGACTACTTATCCTATCACATGGAAACTAGCTGCTTACTAGCATCTCTGAATACAACCCGGGAGCGGACGGATTAAAAATAATGTAGTTAACTTTCATAATAGTCTATGGTATATACAGTGATATGCAGAAAATTTAAATCACTGAATACATTCAACTCGTGTGAGGGTGATGCACACATCAGTCCATGACTTGTGCGTGGGTAATGGAAGGGAAAATAAAAGAGGAATAGTCCTGTGGTTTGAGACACCAGGAACCTATTGCAGAAGGTTCTGTAAGTTATAGAACTCCTGTAATACAAAAAAAGCAGGGGCAGGACTACACTGGTCTTCTGATTTTAAGCCGTGATATCCATGTCTTGCGTGAAACAAGCCCCAAAGAGGGATTTCCAAAGCACGTAACTGAATTTCAATTATGCTGGTTCAAAAGCGATCGCCCGACCCGCAGAAGTACCGAGCGCTCGTCACTGCCTACTCTAAATAACATGGCACGGTCTGTATGATTTGTCCATGGGTCTCATGGACAAATCATATCAAGATTGAGTGAGCTCCTATAAATCCATGAAATTATCACTATCAAGACGTTTGAAGTAGCCTAGCCTAATATAAAAAAAATGTTGTCATCAAAAAATGAAAAACATTTCTTTAGAGATAAAACAAATTAGATTTTCAATTTATTTATTCACATATACAATTGTACAGTACACTTTACAGGTGAAATAAAATGAATAATAGAACCCGCATAGACAGTGTCGTCTGTGTGCTGGAGAAGTTCTTCTATATTATTTGTGTAAGAAGATTATACATTATTACGTGCTTCAAATAAATACAGTAATATAACTAAAATATAATAGATATTAAATAGATGCACAATAAAAAATCATAACTGAAAAAAGGTTTATACTACAATATAAAATATAATAGGCCTTTCCAGAAAAGCAAGGCTTGATCTCTGTGAGGGAGTGCAAATAATTTTATAGGTGAGTAGATGTCACTTGAGTACAGCATAACAAGAAAACAGAAATAATAATTACAAAATTATTAATAAGAGAATAATAATTTCAAGTTCATCCCTTAAGGCATTTATAGGCCTAATATTACAAAATTCTAGTTGTCAAGATCATCACAGATAGTGAGTGTCAAGCAACAAACCTCTTTATGACTGTCTTGTAATAGTTAGAAATGCAGTTTTAACGTAAATTTCAATTGTGGAAGTGAGTACCGTAGTGGCAATTCAATTGAAACAGGGGGATCAACCAATAACTTTCAATGCTATTTTTAAATACTGAATATATGAATTAACTACAATTTGATAGAATTTCGAGATCTTGTCAATTCTTGTATGAAACTAATGACAGTACAGTCTAAACATTTAAAAAGAGTGATTTTTCAAGATAATTGAACCTTCAGTTATATCTTTAAAAATCAAGACAGTGTGTTAGCCTAACCTTACTTTGGTGGTTTTATTTCCATTGCAAACGAAAAACTTATGAATTATAATAAGGCTTGTGGGTTAGATAAGGTGGTCGGGGCTGTCAGGGTTAAGATAGAGGCACTAACCAATAGTTCCCACCAAAAAACACAATCTTACCAGCACAGCACAGGGCCTAAGTATGATTGTACGATAGATAAGGATTAAGAATTGGACGAAGTTATGCAATAATTGAATAGTTTGGGTGGAGGGTTGAAACTCTATGATCAGTCTAGTCTACAACGTCATTGATTGCTTATAAATGTTGTTGGATAGCGTTTAGTAACTTACACAAGAGAAATTAATCAAGTTACAGATAGGACGGTTCATAATGTATCTACACCAACCCTCCACCCCACTACATGGTGACAATCATTGGTTCCGTTATGCGCAACTTTGTCCAATTATTGTGTAGTGGTTGGACGAATTTAATAATATTATAAGACTAATTTACTAGAAGTAATGTTATAAATTTGAATAGATATCAAAGAAATGTAATCAAAACGATGAATATCATTTTGTGATATGGTTTCATCGATATCACCAGCTCTCACCTCTCAGTAACTCAACACTACTAGATTGTCATAAAGAACAAATTGATACCATAAGAAGAAATGCATTGTACATAGAAGTACTATTATTCCTGAAATCCAGATTTCAAAAACATATTTTTCTAAAAGCTAAAACCAAGAAAACCCTTCATTTGAACAGCTCTCAAAAAAAATTGCTCTATGGATAGATTGATTGAATATTTGGGTACGTTCGCATCATAGAGATGCATTTGCTGGCAGGTTAGGTTCTATGTAACTGTTCCCTGTTACAAACTTTTACTGTAGTATACAACCGTTCTGTTGAAGTGTTCACTACAATTATTATTAGTTAGGTTTGGTACCATAATAATAGCAAAAACATACGATTACTGTCCTAACAAAAACATAACCAAACTACATGACAGAAATCCCACTAAATATCCACTAACCAAATTAAAATTATCATAGCATCCCTTATCAAGGTTATAATCTTATAAGGTTATAACGATGTGATCCATAGTTTATACCTGCTTCTCACCTCATAAATTGAGTTGTCGAGTTGATTAAAATATTGTCATTATTCAAGAGTGAGCAAGAGAAGCTCGCCTATAAAATTTCCGATGGTAAAAATAATGATAGAACAAAGATACGCAAAAGAATGTTAAAGTAATATGGAGGGCATAGAGGCTGAACCTGAATTGGCTGAGGTAATATTCTGGAAAATTGCTCACAACTTTGTAACACTATTTACTAATTCGTTCAACATTACAAAATGAAATAAGAGAAGAACAATAACAACTTACTTTTCGCGTGCTTGGGCATCTGAGGGGACAGTAGAACCTTTTCCTTTCGCATACATTTTCGAATTAGCTCCCAATTCCACTTACATTAGCACCCCATCAGATAAAATGGCTAAAAACTCTCACAAACATGATGTTTATCTCATGTCAATTGAAAAATTTAGGAACACTCATTTCTCATGACAGCATCGCTCAAAACACTGAGCTCGGCGCACGGACCTACACACCGTTTGCGTAAGCAAGCAGAGAAGCAGCCGCCATTGGCTGAACGATTATAGAGCAGCCTGTTCCACCTACTGATGCTACGCCCCAGTTCTAAGACCTACGATCAGTTCATTAAATTATTGAAAACTGCAATTCAAATCGATGTTCTGATTCTTTTAGACAAATTAGAGATGAATTACAATAAACTATCAACCTTATTAAATATTATCATGATAGACTGACAAATGTATTGTGATTGAACAAATAAGGAGCAGGCATAATAGGGAGGTTTACTATGAGTTGTAACGGTTGAAAAAGGGACACTTTGCGGCACAGGCAATGGTTTTCAGTTGTGCAAGAAGTCAATATTCATCCAGAGAGAGAAAAAGTGAGTGAGAGACATAAAGAGAGAGTGAGTGAGCTACGCAGCCACCGAACACTGAACCAGCGTCCGTACTCCGTTACCTGTGCATTGTACATTACACACCACAGCATTATTTTCTCAGATCATGTTGTATTCAGTCCAAAAAATATAATATGCAAAGTCCTCACAGATCACACATAGTTAATTTACTCTGTATCACCCAATAAATTAATATACCGGCAACATTATTAGTCTATTATTATCACTAAAATGAACTGCTATAATCTAAAAAATTTCCTTAATCAATTTTCTACAAAAACAATTATCGCCCCTCCCACAAATGAGTTGCGCCAATTATTTGCTTAAATTTAGATTTGAAGGGTTTCAGAGAAGGTCAAGAAAATTGATTTTTAAATTTGTCTTGAAAATACTTCAATTTTATATATAGGCTATGACTATGACCTGTAATTAAATCACTATTAAAATACCTTCAAACAATAATAATGGTTGATAATGATAATGGATACCGGTATTGCTCATAGCAGCACTCATTCAATTATGAAGAGGGAGTCCGCCCTTACTAAGGGTGACCTCCCGCCACTTGGTCCTTTGATTCACCAGTGTATACGTTGCAAAATTTCTTTTTAGGCTTTTTGCCTTACAATAAACCTGGACCAAAAAATATAGGTAAATTTAAAAAAAAAACGAAAAGCAGTCCCTCGACATTATTTTTGAAGAGGAAAATTCAAATGTGAGCTTCAAAGTGCACAACTTTGATGTGAAGGGAAGGTTTTTGAAAATTTGAATTTCAGCTCGTATATTTTTTAAAAAAGTATTGATTTATGTATAATTCTTCCTAATTACACAATTTCTTTCTATAATTCACCAATTGTACGGAGAAAAGAATCAATAATTTGAATTAGCAGCTACAGGTTTTTTGCGAACTGAATCTTGATACATGTGAGATCGTACATACACACACAACCCTACTCTCTCAATCAAACAAAGAAAATCACTCGCTCTCACTCTCTCTCACTCTCTCTCTCCTTTACAGAAAGGTTGTGATAACAAATATAAAAAATACTCATCTTGAAGTAATTAAAATATTGAAATAATTTCAGTCGTATTTTGATGGGATGTACCTATACAGTTGAATCAATTTATTTTGGCGCTTTTGGGGTGGACTTACTTTTTTCATTCAAGGGCTCGTACCTAGTGAAAGCGAGTCCCTAAGCTTCCACTTAGTACCGCAGGGCGCGTCGAGCCCTGATAACAGTAGAAAAGGTAACAGTGGATAACAGTAGAAAAGTTCTACCAAGAATACCTCAAATTGGTCACACTTGGAACTAGATGTAGACCTATGGTCGAAATGTGGAAGAGGCTTTATATGGTTTCTATAAAAACGTACATTTTACACAAGGCATTGCAATAATACATTTAGAGTAGATTAATTTTATCCAAATACACTTTATTCAAAAAATTTATAATTCAAAAAGTACAATTGTATACTAGTGTAGAATATTTCAATTTGAATTTGCTTAATTTAAAAAAATATCAACAATTTGGTAATTTTTGTTGAAAAAAAATTATTTGGTTTGTAAAAGATTCTTTATTTAGCAATTAATTGAAAAAAATGTACAAATATACACGTGTGAAATATTTTAATCGGCTTGATTACAAAAATTTTACAATTGAAAAGTATAATATACAAAAATCTAATACCTAAACCTTAAAAATTATACAATTATAAAATGAGAAATGCATAATACAATTTCACATTTGTTCTTGCTTAGAATCTAAGTTATGAAACAGTTAATTAACCAAATCTACTCGAATTTTCTCAAATTAATCAAAACAATAAGTAGATTTGTTACATTATTTCTGCAACTCTTGAATATAAGAGAATTGACTAAAGGACATTATTTTAGTTGATGGTTTTCTCACAACCAATGTGAAGGGTTCAACTACTTAATGCTAGCCTCCAGACGTTTTTACACTTAGGGCAATAAGTTAAAGAAATACACTTCCTTTGTTGACTCAAAACTTACTCAAAAAACCTTATTTATTTGAAGGTTTTCCCACAACCAATGTGAAGGGCTCATCTACTTAACGCTAACCTCCAGACGTTTGTAAGCTTTGTGCAACAAGTTAAAGAAATTCAATATATTGTTAGCCTCTAGACGTTTGTGTGCTTTGTGCAATAAGTTAAAGAAATACAATACATTGCCCAATAACGAATGCCATGATGGCACTTCATGCAGTATGAGTCACTTATTTTTTGGCGTTCTTTCTTGGATTCAAGCATTTTTTGACCTTCTAGTTTCAGGAGCAGGGGCGAAACCAGGAATTTATTTGGGGGGGGGGGCTTGATATTCATATTATACTTGCCTTCACGCTTCAAACATTGTTATATAGGCCTACTCTGTTTGTTATAGGCTCTTTTTATTATACTGTTCCAAAATTTTGGGGGGTATATACCCTTAATCCCCCCCTGGGCTCGCCCCTTTTCAGGAGAAATGCTCTACTAAATTTCCATGAATAGATAATCCACAGGTGCCCATACTCCATGCAGTATGAGTCACTTCTATCTCTTTTTTTCCGTACATCCCTACGGTATGTTTCAAGCATTTTTGATCATGTTATAAAATATTGTGGTATACATCTTCTAGTTTCAGGCGAAATTTTAGAGGCTTTACTGAATTCAACCACAAATTGTGTTGATAAGTAGTAATATTAAAGAGATGGAGTAATCTATGATGAGAGGGGACTGTTAATTCAACTGTTAATTAGAGATTACTATTTTCTAGAGATTACTATCGAAAAAACAAGTGTTATTTGAAGAAAGCAAAAACTAACAAAATTAGTCACAAAATCTTCGTAGGATAACATCATTTACAAAGGTTGAATCTAATTGGCTTTTGTGTAATCGACCTTAACTGTATTAATTTTGTACACTCTCAATGCCTTACAAATAACATAGTACTAATTATTATAATTATTCTACTCCGTTACAATTAGCTTCGGTATAAGTTATCTATCTTATCTTTCAATTTAGAATTTCCAGTAATGTCAATTACTCTACAATAAAGATTATTACTATTGTGATAAGTGAAGCAACTGTGACATTGGATCATCATACATCATGCTACAAGAATAAGCCTCATAATAAGAGCATAAAAATGTTATACAGGGTTGGTGAAAATTATGGAAACGGCTCAATATTTTTATACAAAAGTAATTTGAAGGTAGGTGACATTGGGGATCGTACTAAAATTGGAAATACTACTTTACCGTGACTTCAAAAATCTGGTCCGCCATCTTGGATCCGCCATATTGAATCTAACTTAATTTTTTTTAATGGGAAGGTGGTCATGCTATACATGATTTCGATACAGAATTTCAAGAGAAAATCAATGGCGAAAACCGCACATCGATATGTCAAATGGTTTTTAAGATATTTTAATTATTGATCAAACATATTTACATTGTCAGAGTGGGTGAAAAGTATTAGAAAGGCTTGATATATCATAATACAAAGGTAATTTGATGATAGGGGTGAGTGAGGATCCAACTCAAATCAAAAATACTAATTTACAGTGACTTTTTCAAATTTAGTCCGCCATCTTGGATTTGCCTTTATTTTTCAAATGATGAGGTGGTGATGCGATACATGATTTCAATACAAAATTTTAAGACAAAGTGAATGGCGGAAACCGCAACTCGTTATGTCAAACCGTTTTTGAGATAATAACTGATTTAGAGTAAATATGTCTGATTAATAATTGAAATATCTTGAAAACGGTTTGACATATCGATGTGCGGTTTTCGCCATTCATTTTGTCTTGAAATTCTGTATCGAAATCATGTATGACATGACACCCTTACCATTTAAAAAAATGAAGTCAGATTCAATACGGCGGATGCAAGATGGCGGACAAGATTTTTGGAGTCACAGTAAAGTAGTATTTCCAATTTCAGTGCGATCCCCAATGTCACCTACTGTCAAATTACCCTCGTATAAGAAATATTGAGCCGTTTCCATAATTTTCACCAACCCTGTATAATTGAATAGTTTTCTGGAAAATTATTAAAAGTTCAGTGATATGTAATCTCGCTTATTTATACAGACCATGAGGTAATACTGTTCCAAATATAATACAAGTATCATATATTATTAAAAACTTTACAAAATACCTTTATTACAAATATCCATTAATACAAATAATTACACATTTATAGAGTTCAAATAAATCATAAAGCCTAACCGTGGATTTGGTTGAATTCATTACTTAAACGTTCTTCAATCTTACCAAATAATTAAAACTCCACATACAAACTGATAGAATAATGAAAACTTTCTTTCCTATTCTGTTGGAATGACTAATAATTTGACTTTCATGAACACTATAAACAGTACAATAAGTTTTCTCTATCAATAATAATTGCACTCAAGAATGTTTCTATGCATATGCCTCATCCACACCATCGCCGAACTAGGCGAACGCGAGTCTAGCCCGATGAGACTCGCGTTCGTGTTACCGTCTACACGGCAGAAAGACATAACCACGAATGCCGAGCGAAGCGAGCGTTGCCGAGCGCTGTAATCTACGAATGGCGCCATATGCAGAATGGAAAATCTGGCGACTGCATCAGCGTTATTTGCTGCAGCATATTACAATTATGTTTTTTTTCCATATTTATATGGAAGAAGAAATGTTCAAAGTTCAAAATGAATACGAAATACCGCCAATATCGGTAGTAAACGACAGACAAAATTAAGCAACAGACGACATGAGCGTAGACGATGGTGTAGACGGTGTATATTTTGTGCACACTCGCCACGCTCGTCTCCTTTGATCTTGCTCTCCGACCGACA
This sequence comes from Laodelphax striatellus, assembly GCA_017141395.1. NCBI lineage: Eukaryota > Metazoa > Arthropoda > Insecta > Hemiptera > Delphacidae > Laodelphax > Laodelphax striatellus. The sequence continues at coordinate 31,485,371 of CM029544.1, forward strand.
AAATTTGGATCGAAGGCGAGCCGAGCCTAGCATACGCGAACTACGCGGGTGACCCTGTCTACACGCTCGCGTTCGCCTAGTTCGGCAATGGTGTAGACGCAGCATGAGAATACATCTAGTGTGAAACAGATGTTCGAGCAAGTTGTGATTTGATGTTTCGTTGTGATTCATGAGCTCCCCATATCATAATGATGAATGAAAATTGCATCTTGGTCAGTACCTTCGTGTTTCCAAGCACTATCCAACGATATAAATGACGTTGTGCATATCCCTGTAATTGAAAGAATTGAGTCAATGTCATTCCAATACAACTAACTGTCAACAACACAGGGGCGTCATTTGGGGGGGGGGGCAGATTCCTGGGTTACAGAAAATATTCTGTACTAGCTAATGTACAGCGGCAGAGTAAAAATCTTTGTATTCTTGTAATTTAAAAAAAATATCAATTTATTACACTATTCAACTACTATTGACCTTCTTCAAACACGTAATATTCAATAGTACTTATTAGTGTACACATATAGGTCTGAATAATAACAGCAGAGCCAATGTATTATTTTTAGTACGAACGTCTGAACGTATTGATCACGTTTATCGTTTTTATCTAAGAAGATGACCAACTTACCAGAATATTACTATGATTCTGTCTGTTGTCAATAATAATTGTCGTTTTGCATTAATTTTCTGCGTATATTTAAGGAAATTTTACTCATAATTTTGTTATAATTCAAAGTGCATTTGACATTTAAAATAAGCTTAAAACCCTCTTTTTGGTTTCAAAAGTGCTCAATTTTCCGGGGGAGGACCCCCGGACCCCCCTCTTTGGTGGAGGGTATTCCATACCCCCACACCACCCCCCCCCACGGTGTTTGCCCCCCCCCCCAAGGTTTTGGTGAAATGACGCCACTGCAACAACGTAAATTCAATATTGTTATGTTGATGTTTCAACCTTCAAATACCCAAGAATTCGGAATCTATTTAATGAAACTATAACTACGTGATGAAACTATAGTTTAGAACAATATAAGATACCGTTTAAAGGTGTATGTTTACTATCAAATTTTTCATCCAATTCGATAGAAAAAGAGATCAAATCGAGAAGAAATTTGATGGACTTTAATGTAAATTAAACATGTTTAATCATTCCAAAGTCTATTACCTGATGCAGCATTACATTATTAGTTTTTTACAAAGAGTGGCAAAAAGTTCAATGTAAGACTGCTTAAGATCAGGAACTTGATAGCCGACCTATTGGATAGTTTGTGTGGTCCTAGCGCTTCGTCACGTAGAGTCTACACTATCCTCTTTCACCGGTCCGATGAAAACGGATAGTGTGTACCTGCCCTAACGCGGAGCTTCGAGTCAAAACACTCATTGGACAACACACCATTAAGGAGGCATTTAATTAGATATAGGACATACGAATCAACCACAACAGGGTCCACATTGTATAAAGATGCTACGTCCCAATCTAATCTATTTTCAAAACAGTCGAGCAAAACACATTTTTAATTATTTGCGTAAATTTCCAAGTACTGGTTTTAATAAATAAATTTACTTTTATGAGAGAAGGCCAGTAGTCCAATAATCTATCCATCTGTTGATGAGGTTTAGCCAAGGTTACTAGAAACAGATTGTCTCTAGAAACCTTAAGGTTTAGCTGCCTATCGAATGTTCTTAACATAGACATTGTTATTATCATTATTCTATACAGTACTAAACTAACCTCAAGTGTTTGAAAAGATTAGCAAAAACTATTCTTCATAATAAAGATTGAAGTACATACTTTGTTTGAAACATGGGTTCCGATAGAAGACCTTTTGCTCACTCAAATCATAGCCCATCACAATGACAAAATGTCCATGGTAAAGTTTCGATAAACTTGTAAAGCACTTCAAGTCACCGGGATTGAATCTCATTATCTTACAGTCATCGCACCTGTAACAAATTATTGGTATTTTTATTCACCCTCTCAAAAACAAACAAATAATACCTGCAGAAAACTGTCACATTTATCAAGATTTACTTATCATAATCAAAAAGCGCTAATTTCATGATGAAATTGATATATTGTTTGCCATTTCGAAATGGTATTAATGACAAAATGCAATATAACACATTTTTAAAATTATAATAGTTACGCCATAACTAAATGATTGGAACTTTATTTTCAATTGCTCGGTTGAAGTAGATAAAGCAATGATTTTGTTTAATGGAAGAAACATGACAAAAGCAGAGGTTACAATAATATTTTACTTGCCTTGATATGCTAAATGTGAATATAAAGTATACATGTATATAAGAAACATGAATTGTTGAATGTAGAATCATGAGTACATTATGACTTGTAGTGTATTAGTATAATGTACTAGAGATGCATCCAGTTACAAACAAGTTGTCTGATAGACTCATTTTTTCTCCAACTGAGTTTTTCTCTGACACTTGTGCATGTGCATGCCAGAGTTCATATCTTATCATTTCATTTACTCGGATTGGATTTTAATAAATGTATTCATTTACGAATTTGAGCCCAAGCTGCGTAAAAGTACTCGGGGAATGCTCCCTCCATGAGTCTCAACGCAGCTAAGACAACACACCTAGAGTAATACGGTTCATGAATGAATTATATCATACAAATTGTCTGATAAACTAAGTTTTTCTCATTGTTTTCAAATCTAATCTTGGCTGATTTAGTATTCAAGTTGATCTCGATTGCTGCAAACCAGCATAAAACCGGGTTTTAATTAGTAAAATAGATGTAGAGTAGGTGGCATACAAAAAATTAGTAGATTAACATGACTCTAGCGATATGATGAAGAATTATACAGGTTGTACCAGCGAGCAGATATTGTCACTCTGATGCATGTTTGCAGGCTCAGATGAGCAGGGAACCAGGTAACAGTTTATGACGCCTATCTTCCGAAGGTGGGAAATTTTTCGTTCAAAATTCAATATTTTCCTGAATATTTCGTGTTTTTGTGATATGTTACTGTTTTATAAACTTTAAGAATTTCATATATCAAAAAATACCTTTTTTTTCAAAATTAGTGAACATTTTGCAAAGTGAAGTAGAACTTCAACCTAATGGAATTAGGTTATACACGGCGAGGTGGAACAACCTTCGGGTCTCCCCACCAACCAAAGCCATACGCTAGAAAGATAGATCGGAAATAGGAAGAAAAGGAGGTCCCAGGACAAGATGAATACTTGTAGTGGATATCGACCTTTTAAATTCTAAATTCATAACTCATAGTTTTTAGCTTCGGGAGTGTAAATTTGTTATTGATAGTGAATGTGAACATAGCCTTCATTTGAAATATTAATCAAGTTAGGAATTTCATCCTATGAGTTGATTGCACTCTCTTGAATGAATAAATAAAATAGAGATGCTTGGAGGCAGAATTTGAGGGACGCTGTGATCTGCACTGGGTTGTAAAGCCAACAAAGAATAAGTCTCAGAGATATTTGGGAATGGAAACAGGCCCTCAGAGAGGGACACTTGTGCACTCCAAAGTTCATATCTTATAATTGTCATCCGTCGGATTAGATTTTCATAAATTTATTTACTTACGAATTTGAGTCTTAGCTGCGTTGAGGTGCTCGGGGAATGTTTCACTTTCAATGCACGAGTCACAACACATCTTTTTAGTAAATGAGTAACACATTTATTTTCAACTAGAAGCCACCCGTGCTTCGCAACAGAGCTCCACAAAACAAAGCTAAAACTGATTTCTTCTCTACTATGTGTATCAAAGATATTATTTTTTTCTGGATTAGGCTTTAAAATATTGTATAGCCGAATGCTATGCTAAAACTGAATATATATAAGGTGGGCAAAAATATTTTAAATTTATTGAGAAATTCATTTCATCCAATAAAGTAATAAATTGGATCAATTCAGAAATTAATGGGGAAAATATTAGGAAGGAGATGGTGAGAAGTATCATTGTGGCATAGGCTCCATGTTATTCTTGAACACATTAACACAACTGTATTTACGTAAGTAGTATTTATGCTACTTTACAGTAAACCCATTCATCTTTTGTCAAGTAAGTTACCTGTAAGCTCAATATTCCCGTTAGCAGTTAGTATTTTTTAAGAAAGCCCGGTATTAAATCTTCATTAATGTACCACAATTTTCAGTACCGTACATCTATTCCATCAGATAATTCCATAACAATTAACAATCTTGTAATTTTTATCAGTGTTAAAGACCACTAAGCTTGGCGAATTCCAATAATACTGTAGTTTGATTAGGTACTATTTCCCAATATTTAATTCCAACAATCCAATATCTTAGTGTACAGCAATTCGTAAAAAATCATAAGCTCAATATTCCCGTTAGCAGTTGGCATTTTTTAAGAAGGCCCGGTATTAAACTCATTAAATGCAAATGTCACAAATGATAAAAAAATTTCTTAAACTGCGAAAATTATAAGAATTAAAAGAATACCTCCTCCTTCACTACAAATCTTCATTAATGTACCACAATTTCCAGTACCGTACATCTATTCCATTAGATAATTCCATAAAAATTTTGTAATTTTTATCAGTGTTACAGACCACTAAGCCTGGCAAATTCCAATAATAGATTTGATTAGAATTGATTAGGTACTATTTCCCAATATGTAATTTCAACACTCTAATATCATAGTGTATGGCAATTCGTAAAAAAAATCGAAAAGTTTATTCTAATTATTACATGAAGTTGAAAATTATCAGCAAAATAAAATTATGAGCTAAAAAATTGAATATATATATTGTTTTATAAGGTAAAAATCAATATGGTTCATAAATAATTGAAAACAAACGAAGATCTGATTCTATTTCGATAAAAAAGCTAAGATAATAATATTGATTTCAGTTCGATTTTTTTTGCAAAAAAATGTGACCAGGCCTGGGATCGAACCCACGCCATTCAGGCGGTGAGTCTCGGCTGGCGGCAGTGCTACCCACCGCGCTATCACGTTGGTAGAAGGGATCGCTATTGAAAGCAGTACTAAAATTGAGAGGTTAGAAACTGACTCGTTTCATTTCTGAATGGCTACGGGAAGTATTTTAGCCTAGGGAATGAAGTGATATTTGAGCATCAATTCTGAAATATCTAAAGGGAAAATTGAAATTTGGGCTTCCAGGTGCATAACATTAATATTTTTGGAAGCTGTATGCAAAATTTCAAGGTCTAAATCATTCTCATTTTTTCGGAACGCAATCCACAAAATTAGCTTGCTCCTTGCTAATAAGCACGCACACACGCACACACACACGCACGCAATCGTATCTTCTTCTATTTATTTAGAAGATGAGTGACAATATTTTTCTTGAATGAATTATACGTTTATACCATACTTATCCTACATAGAACCAAAGACAACGTTTTTTTAATGAAGATTTTACATGGATATTGTTTTGTAGATCCATTCTTCTTCTACTAACAAGATTACACTGATTTTAAAAACTTTATCTTTGTGGTCATTACTACAATGTGAGATTAGTTTTTTCTACTTGAAAAGTTTTCAAAGTTAGTGTAATTTTACTGGACATTTCATATTATTAATATGAATATTAATATACTTGAAAATGTAAATTGTTAGTAATTATACTGACGTCAATGAGTTGGCATCTGTGAGAAGGATAACAGGACCGTGTCGGTAGACATGTCGAATCACATGGTACATATCGATTTCTTGTTGAACGATGGTTATTCCATTTATTTGGGCAGATTTGAAACGTTCAATTACTCTTTCAGAGTCCTGCAAACAAGAAAATATTGAAAATAAGATGATACGGTATGCAATTATGCAATAACAACACACAAAAACAGTTTTATATCCTGTAATAGTTACAGGTTAATGTAAGAGCATTCTCAAGTATTGATTTTTTACTTAATAGAAGTAAGTCTAACTAGAAAAAGTCTTAGATTGAATTCAAGACGGATATGGAAAGCTTACTTATTTGGTGTTGAGAACTGCACATCACAACAGCTATTTTTATATCAGATTCTAGCTGCTGCATCCAACTATCACATTTTTGTCAAAATTATTTTCAAGTCAATTGGAAGACAAAACATTAAAAACCTAAAGACAATAATAGCTACCTTCATTTTAATGATAATGAAGGTGATATTATAATCGATACCCTGAGTAAGTGAAGCCGGGTTTTCATTAGTAGAACTGGACAAGTACTAACTATCTTGTTAACTCCCTCAATCAAAACGTCCATAAAAGAGTAGAGCACATGGTAGTACCATGTTAAAATTACTTTACTCCTTTTTAGTATGCCAGCTACTCTTCCTTTAATTTTACTAATGATAACCCCGTCTTAATACTCAATACTAATCAGTTTGTTTCTAAAACTAGTAGTTCTGTGAACAGTAGACCTCGCGAAAAAGCCATGCTAGCTGAAATCAGCTGTCAATGCGTTTAGCCGTAAATTAGCGGTTTTCTTGTCCATGTGTACAGAATTGGTCCTGTCAACTGTATCGAGAGAGATGTTGTCAGGCGCCCCCCAAAATACGATATGTACATCTAATTTAATTTTTTACTTTTTATATTTTTACTTTTTATATTCTATATTTTTTAATTTTTATTTTTTTATCATTTATTTATTTTATTTTTTAGTTATTTAATTTTTAAAGATACGCGACGTTCCACAAGCCGCCGCTTTCGCGGCGCCCGGGGCGGGCGCCACAGTCGCGCCGCCGCTTTCGCAGCGCCCCTCTGACTGCAGCGAAAAAATCTTATTCTGACCCAGCTGATGATCATTCCATAATATGACGATGTTTATATTCAACTAGCTGACCCAAACCAATCACTTAATTTTATAAGGTTATGAAAATTTACACGTTTGAAACTTTATGCTTCAAAACCTCAAAAACATCATCAGTTCCAGTACCAGAGGTAGTGACATGTGCATAGACACATTCCATCATCATATTTTATAAAAATGTTTCTTCAAACAGATCACTGTTAATAATCATCTTTGAAAAATCATCTGTTAACGCACGCATGCTCGTGCAACTTTCAACTGATAGTCTTTATCTCATCATAAGATTAACATGGGATCCTTTGTGGTCTTCTATGCTCGTGCAACTTTCAACTTCCACTTTCAACTTATAGTCTTTTATTCAATTCAAAATGAATCCTATCACGTGTTCCATATAGCTATTGTATATTCCATATAGCTGTATTCCATACAGCCATTCTCTTTCCCTTCTATTTCGTCCTCAAAATGCAAAATTAAAAAAAAACCTTACATATACATCGTCGCGCAGTCTCAAAATGAACATTCCTGCCAAATCTTATTGAAATCTGTCAATGCGTTTAGCCGTAAATGCATTACAAACAAACAAACAAATCCACAGACGAAAGCCAATCGACTTGAAACAAGACTTCACTTCGTTCAGACTGAGCTTCGCTCAGTCATCTCTTCGTTCGGTCAATTAACTTTTTATTATATTTAATAATAAGTTGATTATATAGTAATTTAAAATATTATTTAATAGAATAGATTCCAATAGATTATAATAATATAAATGATTCTTTTTATGAAATGCACTTTGTTATTTCAATATATTATAATTATGAATTATTTATTTTTGGTTGCAATAGGCTTAAGCCTTGCAACATGTGTCAGACAAATAATTGAATGGTGACAGCCACATGTATAAACTAATACTCTTTTAGGTTGCGGTCACACTAGATGTGAGTTGAAACTCGTAAGGGTAAATTTCACTCGTGCCTACTAATATGAGTGAAGAACAATAATTGACCCAGCGAAGAGAAGACTGAGCGAAACGAAGTCTGAACAAAGTGAAGTCTTGTTTCAAGTCGATTGGCTTTCGTCTGTGGATTTGTGTGTTTGTGGATTTGTGTGTAATGCATTTACGGCTAAACGCATTGACAGATTTCAATAAGATTTGGCAGGAATGTTCATTTTGAAACTGCGCGACGATGTATATAAAAGGTTTTCTTAAATTTTGCATTTGTTTTTTGGACGAAATAGAAGGAAAAGAGAATGGATACAATAGATATGGAACAAGTGATAGGATTTATTTTGAATTGAATATAAACATCGTCATATTATGGAATGATCATCAGCTGGGTCAGAATAAGATTTTTTTCACTGTAGTCAGGGCCCCGGCTTCGCAGTAAGAGGGGTGCCGCAAAAGCGGTGGCTTGTGGGACGTCGCGTATGTTTAAAAAATAAATAACTAAAAAATAAAATAAATAAATAAAAAAATGAAATGAAATTTTTAAAAATTGAAAAATATAGAATATAAAAAATAAAAAAAAATAAATTAGATCTGATGTACATAACGTATTTTCTTATTGATCTAAGGCAGGTATTGGAAGAAAATGGAAAATATCCTCACATTATTCTAGGAGATTTGAACATCAACACAATGGAAACAAATCAGCACAGACAACTAGAAGATTATGATAACCTACTCAGTGAATATGGATTCCGCCATTGTATAAAACAGGCTACTCGAATTGGAAACCATTCTGCTTCATGTCTGGATCATATTCTGATAAACTTCAAAAAAGATATAATACCAATAATTTTCCCAAACTCTATAACCGATCATTTCATGACTATTTTAGGAATTAAATATGATGCTTCCGAACACAACTACAACAGAAAGAAGTTCTATTATGAAAGTATTGACTATGATAAGTTTTCATTAGCACTAATGAAGGAGACCTGGAACTCCGTGTATTCGCAGGACTGTGCTGAGAGCTCTCTGAACAAAATGATTCAAATAGTTGAAAAATACACAGAAGAATATAAAGTTATCAATAGAGTATCACATAAAAAACGCAAAATCAAGCCTTGGATTACAAATGGATTAGTTACATCAATAAGGAAGAGAGATAAATTGCACAGACAAAGCAACAATAATCCAGCGAATCTACAACTTAGGGAACACTGTAGAAAGTATAGAAACCTACTAACAAAGGTCATAGAGAATGCAAAAAAAACAGTACTTTACAGAGCGATTTGGAAATGCTGACAACTCTAGGCAAACATGGAAGGTAATAAGAGACATAACTGAAGTCCAACGACCGCGAACACAAATTCATCAAATCAACTTGGAAGGAAAATAATTGAAATTGGGAGATGATGGTGAGGAGATAGCAAATTCTTTCAATCAATTTTTCAAAAATATTGGATCAAAACTGGCCCAAGAAATTCTACACAACAATTGTAATCACACAGATGAACCAGCAGCAACTGATCAAAGAATATGTCAATCGTTGTTTTTTGCCCCTGTGAATGAAGATGAAATGATAAAAATGATAAACAGTCTCAAAACCAGTAGTGCAGCAGGATTGGATAACCTCAAACCAGAACTTTTCAAACAAAACAGTGCTAATCTCTCCAAGCCATTGACATACATTGTAAATAGAATTTTTGAAGGAGTTTTCCCACAATGCCTAAAAGAAGCTGTCATCTGTCCAATTTTCAAAACAGGAGATAAGAAAGATATGAATTGCTACAGACCTATATCATTACTTAGTACACTATCAAAACTTTTTGAAAAATGCATTAAAACTAGACTAGTCAGCTTTCTTGAAAAAAATAATATACTATCACCAAACCAATATGGTTTCAGATCCAGATACAGTACAAATGATGCTATCCACCATGTTACAACTCGGATTGTAGAAAAAATAAATGCTGAAGAGAAACCCTTAGCAGTGTTCTTAGACTTGAAGAAGGCCTTTGATACTGTATCACATGATATCCTACTATCCAGACTCAACAACTATGGGATAAGAGGAATTGCATGGAACCTGTTCAACAGCTACCTGACAAACCGAACACAATGTGTCAGAGTAAATGGATGTGTGAGCACAAAGTTGACAGTAGAATATGGGGTGCCACAAGAGCCACAGAAAAAACCAAGAGCTCAAATGAACCGCACACAACAGGAATTCAACAAACCAGGAATTTACAAACTAAAATGCAATACATGCCCCAGATACTACATTGGACAAACAGGCCGTAGCTTCAGTATAAGATACAAAGAACATATAAAAGCATTAAAGTCTAACACTGAATCCTCATTTGCTGAACACCTGATAACAACAGGGCACAGTAATAAAAACATCCAAACAGATATGGAAATATTACACACTCACCACAAAAGCCAGAAACTCAACACATTAGAACAATATGAAATATTCAAACACTACAAGCAAGACAAACCTAACATCATAAATGACCAAATAAATTTTAAATCTGGTACCATTTTTTCGTACATCATGGCCACACAGTCCAACCCACAAAAAACTAGCGCCCCTGGCGACTGGCTGATGAAGCTCCTCATCAGGAGTGAAATGCATTCCAATAGTGTCCAAAAATGTAAGTAATATTATTAATTATTTACAGTGAAATACAAGTCGTTACTTTAACAAAATTATATAATCTACTTCCTGAAAACATTAAACATATAACTCAATTTAAACAATTCAAAGCAATAGTACAAAATTGGTTAATTAGCAAAGGAAGACAGAGAATAGAAACAGTAATTTCAAACCATTTATATAGTATCACATAACATAGAAATCATACACACGCAAGACTTCAATCACTTAACACTTACTAATTACTATCACTCAACTCTTATTTGCACACAACAATTCAAACCTACTCCAGGACATGGCTTGCCATAGCGGAGTAGGTCAATTTTCCAAACAACCACATGTATTATAACATTTTGCTTTTGATTTTTTTTACTAACAAATCTTTGTATAATTAACTGTAAATATTTTGAATTTGTATTTGTAATAGATATAGGTATTTTGGAAAATAAATCATTATTTATTTATTTTATTTATTTATTTTATTTATTTATTTTATTTATTTTGGGGGGTGGCTGACAACATCTCTCTCGACACAGTTGACAGGACCAATTCTGTACACGTGGACAAGAAAACAGCTAATTTACGGCTAAAGGCATTGACAGATTTCAGCTAGCATGGCTTTTTCGCGAGGTCTACTGTTCACAGAACTACTAGTCTAAAAACCTATAAGGCTGTGGTTACATTGGATGCGAGTTGGCACGAGTTGCGAGTATTAGTTCGCAATTATCACCAACTCTCATCCAATGTAACCGTGGTCTTATTGATTTAATGACAATATTTGCCTGTTCCATATAAGTTGAGAAATCTAATCAAACAGAAAATGGCGAACTCACATTTAAAGTCGAAAATTAGGTTATGTGCAACATCTTTTGTTCACACAAATAATGACTCTCGAAAAAGCTAACCCAAAGACTTGATGAAAATGTTGATGGAAAGCCGAATTAACAGGAAAACAATTGAAAATATTCGCGAATATTGAATGAAGCTTGAAAAATCGTTACTATGAGTTACTACAGCTGATCTGTCTGTTTAGTGTGAGTTCGCCATTTTCCTTTTCTTTTTTTTTTACTTCCAAGCTTTATGAAACAGGCCCCAGGATTTCAATCAATTTATAGAAATATTAGGTAGAACAAAAACCTAAGCAATACAATCAAATTATAATAAAACAGTAGCTCATTAATAAACATCTCAACTTTCTTCAATGGTCATGGATTAGTAACATAGTACCTTCCTCCAACCTTCTACAAATTTTTGAATTTCTGAAGAGTAATAGGCTTCCTATTAACTGCTAGTTAATTTATTTTGATGTCATTGAACAGTCTTGAACTTATAATAGGAACGTTTTGAAACAGTTTCTTATTCCCTAACTAGTCATGTCAAAAAATTACATAAATTCATTAAATGAGGGAACGAACAGATTTTTCTTACATATGTTTGGAAGAATCTGGAAGTTTAAATGGAGTATAGGTGTATAGTTAATTGTGAGGACTACATTACATGCATTTATGTTATCATTAAATTATTACCGTACCTTTGAAATAATCCTATGATAAAAATCATGATCTCTATAATCTGGATTTATTCCCATTGTTTGGGTGTAGTACACATGCTTTACAACAAAACGTTTCAACAAATAGCAGAGATCAATTGTCCATGTACTGAAAAATAAAGGCACCATTAAAGACAATAAGATAAGTTTCTATTTACCATACCGTACACCAATGGTTCCCAACCTTTTCTGGTTCGCGGCACATTAAGAGACTCTAAAATTTTCCGCGGCACACCATACGGCCACAGAGAACAATCTCTCAACAATTCGACCACGCATTGAACTTTTGTGTAAACAACGACTAGCTCAAATTTCGCATTGAGCATTGATTTTCACTAAGAGAATCACTAAGTGTAAAGGTCAATTCCCACATTGACGACAACGACACGACGACATTCTCATTTCGTTCTGCGCATGCGTCACCAGCCCGCGCTCTGGTTGGTCCATGTCTATCTTTGTTTACAAATGATAGCTCTCAAGTCTCAAAATTGCAGTACCGGTATGACTTGAAAAGGTTTGTATTATAATTTTATTTACTGATTATTATATTTATATTGTCGTACTAATATTATTAATATTAATTGACAATTGATTCCGAACAGCGAACATTCAAACTTCTTACCTAGTCACTTAACCTAGAAATTCGGCTGGTCAGAAGTTCCAAAAGGATGGACCAATCAGAGCGCGGGCTGGTGACGCATGCGCAGAACGAAATGAGAATGTCGTCGTCGTGTCGTTGTCGTCAATGTGGGAATTGACCTTAATGCATGAAGAAAAGAGTTGGAAATACATTGTACAAACAAATCCAAGATATACAAGTCTAACAATTGATATATAGCAGGATCCTTTTAAATTGTCATAAAACACCTGATTGATGTACGCTCGTTTACTAACGTTAAATCAGCTGTTTTCTGACAAGTTAAAAGAATCCTGCTATACAATTAAACAGGAAGAAAGCTTCCTAATACAGCTCTCAGTGAGATATTGTGCTCTCAGTAAAATATTTTAAGTGCATTACAAGATAGACTGGTTATTTAATAAATTAATGAGACCAATAGTATATTTCGCACCTAGGGCGGAAAATGGGTGTTTGCCGGCTTGAGATCGCGGTTTTCAAGATCGAGACAAATGTCTCGAACTTGAAGCGATCAAGAGCCGGCAAAACATTTTTGCCCGCGTTGCGAACGCTATTTTTCGCCACAACACAAAAAATACAAACAAAACAACAAAAATAATGCAAAACAAACAATTAAAATATCAACTCAGTGACCAACAAAATGTTGAGGTTAGGTTACCTGCAAGAACACATACAATGCTGTTGATCGGATAGAAACAGCTGTGATTCAAGGTCATTTTCTTTTCCGCCCTAGGCACGGTAAACGTTTACAGGCCTCCAGCTGACCTCGTCGGAAATCGAACATTTTCGGCCTCCAATAGAGGTATGAAAAACAGTTCATTATTCATTACGTCCTAGTGTGGCGAAAAAATAATTACAGACATTGATTTTCAGAGAGCTAATAGTTATCTTTTCCGGTTTGTTGTCGTTATAATAACCTCACTTATTCTTCTCTTACATACAAGACTTTTATATCTTGATTTTACATTTTTTGTATAATCTCTTTTCAACTCTTTTTCAATACAAGTTTAGCCAGACATTTCGCGGCACACCAGTTGGGAAACACTTCCGTACACTTATCTTATTAGAATTATTAATAATTAATATAATTGTTGATAAATAATTAATAAAATTGTTAATAAGAAAAAGAATTGTCTCTGCTGAAACTTTCCTTGTCCACTATCTACCTATTATCCTACATAAATAATATAATAATAATAATACATTAGCCTAATAATATAATTAGCCTAATAATTATTAGCCATAATAATTAGCCTACATGGGGAGCCATGATTGGCGAGATATTCTTCCTCCTTCCTACCCCACATTGGAGCCAGTGTTCTATTTGTTGTAATTTATCAATTTATTGTAAATTTCTAATTTCATTATGTTTTGTATGCGTGTCTAAGAAACATAATCCGAAATAAGTGGAAAGCAAGAAACATAAAAACAGTACTTTTAAAAACAGAAATAGCATATTTCACAGCCATTATAAGAGCGTTGAATCTATGGAGGGACAGCTTACAAATTATAGAGAAGACATTGAAAATTCATTATAGATTGTTGTTTTTGACAACTAAGCTACGGTAGAGATGTAATTTTCACAGTTAGTCTGCTTAGTGAAGATCGACTCTTTATCAAACTCTCCCATCATCAATGAAACAAATTTTCAATTCATAACCCTGATAGAAATAGTAAAATTCAAATTCGAACAGTACTCACCTCTTATTAAAATTTTCCTCTTTACAAACTGATTGGAAATTTTTTGAAAAGTAGTTATAGCTGTCATCATCTAGTACAGCTAGAACGCAGGCTACACCGCAATCCCAGTGGTATTTTTGTTTACATGATCGTACAGTATTACAAATGAATTGCGATTGTGCTGGAACAAAGGCAGATTCAGGGCAATCCAGCCCTGAAGAATTAATTAATAAATCGAGTCTTTGAATTCTGAAAAGCAGTATTAAATAGTGTTTAATTATTTCTCTGACTGTGACTGGAAAATATATGGCTTTAAAAGCATTGACGGAGAAAAACTCAAGATACAGTACGGTACATCACAGGAAGTTGGGCGTAATTCCTAGAGGAAAATTTCCCCACTCCTTCAGATGCCAGGTTATCATTTCAGATTCAGGCAATATTAATGTAAATAGACATGTTAATTACTAGGGAAATTCACAAGAAAATCAATATCAATAACGTTTCTTTTAAAGCGGAATCCTCTGAATAGTTTCTACTCAATAACTGTAACGGCTTGTGCATATATGTAAAGGATGACATTGAAATTGATTTGGTGAACTGTAAAATAACAAAAGTTAATTCAATTATATTGAATTTCTCAGTAGGTAATAATTTAGTTACGTTAATAGCCATGTACAGATCACCTTCAATCCAATTGAACAACTTTTTAAATAGTTTAGACTCATGTTTACAAACAATGAAAAATAGAGAAAACATTATCCTTCTCGGTGCCTTGAATATTCCACTAAATAGAAATAGTAACGTGGTAAACGAGTATCTTGGTATCATGGTTTCAAATCATACATTAATAAGGTAACACGAATGCAGGGTACTTCAGGAAATTGCATTGATCATATTTTCTATAAGAATAAAAATTTTATTACCCAAAGCTTACTGGGTTGTATATTGAAAACAACAATTTCTGACCACTATTCCACTAGTTTTCACCTGGGAGTGGACAACATAGGTTCAATTGAAAGCGAGAAGCCCCAAAAATCTACAAAAACAAAACTGATTACATTAAACTAATGTCCAATTTACAAAATGAAAAAAGGGAAAACTTAAAGTTTAATGATGACAATATAGATGATATTATAAACAATTTTATTAACAAGTTGAAGTTTCACATGCAACAAGCTACTGATAAAATTCCAATACCACATAAACGAAAGCCTTTAAAGTCTTGGATAACAAGTGGACTGATATACTCTATCAGGACACGAGACCATATGTACAAATCACTAACAAAACAGCCTTTTAATACAGCTCTGAAAACTGAATACAAAAAATACAGGAACTATTTGAATAAACTCATCAACATAACAAAATATAATTATTACAAAGAAAAAATTGCTCAATGTTCAAGAAACTCCAAAAAAATCTTGGACACTATAAATGAAATGCTCGGCTTTAGACGTAAGGACCATCAACCAAATATTGATCCAGAAATATTGAACGATCACTTTTCTCAAGTTGGAAAGGTTCATGCCGAGAGATTGCTCAACTCTGCCCAATCTCAAACCACTCATCCAGTAGTTACTCATGCAGGAGAAATGACTCACGATTCTTTTTTTCTCTTTCCAACTGACCCGGAAGAAGTCACTAATATAATTGCAAGTCTGAAAAACAATTCATCTCCGGGTGTGGATGGATTGAACAACAATTACCTAAAAAAATTTTGCTCCATCCATAGCAAGTACTTTGTCTCGGATAATAAATAAGTGTTTCGAAGATGGATACTTCCCATGTGAGTTTAAGGTGTCTAATCTGATTTGTCAATCTGGGGACCGAAATAAACCTGAGAACTATTGTCCAATTAGCCTCCTGAGCAACCTATCCAAAGTAATAGAGAAAGTTATAAAAGTTCGTCTAACAAACTACCTAACTAAACTAAACCTAATACATTCCAACCAATATGGGTTTCAAACAGGTAAAAGTACTCAAGATGCAATAACTTCTCTTCACAAATACATCATTAAGAATTTTAATAGTAGTCATAAAACAATAGCTTGCTTCCTGGACCTGGCCAAAGCTTTCGACACTGTCCCACATGAAATACTTCTTCAAAAGTTAGAAGATATAGGAATCCGTGGCTTACCCTTGAAACTTTTCAAATCATATTTAGAAAATAGAGCACAAATTTTAACCATAGGGAACAAAACTAGTAAAAAATCTTTATCAAACTTTGGCATCCCTCAAGGAACAGTTTTGTCCCCTATTTTATTTATAATATACAGGGTGTTTCAGAACTCCCTACCAATACTCTAGGGCATTGTTACTGGTTAAAAATATCTGAATATCATAATTATTTAAATTGTCCAGAAGTCCTTAGTTACTCACACAGCTGCCATTTTGTTTTTTTAACTTATTATTTTTTATCTCAATAATGGTGAAACATATGGAATTGAAACTTTGCACCAACATTTATGACGACTAGACAAAACTACAAAAAAATTATGACAATTTTTCAAATCCATAAAACAAAATGGCGGCCATTTGAAATTTTGTTTCTCAAATAACTCGGAAATCGTTGATATGACAACAATTTTACACTTTTTTTTTTTTAGTAAATTTAATTAAAAATCGATTGAAACCTTATTTGTTAAGATTGGACCAATATTGACTGAGATATGGCAGCTTTAGTGATAGGTGACCGCTGGAGGCTGGTTGCAGTGCATCCTGGGCTTGCGGCTAAAGTCTGTTACAACAATGCAACAGTCTCCGTCTGCTTCGCATGTTATTTGTAAGCGATTTTAGATTATTTTGTGTGAATTTTAAAGACAGTTAAAAAGTGTGCAAGTAACCTCCAGCGGTCACCTATCACTAAAGCTGCCATATCTCAGTCAATATTGGTCCAATCTTAACAAATAATGTATAAATAAAAATGATGATGATGATGATGAATAACTAATAGTACGTGCATTACATTACGGCAATAGTGGAAATAAGTCCACGTTTCTTCCATGAATATGAACCACTACAGAATTTGAAAAGATTGGAATCACTAAAACGGCCTTAAAATGCCAATTCTAACTCACCTTCACCAACGATTTCAGTCATCATAAATGAGTCCCTACTATCCTATACAGTAATACAAATCGAACAACAAATAAGCCAACTGATCTCCTACGAGCTTAATTACTGTACTTTTAAGTTGAACATCATCAAATTTTCACTCATAAATTTCTCTAGTTGAACACTTTCTTGACACTTTCATTCCAGCAACACAACTCAATCATCCATGTTATTGTGAGATGTGAGGTTATTTTGTACAGTAAAGCCAAAGAACTTGAGAACAGCTGATCTTCCCTCCGATAATGCAGAGACAGCGGTAAATTCAAAATTTTTTGCTGTTGTGATGTCCGCACATAAGTGCGTACAGCTTTCTGGTGGTTCCGAACCACCAGAAGCGATTTTGATGTCATAAATGAATGACATTCAGCGGAAAAAAGCCTTAACTGAAAGTGGTCACCCTTACAGTGGGAGTAACAGGTGTGAGTCTCTTATCTAATCTTGCGATTAGACACCGGCACGATCGCGAAGCCAACTGCTTCCCGAATTATATTATAATCATAATGAATTATAATTAGAACTTAATATTGTACTAAACACTGGGGTGGCTCAAGTGGGGGCTAAACCTTCCCTAGAGATTTCATCAACTTTTATTCAATAGTGTAAAAATATCAACTTTCTATCAAACTTTGATTTATCCTTATAAAGTTCTATATTTTTTACAGTAAAAGAGAGCTCCAAAGTTCTTATGAACTAGTTTTATAGCTCTATAAAACTGTAAAAAAGTTGAGTTTGAGAGAGTGGACATTTACACCATCGTATAGGCTAAAACTCAACTTGGAAATCGCCATCCTTATAATTTCTAGGGAGCTTATAGCCTCTCTGAGAATGATGGAGTTTTTATTCAATAATTGTAAGAAAATGACAACTTTCTCACAAACTTTTATCCTTAATAGTCCAGTCGATATAATGAAAAAAAGTGGGTTTGCTGGAAAATATTCCGAAGTCTATGAAATTTTAACATGGTGTCTGGGGGTACTCTGGGATGTATATCCTGAGTTTTCCCCCTCCAGTACCCTGTGCTAACTTCGGGAGGGGCCAAAAACTTCAAAATTTCCGGTATTTTCTATGTTTTTCATGTATATCTTGTAAATTAAGCATATTTTGTGTACCATTGTGCATTACAAAGTTGTAGAGCATAAAATTTGCTAAATTTTGGTTGGTGAAACAATTTTGTAGACTCAATATTAACTGGAATACAGCCCACCAAAGTTTGAATTTTTTCATCCGTTTTTTAGATAGTAAAGTGAAGTCGATTTAATACGTCTGATTAATAATTGAAATATCTTAAAAACGGCTCCACATATCGATGTGCGGTTTTCGCCATTACTTTTCTCTTGAAATTCTGTATCGAAATCATGTATAACATGACCACCTTCCCATTTAATAAAATGAAGTTAGAATCAATATGGCGGATTCAAGATGGCGGACCAGACTTTTGAAGTCACAGTAAAGTAGTATTTTCAATTTTAGTACGATCTCCAATGTCATCTACCGTCAAATTACCTTTGTTTAATAAATATTAAGCCGTTTCCATCATTTTCACCAACCCTGTATGCTCAATATCCGAATCTTATTCTCAAAAGATTAAGAATTACTAACCAAGAATTAAAAAGGGGGGGAGGTTCGTTGATAGATATTCCAAGATATTGTTATTGATGAATTATTAAAATAACTACATAACAAATATGATAGTAATAAAAATAGTTACAGGGCCAAAAACTTTAGTTTTTAATAATTTGTTTACATTTTTAATAAAAAATTCAAACTTTGGTGGGCTGTATTCCAGTTAATATTGAGTCTACAAAATTGTTTCACCAACCAAAATTTAGACAATTTTATGCTCTACAACTTTGTAATGCACAATGGTACACAAAATATGCTTAATTTACAAGATATACACGAAAAACATAGAAAATACCGAAAATTTTAAGATTTTGGCCCCTCCCGAAGTTAGCACAGGGTACTGGAGGGGGAAAACTCAGGATATACATCCCAGAGTACCCCCAGACACCTTGTAAAAATTTCATAGACTTCGGAATATTTTCCAGGTAAAAAGTGTATATCTACTGGATTATAAAGCTCAAAGTCTATTTTTTACAGTTAGAGATCCAAAGTTTTTTATAGTTCTAATTTTATGTAGTTCTAAGAAACTGTAAAAAATGTAGTACTTAATCTCTATGGATAAACCTGAGTTGTGAGTAAAATTAGACACGTTCACACCATTTTATAAAAGGTTATAACCATAATTGCTTGGCGAGCTTAAAGCCTTCCTGAGCTTAATAGTAAGAACTGAAACTTCTATGAAGTATTAATACTTCAAAAATAGTATGAATCTGACAGCAACAGTGAGATAACCGTACAATTGTTTATCGTCTGGGTGTTTGGCTCTAGAAGTGGTATTTATCTTACAATGATAATGATATGACAGTGGTATTTATCTATCATTTTGATTTATCAGGACAATGCTATTTCAGGGGACTGCTACTTTATTTGGGGATGTAGACGCACTGTTACTTGTCTTTGTTAAATTTTCTATCAAAACAAAAATATAATTATTATACGCTCTTGTTATGATGTGTTTTAGTGTTTTGAAAAGCACTATTGCAATACAAGTTTTGAATTCCATTTCAAAAAGGCAGCTGTTTCGATTTCAATTGTGAAACTGTAATAATTGTGTTACAACATATAGTCGTAGATAAATGGCATTAGAGTATATAATATTATAAATGTCATTTATTCTGATAAATTGCTAGCAAACATTTGACACTCAGGCCTATTTACAAAAATTTATGAATAATTAATAACAATCGATCACTTATATAGAACCATGATACTTCGTTACTTGTAATACTGTACCATAAATTAGCATTCTCATTATTACTAAAATTTAAAAAATTGAGCACCGACAACTTTTGACTGTCATTATGCCTACAGTATAAACAAGGCATGAAAACTCGTCATGACAAATCACAAATATTAATCTGTTCTCTGAAGAACGAAGAGGATACCGGAAACACCACTGAACCAGTGAAACTATTGGGTTTTTGGCTGGATAGAAAGTTGAAATGGAACACACACATTGCCCAGACATGTATAAAACTATCAAGAGTCTTACATCTGCTCAAAAAATTAAGGTATGTTGTCACCCTAGAATACCTGATGACAGCTTACCATTCGCTGTTCCATAGCCATATCACATATGGAACCCTTCTTTGGGGACACGCTTCAGCCACGTCAGACATACTGTTGTTACAAAAAAAGCCATCAGAGTGATAACATTCTCCAGTTACCTAGAACACTGTAAGCCGTTGTTTAGGAAACTGAGAGTGTTGACTGTATTCAGCCAGTATATATACTCCTCGCTTCTTCATGTAAAAGACAAGGCAAGCACCATGAAAAATAGGGGCAACATACATACATACATACAACACTCGAAGTGCAAAAGACCTGGATTTACCTCGAAGTAGACTTACAGCTACCCAGAAAAGTTTTGAAATATCGGCGCTGCGACTGTTTAATCAACTCCCCGAGTATGTAAAAAATGCAGAATCCAGGAAGTTTAAACATCTCTTGAAGGAACACCTAATACAGCGGCCTATCTACTCATTGGCAGAACTGTTGGACGAGCCCTTGTTCTCCAACACAAACTACCTACATCCTCGAGTCTAAGAGGTGGACACCTTGGACTCGCTGACACAGTCTATCTGGTTCTCCCTGCCAACGACGAAGACTTCAAGTAAGTAAGTCGATTGACGACGTGTGAACAAGGAATTAAAAGTAGGTAATGTCTGAAGAAGGCTAATGTAAGACAAGCCTATACAGCTTATTACCTTGGTAGTTTCTGTACTACTGTACTACTACTACTTAAATACTATTGAAATAATTCCTACAATTATTATTTATTTCAATTTATACTGTAATTGGAAATTAGATTCAATTTTGGGTTACCAAGCAATCAAGCAGATTCTAGAGTTTTTTATTTGTTCAGCAATAATTCGGAATTATAAAAACTGTGGAACTGTACACATTTTATACAAATGATTGAAAAGTGAATGATTATTGAAATTAATGTTTATTGAGAACTAAGTTTTCAATTATATAATTTATATATATTTTATATAAACCTACTTTTGAAACTTGCTTTCATACGATCTTTCCAATGTCATATTCATTTACTGACAACAGATTGAAAATATCCAATCTCATTCAAGAATTCAATCTCCTATAATCATTCAAGTTTACTCATCCTAGAATCTGCTTGACCTCTTCAAGATGAAACGCAAAATTATCAAAGGCATCAACCCAATCTTTGGTCTGTCAATCAAAAACATCCAATCAACAGCTATTGGGACGATGTACACAACATAGCAAATACAATTAACTACACAATTATTACAAAATAAAACATACGCAATATAAACAAGAAGTAATATATTTACATACCTGTTGAAAAAATTGTTCAACTAAAAATAATTATAAGAGATTTTTACAGTCTAGTAGAGCGAATTACAATCTGCAATACTGATGTGATAAAATGTATTAAATATGGTAAACAAAACTCTAAAAAGATTCAAATATG
The DNA here is from genome assembly GCA_017141395.1 of Laodelphax striatellus. Lineage (NCBI taxonomy): Eukaryota > Metazoa > Arthropoda > Insecta > Hemiptera > Delphacidae > Laodelphax > Laodelphax striatellus. The sequence goes on from CM029544.1 coordinate 31,507,303, forward strand.
ATAAAAAGTTTTTAAGAGGTAAAAGCTTCTAAATCTTGGAAAGTTGATGAATAACATTATTATTTCTAAAACAAAAATTTATTTCATTTTAATGATCATTAAGAGAAAGTTTTCTAAAAAAAATACATTTACAAATTCAAATATAAATTATAAACAGAATCTACATAAAATTTACAACAAAACTAGAATAGAACCTATAGATTTATAGAATATATAAGTGAATGCTATTTTCGATAATCTACCAATATTAAGTTATCTATTGAGAAGTAGCTCCCAAACATTAGCATGCTCAAGTGAGAGACAGAGGAACAACCTGGGGGAATTGAAGATAGGTTATCATTGAATCAAATGTAAAAATGCCTGTTTTCAAACCCATCATAATTGATAAATATTCAGCCAAAATATTCCAGTGACTTATAAAATCAAAGCTAGAATGTTCAAGAACACTTCAGTTGTCTCTTTAAGAGAAAAGAAACAAAGCTGGTTTCCAGAATAGGAACCGGATTCCCTTTTGCACAATAGGAGCTGTTCAGTCACAAGCAGCACATTGTGCATAACTATACAACAGACACAGTCGTCAGTCTATGGTCTGTGATTGAAATGTATCTACACTGAGCAACAACTTGTCATGTTGTACTTGAGTGTGCACATACACTGTCAAGCCACCCATCATAATCGGATTTCTCCTAGGGCTTAGAGTTGACTGAATTCAAAGTGGAAAATGGTACGGTATACGTTTAATATCAATCAAGACAATCGGCTATATCCGTCCTGACAAAACTCAGTTTTCAAGTGATTAACAAGAAAACTATAAAATACATTCATGCTCCCGTAGTTTACATCTTTACTGTACATTAAATAAACTGCAAAAATTTGAAAAGAACAAATATTTTACCACTCAAGTTAATGTGGTGTTTTGTGGATTGCTAATTTATTTTTTCTTTGTTTGTAGATTTCGTTGTTTTAATTCCAGAATGTGATTTTATAAATTTGTGATGTAAACTTGTTCTCTTATTAGCTTAAACTTGATTGTATAAAGTAAAGCCCAATCACTCATTTCTTAAATCTATTATTACTAAGATATATACTGGTATTGGATATATAAATAAAATATTATATAATTATACACTATCCTACAATACCTTGCTGTTGGATGAATTAGTATTCTGGAATGGCTCTAGAGATCATGAGAATAGATGAATTTGGCCTGGTTTTCAATTCAATTCAATAATCAGAAACCAATAAGGGAAAAATAAGAGAAACTAGGGAATTTTTTTTCAAATAAATTATTTTAAATACACAAGCCAAAAAATTAAATGCATATCTAATTGATCAATTTACAACAGAATGTTTCAGAGTTAGGAACATCAAGCAAAAGACCATATTAGACGAAAATGAGAAACTTGAAAGATTCACAACAAAAATCACAAGTATGTTGTTTCTCACTTGTTCCCATTAATACTATTAATTTTCATAGGTACTTATTATTGAAAATGTTATGTCCGCCTGTCATTTCTAAGAGCAATAGACCTCCAATCATTATTATTATTACTTGGATTGAGACCTGATTCGAATAATGAAAATAAGTTATGAATGACTGAATTTTTCAAAAAAAAAAACAGTTTGAATCAAATTTATTTCAATTCTCTAGAAACATTCTGAACCTAGTAAATAATTATTGAAGCTCCACTGCTCTGAGTTATCAAGTTCACTAATTCAACGTACCGTATTTCGAAGTTAGAACCCTATATCATTAAAGTCATAGTGTTGTAAGAGTAAGAGTATATCATGAAAATCAATATTCATTTCTATATCACAGAAAAACGATGAATTCTCACAGTTAAATACATTTAGGTAGTTTTTTTTATGAAAGGTTACTATACGAAAAAAGAGATCTTCAGTACCTTCACATTCTAGAATTAACTTAAATAATGTTGATTGGTAATATTCATTTCAATTTCATAAGATAAATGAGTCATAATTGACTATGAATAGAATTTGTTAAGAAAATAGATAGTTCATATAAATAAATAATCCAAAATGATAAGAGTAGGTAATAATTTAATAATGCGTTGAATTGCCAACATGTACGGAACAGTGTGTAATATTTACTCAATATAAAAATACAATTTTATAGAATCAGAACATTCATTTTTCACTTTATTGAAAATTACCAATAACTTATTATTCTATTGTTTGTCACTTTACAACCGACAAGCAGTCATGTTTTTTATGTAAGAAAACGTAATTTGTTATCAAAATCCGAAAGCGCTCCAGTCAGTAAGTAACAAATTTCGTTTTCTTACATAAAAAACATGACTGCATGTTGGTTGTAAAGTGACAAACAATAGTGTAAACATCGCAGTTCGTAATGAATCAAGAAATAATAATCTTATCATTATTCTCTAAATACCAATAACCATTATTGTAAAAACAATTTCTATAAAAACAAATGAAATCCCCGAGGAAACCTGTGTGGGGCATGAAAAAAAATAAATAAATAAACTTGGACAGAACTGGTACACAATAAAATACCAAAAAATAACTAAAATTAAGAAAATAAGTTTTTTCGCGCTGCAGCCGAGCAGCAATTATTATTTTTCTTTTTACCTTTAAAAATTGATTGATTACAATCAAACACTGCTGGAGTTACTGAGTGACGAAAAATGCTTAATAAATAATAATTATAAAGTATCTCCTTGCAATGTATTATCAGAACTATGCCTAGCGGGGTTTAATATGTTAGGTTGACAGTAATATTATAACTAGTATGGTAAGGAATTATTTTAAAGTACGTGTTAATATTGAATCTTGGATTTTATATTTAATTCTAGATAACCTCTCTCCTCAATAGAAATGGCACTACTCAGGTCTTGAAAACAAATCCTCTATATTATTATTAAGCTATAGTATCCATTCCTTAAGTTTATTTTTAAAACTGTGGAGATGTGTACCTCCTTTTATTTCATTGGGTACTGTAGCTGATTAAATGCTCTGGGTGCTATGTATAGGTAGAAGCGTCTGAAAATTTCCTTGTAAGGTCTCGGAGTTAGCTTGAGCCCTTTCACCTGGTGTATGGAACAGTGCAAAAGCATGCTACCAACAATGACAACAGCAAGATGGCTGAAAAAAGCCCATGCACACCTCAAACCATCATTCACTTGCCTTATGTCTGCACACCCACCAAATGGCGGTCCATGTCATTCCATTGTCTGATCGGTTGGGGATCCAAGGCTCTTGACACAAATTCCTCAAGTCTGACACCCTGGCCCTTAAACTACCAAATGACAGGTTGCCACGTCCAGGGCAATAACTTGTTACAGAATTCCATTGTTTGTTCATTATTTCCTTCACAAGAGCCTATAATAAATTAGTAAGAGACTACAGTCTACAGGTATAATCATTCGAAATATGTAAGATTATTTATTTCATTAATTTATTGACAATACTCACACCATGGGTGGAAAGAAACAACAGGCATTATGTGCATTCTAACAACTCCTAGAAATTGATTTTTTGACAGTTTTCAAAGAGTATTATTATTTTAAAATAGTATTGTATTTGGTATGAAATATTGGATTACGTTATTGGTAATAAAACAGAAATGGATTTTCTTTCATGTATTTCACTTTGTCTTCATTTGTCCAACTTCCATGTTGTTACTTCTAAAATCCAGAACCCTTTCCATAATTGTTTGACAGTCATTATTAGACCACAATGTGCTACTAATTTTCAATTATTATAGCAGAATTATTTGTTACCAGAAAATATCTTACCAGAAAAATGTGATCAATATGCGAAAAATAATCATTTCCATTGAAGCCCAGCAGGCAAAAAAATAACAAAAAGAGGATGTAGCACCTAAAAAATAACAAGGCTGGAAATGATTTTAAATCACTTTGGGCAATTGAGCGTCCCAAATAAGACCAATATGAATTTGCGACAGTTTCTGAGTACGGCGTAATAATATAGTGTGCCTAAAAAAACTCGAAATTTCGTTTCCGTCTCTAGTTTTCTTTAATTTACGTCAAAAATAAATGTCATTCTAAAAAGTCATTCTTACATTTTTCAGTAAATGCAATTTTAAAGAAATTGGTGCCTTCGTTCCTCTATGTTCAATGTATATCGAGTTATGATGTTTGAAAAAAGTTGTAATTTTTCGAGAGAAACGAAAATTCTGACATTATTCAATTCAATATCCCTGTGGGGATAATTTTGTTCTCTACAATTTGCCTGAGCTATTGATTGAAGCACTTGGGTCGCTCCTACAATAGCTATGTCCACACCTTGTCAATGGCGTAACTATAGGTTCAAGTAAAAGGGGGGTATTGGCTACGGAAAAGTCATGGGGGTTTATACAGCAAGATGAAATCAATGTAATGCTAATGCAGTCACTTAATATAAATGTATTTGATTAGAGACAAGCAGGGATTTTTTCAGCCGGAACGGTTCCAGAACCACATTTTCTAGAAAAAAAAGCCCTGGAGATAAGCCTTTCTATGAACATAAGCATATTAGTTTTAATCTTTTAACACTTTTCAATAATCAAAACAGATTTTCATACAAGCAAAATACGATTTTTGCCAACCAATGGGGTTACGCCTATGCACCTTGTCGATTTTCGTTTCGTCATGCTTGTCGTCTTGCTGCTCGTCTTGCGCTTCACGCATCCTATTGAAATTAGACAGGAAAACGAATGCTGCACAGCATGCTGGGCAGCATGCGCCTTGACGAAAATCGAAAAGCAGACAAAAATCGAGTGTGGACATAGGGATTGGCAGTGCAATTTCTCTTTCTAAAAAGCACGGCAAGATTAGGCCTATACTGATAATAGACCAAACCAGGGTGCTGACATGATGGGGTGGAACAATCCTATCTTCCCTATGTTAAAAGGCGGATGAAGCCTGTGTCTCGATCTCATTGGTCGGATTCACTTGGACTGAATTATTGTAGGTGAGTTCCCATTAACTGAATATTGGACCGAATTTTGGCGCTGTATTTGAATTCAGAGCCATCACGTTGAATTTAATTTTCATGAAGAGTTATGGAAGTTTATGGTATCTTTTGCGGTATAAATCAAAACTGTTGGCAGAATATAGTTAATATTTACGGCAAAATACAAAATTTTTTAGTTTTATAGGTTGGTTTGAGTAGAAGTTATGTAGATGTTTTCAAATACAGCGCCAAAATTAGGTCCAATAATAATGGCCGACATCCTTCTCCCCTGATTTCTCTTACTTCCTTTCCCTTAGGCTTAGAAGATAATCTTATGTTCGTTTTCGTATCTAAATTGGCAAACCACTCAGAACAAAATGTAGACTCTGACTCATGGAACTGCAGAACACTGTTGTGGGTTGGAGAATAAATCTAAAAACAAATATTTCAATGCAGGCCCGGCTCCTGGGGCAGGCGAGCATTGCCGCCGCTTGGAACGGCAAATTTTGGGGGCGGCAACTTCCCATTTTCATTTTTAATGTTAAAAAATTTTCGATGTTAAATCATCGAGAATGTAGGTTTAGATTGTCCAAACTTGCAAAAAGCATTAAATTTTGGTCGCGATGGCGTTAGTAATGCATAAGAACCTAAATTATACTGTAAGCATAAGCCCAACAACTAGAAAGATCAAAACCTAACAGTATAATCAGTCAAGATCTAGATAAATAGAAGCATTTAAACAGTCATGTCAAAGATACGGCCCACAATTGCAGAAAGAAGTGTCACAGAAAGAAGAATCATTTTCTCATTTTTTAGATTGCGTGTAACTTTTCTTAGCAAGTAAAACAAAAGAAAATATCAAAAGGTGTTCTGAGAAGAGAAATTTCTCTGTCATTTGATTACCTCTATATTTTCTAAATCTCTCATTAACTCGAATTTTCAGCGAACAAGCAAAAGTCTGCAAAACATCTTAGAGAGAGAATTCAATTTAATGAATTGTAACTGTTTATATTCAATAGATTGGATTTCTCAACACATGACAATTTTTGTCAATCAAATATGATCTTTTTACTTGTGTTTCAAGAGAAGTAATTCATCTACAATTATTATTCATAATACTTATTTAATATATCGAATATGAACAGAGTCACAACTCATTGAATTGAGCTTTCTCACTAAGATGTTTTGCAGACTTTAGCTAATTCTCTGGAAATTCGAGATATGAGAGAGTTGAAAATTATAAATAAGAGATCAGATGAAAGAACACCTCTTTGAACACATATTGATATTTTTATTTTCAACTAGCTGATAAAAAAGTTACAATCTAAAAATAAAAAGTATTTTCACGTTTTTACGTTTATATGTTACTAGCTGTCCCGGCGAACTCCGTATCACCCTCTTACCCCCCCCCCCCAAATGTAGCCCCCTTCATGCCACCCCAAATGCCCCCCCTTCATTCCCCTACAAATCCCCCTTTATGTCAACCCCCTCTTTCCCACCAAATGTCACCCCCCTCTTCCCCCAATTGGCCCCCTTCATGTAACCCCCCCTCCAAAAATTTCACCCCCCAAATGTTCTCCTTCATGTCACCCCCCCCTCTTCACCCCAAATGTCCCCCTTCATAAAAATTTTATAGGAGCATTATTGTTTGGACTGGATCAGAATGGATGTCATGTTTGATAGGTTAGGTCATTAATTTATTTATTATAAAGGGAGTTTCTAATATTTTAATACATATTATGTTAACCAGTGCTTTAACAATTCAAACTAATCCAAAATCATCTGAATCGGTTCATATCAGCCGTTCTTCAGTTATAAGCGAGCGTACAGACACCAACTCTCTTTTATTAATATAGATTTTTTTACCACTTAGCTTCTAAATTTATATACTTATCTTACGTTTTATACTATGTAATTAAATTTTATGATAATTCAGTAGTTTTTTTCCAATTCGGCCCGCTTAGCCATTCTAGATTTAATGTAAAATATGGCCCTGTGCAAATTTGAGTTTGACAGCTCTGCCATAGACTAACTATAATACTTGTGGCATTAGCATTAACTATACTAACTATGTTGTCTGTGGCTCTGCAATAAAATAATTTGTCTCAAGGACAAAATTTCTCAACACCGTCGTGCCAGCGCGGCACTTGCGAATTTCGCTTTAGGTCCTAGGGTACTAAAAGTACTAGGGTCGGGCCTGTTTCAATGTTAAACTCATTGCTTTAAAAACTTCTCGTTTAAACCGTACTCTCCTTTTCTGGGAAAGATATCTAAATTCGAATTTGGCAGCAGTTAATCGATGACCAAGAAAGAAGATCGAGTTCACACTACATCGACTTTGAAACAATCAATACGTCATGAAATGAAATTTTTATTTTCTGATTTTCTAGTTACTCTTCTAGTTACTTATATTCTAGTTACTAGATTTTCTAGTTGGGTACTTATTTTCCAGTTACATTGGATAATTATTTCTCGGATTATGAAAATAGACTCACTGGATCAAATAGTAATCAGGGCTGCCATTCTGCCAGTTTATAAATAGTTGAAATTTCTTAAATTTCTCACCAGTAAATTGTAAATTCATAGCTAGCTGATTTTTATCATAAGTTTTATAATATTTGAAGTGACTATTTTGATTTTCTACGATAAAAATTGAAGTTTGAAAATAATTTTTTGTGATGCATGAGCATCCAGGAGAGTTGAAAATCTTAAGCTTCTAGAAGATTCTTCCACCTCATTGTGCATGTGCAATAACTGGTAACGGCAACACAACTACTAACACTACATCCTTCCACTCAGCTCTTGAGAACTTGCTATTTGCTACTTGTATTGTGTGGTTAGATTTGTGTATTGGAATTAGTTTAAAATGGTGGATTACAGTAAATGGAAGAATATAGAGGTAATATTTTTATGATATGTATTTTCTGAATCTGTAATACTTGTCTCATTAATTCATATTCTGGAGCTTGTACAATATTGCCATGACTTGGACAGGGTGGGCATTGTTTGGATGAATTAAATGCTATCAGGTATTGTACTATTATGTCATGAGAATCTTTCAAAAATTTTTTTTAAATGGCTTTTTCTAAATACATAATATAAAGTTTTATTCTCATTATTATGGACCTGATAGCGCTTTAATGTGATAGTACACATTTCTGTCTGTCTGTCTGTTCCCACAATATCCTATTCTTACCAATGGAAGATCATACACTTTTGAAATTTTGAATATAATATATTCATAGATCAAGTAGGATTGATTTTGAACATTGGGGATTGAATTTAAAAAAAGTTAAAAGCAAATAGGTACTCTAATCTAACCTCAAAATGTATTTGGCAGTTAAAGCCTAGCCTCCAACCCAAAACGTAGGCCTACAGTGTATCTCCTCAAACAGGGGGCTGTCATAGACGGAGTGGAAGTATTGTATCTTCCCTATGTTAAAAAGGGGTGTAGGCTGAGTCTCGATCACGCTAGTTTCCGGACGGAGTTTTGGCGCTGTATTTGAATTCAGAGCCTTTAGGTTAAGTTTCATTTTCATAAAGACTTTTAAAAGTTTATGGTATCTTTTGCGGTATAAATCAAAACTGTTGAGAGAATATGGTTGATATTTACGGCAAAATATAAAATTTTTGTTAGATTCTTTGTTTTTTAGGTTGGTTTGAGTAGAAGTAGGTGTGATTCTCTACTACAGGTTAGAATGGTTATTCACTAATAATGGTTAACTTCTAATATCGTTACGCGTGTATCAAACTTTCGGATTATTCTTCAATATCATTGATCTAATATCGTTATGCGTGAATCAAGCTTTTGAACCATCCGCTATTCAATCAGAATCAGTTGTAATTATTATCAATTCACGATGTTTTGTTTTCAAATACACCGCTAAAAGTCCGTCCGGAAACTAAAGTCATCCTACACCCCTTATTTCTCTTACTTCCAGTCCCTCAGATATCAGGTCCCTGTCCTCAAATAGGGGCGAGATTCAAAGTAGATTCTGGAGGCATTTAAAGGTTAATTTGATTTGGTTCTTTGATAGAATGGCAATAAAATATTAAATAACGGATTGTGTAGTTGAATGCGCTCTTAATTAATTATTAATTCTCTATGATGTTCACTTCCAAAATGAGTCATTAGTCTCGTTGGTGGTTATGGGGGGGGGGGAATGAGTCTACGAATAGGGGCGCACGGGGAATACTTGCATTGGGGCGCAGTCAGACTAGTTTCGCCCCATCGGGGCCCAGCAGCAACCTAAAAGCATACTTACACAAAAAAAAAGTTTTCATAATTATAATAAAGGCGGGGCCCCGTGGCGATGACAAATGTAATAAATCAAATTTTTCTTACATTAAAATAAAATAAAAAAATTACAGAGCTTCAAATCTTGTTCGATATTTGGCAAGACTTAAATCGGTTCTTCGCAGCGACCTAAAAAAATATTTATACACAATAAAAGCTTTTTTCAGATTTCATTAATGAATACTAAGCATAATATTGCACAGTTAACTCAGCAATTGATAACTAACTTTTTCCAATAATTCGATTTTCACTTCTCTCACTGTTTATTTATACTCTTTTTATTTAAAACTACTTTTAAACAACTTTTTTGGTGGTTCCCTCAGTTTCAAAATATTGAGAGTGGATTATACTCAATAACTTTTACTCCACTCAACTCATACTGTAGTATACAATAATAATTTTAAAAAAAATGTATGGTAAGCCGCCGTCATTAGAAACTGACAAAGGACAACCAGACCCCCCCCCCTTGAGTGGGGCCCCGTCAACGTCAATTATCTAGGGTATTATAACGGTCCCAGCCGGCTGAGAGAAAGAGAGGGTATGATGATTTTGTGAGTGTTCTCACTCTATAGCATAGAGTCAATCTGGCAACATTCATTGCGTGCACATCGGTAGTTCGTACGGAAGCTTGTGTGTGGACGGCAGTGTGTCTGTGTTAGTAGCATCTCACCCAGACTCGGCAAATCTACAGGGTGTTTCAGAACTCCCTACCAATACTCTAGGGCATTGTTCCTGGGTAAAAACCATATCTAAATATCATATTTAAATTGTCCGGAAGTCCTTAGTTACTCACACAGCTGCCATTTTGTTTTTTCACTTATTATTTTTTATCTCAATAATGGTAAAACATATGGAATTGAAACTTTGCACCAACATTTATGACAACTAGATAAAGCTACAAAAAAATTATGACAATTTTTAAAATCCATAAACAAAATGGCGGCCATTTAAAATTTTGTTTCTTGAATAACTCGGAAACCGTTGATATTACGAAAATTTTACAAGAATATTTTTTTTTAGTAAATTCAATTACAAATCGATTGAAACCTTATTTGTTAAGATTGGATCAATATTTAATGAGATATGGCCGCTTTAGTGATAGATGACCGCTGGAGGTTACTTGCACTCCTTTTTACTGTCTTTAAAATTCACACGAATTAATCTAAAATCGCTTGAAAATAACATGCAAAGAAGACGGAGACTGTTGAATTGTTGTAGCAGACTTTAGCCGCAAGCCCAGGATGCACTGCAACCAGCCTCCAGCTGTCACCTATCACTTAATCCGCCATATCTCAGTCAATATTGGTCCAATCATAACAAATAAGCTTTCAATCGATTTGTAATTGAATTTACGAAAAAAAGTTATTCTTGTAAAATTTTCGTAATATCAACGGTTTCCGAGTTATTCAAGAAACAAAATTTTAAATGGCCGCCATTTTGTTTTATGGATTTTAAAATTATCATAATTTTTTTGTAGCTTTGTCTAGTTGTCATAAATATTGGTGCCAAACTTCAATTCCATAATTATGTTCCACCATTATTGAAATAAAAAATAATAAGAAAAAAAGAAAATGGCAGCTGTGTGAGTAACTAAGGACTTCTGGACAATTTAAATATGATATTAAGATATGGTTTTTACCCAGGAACAATGCCCTAGAGTATTAATTGGTAGGGAGTTCTGAAACACTCTGTATATTGAGTCCATGATAGTTTTGGATTAATTGATCTCTCAAGTGATTTGAAGCTCCTATACTTTCTCAATATCAAGATGAGACATAACACATTGAATTGAGATATTTTTCATTTAAATATACTAAATAGTTATTCCATAAAAAATTACTTTAAAAAATCAACTTTTTCAAAATTTGATATTTTGAGAAATTTAGTATTTCAACTCATGAACAATACCTCCAAACATGTATGCTCGAAATTCCATGATTCTATTTGCAACCAATTTTGAGATCAATAATTAATTATTAATTAAAAGATTAATTATTAATCCAAAAATTTTAACTTCAGGTGCCCATATCTCACAAACTAGTGAACAAAAAAGAAAATTCTTCCAGTAAAATTTATTTCATTTTGATAGCTTAATGGTATCCAAATCGTAAAACTTTGAAAAATGTCACCAGAAAAAAGTTCCAAATATACTGATGCACAGCCTTAAACCCGCTAGTTCAATGCTCAATTTAAAAAGTCTAGCATCAAAACTGATTAATGTATTAAAATTTTTATGTACGCTTCTCTAGGATAACATAATCTGTAAGAATTTGCCATGAGGCGTGGGAATTGGAGTAATCAAATCAAAGATCGTAATTTATTCATGGAATCAATCTGTGTACTTTCAGTGTCAATGTTTCAATTGTTGCAGATATCGGATGACGAAGATGAAACGCATCCAAACGTCGACACTCCTTCCCTGTTTCGAATGCGTCACCGGGCGCGTATCGAGCGTATGGAAAAACATCAAAGAGAGAAGGAAGAATTTGAAAAATTAAAACAAGTGTGAGTCTCAAAATAAAATAATGTAGATAATAATCAAAATTGAAAATTTTATTCTCAACTAATATTACACATGTTATAACAACGAAAAAAAAATCCATTCCTCCACACAGGATTAGCCTAATGAGGAATGAACTTATATTTACCTCGTATTGTACTATGAAGTGAATGAAGTATTTGATTTGAATTAACTCAAATTCAATTCAACCATGGTACAAGCATTCCATGATGAATAACTTACCTAAATCTTTAAAAAAAATTTAATAATGCTATCCATATAGCTCGTACATTTCTAGGCAGAGCATGAAATAGTTTCACAGACATTTACTGCCAGTTCTGCTGTGAACCTGTGTACTGGCATTGTATAATTCTCACATCACATCACCTTTATTTCTTGTTTCATAGCTATGTACATCAGAATTTACCTCATACTCATTAATGTTTTTTTATGTTAATTAAATATGTCAATATATACAATGCTGGTAAAGTTAATAGATCCATTCTTATAAATGATTCCCTACACAGTATAAGAGGCGGTTTATGATATGAAATGTGTAGGCCTACTGTTTTTTTTCTTGTAACCTGAACAGAATGATTGGCAGTAAACAACCCCCATAGCTGGATGCCATATGCAAGAACATAATAATCGAACCGAATATTATTATGTCATTACAGAATAAAAACGCTATGTATCACACACAGTGGTTGAAACAATACAAAGATCAAAGCACTGATAACTCCCAAAGATAACTCCCATTTGTCTCTAAATTTGCAGCTTAAGAAACCAAATAAGAAAATCAATAATTGATAATATTGTGCAACTAATAATATAGCTCAAATTTAAGATTGATAATTACTTTAACTGGCAATAATGTTGTTTCACTGACCTTATGCCGCGTTTATACGTTCCTGTACCAGTTGACTATTTTTCAGTGATATTTCTGGAATTTTGGGTTGTTATTCTTTTATATAACCTTGAATTTTTAATACTGTTTTTTAATAATGAAGTTTTTGTGGTTATCTATTCATTTCCTTGTTATCTAGTAATGAACTATTTTATCTTCCCCGTTATCTATTTATCTATTGCACAACGTTTCTCACTCGTGTATAAATATTTTTTCTGTTTTGTTTATATGTCTGTTTAAATACCTTGGAATGTTTTCGAATTTTAATTGTAAAATCTCATTGATTTTAATATTTACTAAGTCAAATGTATTTAATAACAATGAGAATAGCGGATTTGTGGAGGGAATCGTGGCATTATATCTTGAAGAGTTTGTGATATTTGTATATTCCCAATCTTGTTCTATTTTGAAGACTGACCTCTTTTCCTTTGTTGTCAATTTACAGGAACAAACAGAAAATTTTAAGCACAAAAAAGAAAATATTGGAGACTGAGAAGCAGGGGGGTGATGTCACTGAGCTGCGAAAGGCTCTAGACCAACTGAAAGTTGAGGCTGAAAATCTCAAGGAACAAGAAAAAGATCTGAGTCAGAAAGAGAAGGTTAGTATGTAATATTTGTGTCTTCCCTTGTTTTATACTTGTATCATGTGTTGTACTAACGTATCATATTTTTGGATACGTTGCGTAATTTCATGATGTTATTCGATACGTTGCCGAGCCGTGATAGTTGACCGTATACGGCCGGCTAGGGTAGAGCTCGTGAGTCCCCGTTGGACTTATTTGTTCGAGCAGGCATAGGAGTTCCTGCAAGTCAGCTGGGATCATCTCTCGGGCCGCGGACGGAGAAGCGGGGCGCACCAGCAGGTGAGACTCACCCCTGTACCCCGGGAAAGCCGGTTTGTAAGAATCCACTGACTGCTCATTTTTCAGCAAGGTAGCAAACCACCCCGCGTACACAAAAGCCGCATTCCTCCCTGGCTCCTCAGCTATTCTTGGTAGCGAATCACCAGTTCGGCCCGCTGGATTATTGGTCAAAACTGTTGCTTCAGCAGTCAGCTTCAACTTGGCTTATACTTCCCATAGTTGGTGGTGGATCCGTCTCCGTCCAGCTTGCTTTCTCCCTGGCATAAGGTGAAATGGGGAGCAGGAGAATAATAACACCAGTTATTAGTCAGGTCGCCCCGGCTCAGGAATGCCCACTCTATTCACTCGGCACGGCTCTGGTCATCTTTCTCTTCGTCTTCTTCAGCTGGCATCAGCGATCCCAGGAGCTGTTGAAGGTAGGTGATGGTACTTCAGATTTCAGAAGTGACTTGGACTTGGTCTTGAAACAGACCCCGTATGAACGGGGTCAGCCGTGATAGGCTGGATGCGTTGGCCAATGGGAGTGCCACCCGGTTGGCTAGTGGCTGAGGAGCAGCCACTCAGGGGAGGAGCGATGCGCGCGCTACTGGTGGCGAGAGGGTGAACTGCTCAGTCGGTGGTTGACGTTCATGAGCTGAAGACGCTGAAGACTGACTTCAGAGGAGCGAGCGAGTGGGCGAACGACCCTAGTACTTTTGCCACCCCAAGCGAAATTCGCAAGTGCCGCCACTTACCCATCCCCCCCGCCATCCACTCACTAATCCGTACACACGGATTATACATGGATATCACCTCTTCATACACCGCGGTAATTGTTATACGAATCCGATTATGTGTATCTACAAAGTTAAATTTAGTTTTATACTGCCTTCTGCCTACTTATAATAATATCAAACAACAACCGCGCTGGCACGCCGGTGTTGAGAAATTTTTTCCTTGTTAGAATGAGACACATTATTTTATTGCAGAGCTGTCAAACTCAAATTTGCACAGGGCCATATTTTACATTAAATCTAGAATGGCTAAGCGGGCCGAATTGAAAAAAATACTGAATTATCATAAAATTTCATTTTAGTATAAAACATAAGATAAGTATATAAATTTAGAAGCTAATTGGTAAAAAATAACGTATAAACGTGAAAACGTGAAAATACTTTTTATTTTTAGATTGCATGTAACTTTTTTATGAGCTAGTTGAAAATAAAAATATCAATATGTGTTCAAAGAGGTTCTTTCATCTGATCTCTTATTTATAATTTTCAACTCTCTCATATCTCGAATTTCCAGAGAATTAGCTAAAGTCTGCAAAACATCTTAGTGAGAAAGCTCAATTCAATGAGTTGTGACTCTGTTCATATTCGATATATTAAATAAGTATTATGAATAATAATTGTAGATGAATTACTCTTCTTGAAACACAAGTAAAAAGATCATATTTGATTGACAAAAATTGTCATGTGTAGAGAAATCCAATCTATTGAATATAAACAGTTACAATTCATTAAATTGAATTTTCTCTCTAAGATGTTTTGCAGACTTTTGCTTGTTCACTGAAAATTCGAGTTAATGAGAGAGTTAAAAAAATATAGAGGTAATCAAATGACAGAGAAATTTCTCTTCTCAGAACACCTTTTGATATTTTTTTTGTTTAACTTGCTGAGAAAAGTTACACGCAATCTAAAAAATGAGAAAATGATTCTTATTTCTGTGACACTTCTTTCTGCAATTGTGGGCCGTATCTTTGACATGACTGTTTAAATGCTTCTATTTATCTAGATCTAGACTGATTGTACTGGGGGTTGGGACAGCTAAGAAATTTTTTTTTCACATCTTCGTGTTATTGCATTTTATCAATCTCCATGATTTTCTGTATAATTTGATGTGTAATACATCAATAGTATACCCCGGGAATATGTTTTTAAAAAAGTTTCAAAAAAAGTATTAGCCTACATGTCTAAAATATTTGTCTTTGAAATTTGAAGTCTCTAATAGACTAATAGGCGTTTGCAGTTCCTTGCACACTCGTTCTCACTGCAGTGCTATTTTATTATTTATGTTGGTATTACTGTCATTCATTCAGACCACATTTTTCATTGAGCTCTCTTCAATCAATCAATGTAAATAAAAGAAGATACGATTGCGTGTGTGCGTGTGTGTGTTTATTAGCAAGGAGCAAGCTAATTTTGTGGATTGTGTTCCGAAAAAACGGGAATAATCTAGACCTTGAAATTTTGCATAGAGCTTCCAAAAATATCAATGTTATGCACCTGGAAGCCCAAATTTCAATTTTCCCTCTAGATATTTCAGAATTGATGCTCAAATATCACTTCATTCGCTAGGCTAAAATACTTCCCATAGCCATCATAAATGAAACGAGTCAGTTTCTACGGCTGTGGATCGCGTTCTCTTCAACTGACGTGATAGCGTGGTTGGTAGCGATGCTGCCAACAGGATCTCACGATCAAAATTACGTGGGTTCGAACCCCATGACTGGTCACATTTTTTTGACAAAAAAAATTCGAACTTAAATCAATTATTATCTTTGCTTTTTTATCGAAATAGAATCAGTTCTAATAATTGTTTTCAATTATTTATGAACTATATTGATTTTTAGCTTATAAAACAATATTTATTCAATTTTTTAGCTCATAATCTTTATATTGCTGATAATTTTCAACTTGATGCAATTAAAATAAACTTTTCGATTTTTTTTAAGAATTGCTGTACACTAAGATATTAAAGTGTTGAAATTGCCTATTGGAAAATAGAACCTAATCAAACTATTAATGGAATTTGCCAACCTTAGTGGTCTTCAACACTTATAAAAATTACAAAATTTTTATGGAATTATCTGATGGAATAGATGTACAGTACTGAAAATTGTGGTACATTAATGAAGATTTGTAGTGAAGGAGGAGGTATTCACGGGGATCTCAGTTGGTTTATAATTTTCGCAGTTTTAAGAACATTTTTTGTCATTTGTGGCATTTGCAAAAGTAATGACATTAATACCGGGCCTTCTTGAAAAATGCTAACTGCCAACAGGAATATTGAGCTTACAGGTAACTTACTTGACAAAAGATGAATGTGTTTATGGTAAAGTAGCATAAATACTACTTACATTAAGTGAATACAGTTGTGTTAATGTGTTTATCCGTCAAGAATAACATATGGAGCCTATGCCACAATTATACTTCTCTTCATCCCCTTCCAAATATTTTTCCCATTAATTTCTGAATTGGTCCAATTTATTACTTTATTGGATGAAATGAATTTCTCAATAAATTTAAAACTATTTTGCCCACCTTATATATATCCAGTTTTAGCATAGAATTTGGCTATACCATTTTTAAGGTCTAATCCAGAAAAAAATAATAATATCTTTGATATACCGTACATAGTAGAGAAGAAATCAATTTTAGCTTTGTTTTGTGGAACTCCGTTGCGAAGCACGGGTGGCTTCTAGTGATAATTATAATATTGCTCTAGGCTATGTTATCAACAGCTGCAAGCTGCAATCATAATATTATTCATAACCTATAATATAGTGTATTGTGTTGTGACAAATCGTTTTACTGTTTACTCCTTGATTTGTTATAAAAATATTTTTATCAGTTCAAGTGAAGTGTAAAGTAATTTCATAAATAATGCCAAGATCAACCAGAATATTCGAAAAAATGAAAGTTAGTAAGCCTCTACCAGGAACATCAGTTAGGGAACCACTAGTGGACTCACAAAATATTGTTGAAGAAAGTTCTTCTGCAAAGAAACTGAAAGACAGTTTTATTTATAGTGATACATATTGACAAATGACTGTGAATATGTAAGTATGGACTTGAGACAACTCAACAATATGTTACTTGATGTTGCTGTTTGCAAAAATTGCAAACCATTCTATGCCTCTGGAGCCTACTAGTTTCGGTAAGTTCAACTTTAAACGCGATTTACACAAAACTTTGTTTTTCAACTTTATGTACCGTTTTCTCAGAAACTACCAGAGCTAGAGGGCTGGATTTTCGTTTTGCATGTTCCTAAGGTTACAATGCAACTTTAGTTTGTTTGTCAATGGCTCAACAGCCCTATGTGGGCTTAGGCCTACCAGCAGGTTGCCAGTTTCACATCCACTTGACTGAATCAGCAGAGGTGAATGATCATTAACCAGAAAAGATGTAACGTGTGGTTAGCACATTGACATCTCAACCATAAGCTGGTCTTCGCAACCCAGTGATGGGAACAAAGCACTGCTGGGTAACATTGTGTTAAGCAGCTATATAGTGCAATGCAACAATTTAATATGTCTCCAAATATGGGGAGTGTCCGGAGTGACTGACTAGCCTTACTAACGATTAGCCAGGCTCCCAATTGAGGAAAATACAACTTTAGTCTTTTTGTGCTGTGGAGAGTTCCTGTCAGCCGGGAAAGACATGTAAATGTCAATGATAATACTGTAATGATAATGAGTGTGTTATTAGTATAGTTCAAACTGTCATAGTTTTGGATGCTTCATCTCATGATAATGATGTAATACATTATAAAAGTATTTATAACCAACTTGATTATGCTAATAATAAGTAAATCTTTATTCTGGAAGCCGAAAAACATTATGTTCAATGCTGAAGTGAAGCCCTCTCATAATCTCTGGAAAGATTGTGAATGGACTTTCAGCTATAATTATGTGGGAAGCGATTTGGATGCATATTAATTATATTTAGTGTAGCTCGCCTCAAGTGATCGTCCTGACAATTCAACCTAACCTAATGCAATTAGATAACGGCGTGAAAATGAAGCTAACCTAAACCCATTTCCAAGACAGAATTTAGTTCATTAGCTGGAATTTGCTGTTTACATTGCATTGGGTCTAAAAAGAGTGACTGATTGAATGTTCACCTACTTTGATAACGTATTCTACATTTAGTTACAAAGATCAATTTCATATGAATTTATTTCATTTATTGATTGGCTACGATCTTTAATAGTGGATTTCTTATGTTTTTAATTTTCCAAAGTCGATCATGCTCTTGAGAAATTTTTTTAGTAATTGATATTGTACCATAGGGTAAGTTCTAGTCATTCTTAATATTGTCTGTCTCAATTCACACATGGCCAAACAAATTCATCTGAATTAAAATGACGTCATTTAATGGAACATTTGTAACCAAATTTGTATTGGATTGATCTTACATTCGTTTTCATGTAATTTAAACGCCATTTATAATCTCAGGTAACACCATGGAACGTGGATACAATCAGCAAGCCAGGTTTTTCGAGAACAGTAGTAAACAAAAAGCCAGAAAAAAAACCAGAAGAGGAAAACGTAACTGATGCGGAATGGGAGGAGAGGATGGAAGTTTTCATCAAAGAGAACGAGAAAATTGTAATGAAATTCGGAATGCTGCAAAAGTACAACGACAGCAAGCAATATCTGTTGGAGCATCCACATCTGGTATGCGAAGATACGGCCAGCTATCTCGTCATCTGGTCTATTAAATTGGAAATGGAGGAGGTGAGATTAAAATAATTTCTCTATTAGCTAATTGAAACTTCAAAAATTTATCTTAGTAATGATAATAATAATGAATTAGTTACAGGGGAATAGGAAGGAATATGTTTTTATTTCCTCTGAAATCACAGTTTATCGCGGTTGGAAAATGACATATTTGACAATGAATATTGTCAATCACCATCGTCCAACCACATACCCTAGAGGTCCATATGGACGATCATATTATTTATTGATGTAATATGCCTGTTTGTAATTTTTCGAATAAAACAATTTTGATTTTTTTTAATTATCATAGTTGGAAAAACTGACATATTTGGATTATCATGTTTGGAAAACACTGACATTATTCAGGAGATCTGATTTCTCTTGAGCAACCAATAATTACTTGGTAAACAAAGTCATTGAAGTTTTTCAATTTTTCTACAGTAGAGCTACGAAGAGAATAGAGGTACGGTATGAGGTGTGCGGGGAGCTGTCTCTCTCACACGCTATTCCTCTCTCTCTCTCTCTCGCACGCTTCCGTCTGCCCTATCTTTTTTTTGAGGGTGATGCCCACATGAGCACTAGGCTTGTGTGTGGGTAATGAGAGGGGTGATGATGAGAGATGACGACTGTTTTTAGGCAGTCGGGACCGACTGCGTTTCCTCTCCTCAGAAAGACGGGAGTGGCCGTTTCTGTCAAAATCCGTTCCGGCAACTGTATTCCATCTTGGAACCTTTGTACTGTATTATCAGACAGGCGCTTATCGCCCTCGGCTACAGACCACTCCAAAAATCTTTATTAACCCCACTCGACCAGCTTCTACATTCCTAGCATTTCGGCCACCTCTATTCTTTTAGTAGGCTGACATTATTCTTGAGTTGTTCTTCGACTTTTTGGGTGAATATGTTTGATTTTTAGTTGAAATAATTTCCAGGTTATGTGGTAACCTGCATTTAGCCTGTTTTAGTGAATTGGAAGAGGAACAGTTTTGGGCATAAGCCTGTTGTACTCTCCTTTGTAAATGATTGATTGAAATCAGTCCATTCTGTCGGGGTTCTGATTAATATACTAATCGAATCTGAAATAATGACTACAATAAGTAATGCGTAACATAAAAAAGCTGGCCTATTCAACTGAAGAGCTCTTTTCCAAAGTCCCCTTAGTCCAAAATCACAATTCTTCAGTAGTCTATAATGATTTTTTGTCAATGCAGATTAATATGATTCTTGTTATTATTAATGTTGAACTGAATGAATATCTACATATTGTTAAATGACATATTATTAAATTCTCAATATATTTTTCAAATCATCAACTAAGTCCATGGGCTTAGTGGAGTTGGGGGAAAATATTTGTTTTTGTCCCAGCTGTAACTGTTTTTTTTTTTTAATTCTTACCACTCTCAACTACTGGATTCAATGTATCTTCTGAATCAAATTTAATCATTTTAGAATGATTTACGATTCACAAACATTTGAATCCATCGAAAATACTCCAAAAACAAACATAACATTCTTTTTCTACTGAAATCTGAATACAGATATCAGCGTCAGCTGTGTATACCCTGGGTATACTTATGTTTTTGATGGCAATACGGTCTCGTGCGGATGCGTGAATCACATATAGTAGTGGCATTTGGAAAAAATTGGGTTTTCTTGGGTTTGGAAAAAAGTTTAGTTCTCAGACTCTTATATCAATGGATATAGTGGGATTGGGAAAAAACGTTAGTATAAGCGAATAGCTCTCAAAAAAAATGTGACCAGAATCATATATGATAACTCAATATTATTTATACAATGTAATTTTGGACTAAGGTGTTTTTGTGAAAGAGCTCTTATTCGCTGTGTGCACGTAGGTGGTGGGAATAATAAAATCGACACCTGCGCTCACGAGGAGGTAAGATTCGTTTAGTGAACGAAAGAGGTAAGATTAACAAGAGAAAGGATAGGGAATAAGCGGAAAAATGAGTAAAAGAATGTGTTGCGTGCCATATTGTAAAAATAAAGGATACAATAGTAATGTTAAATTCTACACTTTTCCTATTTCCAAACATAGAATGATTCAACGAAGAAGATGGATTACAGCTTTGAATAAATATTGGTAAGTAAACATAATGTTTAATCGCAGGAGAAGAAGATGGGTGTGGCAGAGATGAGAATGCTGAGATGGATGCTTGGGAAGACAAAAAGGGACAGGATCAGAAATGAAAGGATAAGAGAGATGGCTGGGGTGGTGGAGTGTTCAAAGAAGGTCCAGGAAAGAAGGTTGCAGTGGTATGGTCATGTTGTGAGGAGGGAAGAGGACTACGTTGGAAAGCGAGTGAGTAGAATGCAGGTGGAGGGGTGTAGACCAGTGGGGAGACCAAGGAGGAGATGGAGAGACTGTGTTGCAGGGGACATGAGGGAAAAGGAGCTGACAGATGAAGAAGCCGGCGAGAGAATGGTGTGGAGGAGGAAGATAAGGAATAGCGACCCCGAATAGGGAAAAGCTAAAGGAAAAGAAGAAGAAGAAGTAAACATAACCTTGCATTTATTTACATGGCAGACGACAGCTATTCCAGTCTGTTTTGAATGTGATTTTGTGAATAAGATTTTATGTTTGATAGTCATCCAATTTCAATAAATATTATGTAGGCCTATCCATATTTATTTTATACTGAAATATTAGACTCAATTCTTGAACTTGATTTGATAACTTGAGTTGTTGAACACGGTACCGTATGTGAATTAGAAGTTCCCGGTACGGGCTTATTTCGTGCCAAACTATTTATTTCAGAAATGAAGAGCCGAAGTAAGATTTGTATTTATTGGAACTTATATTGTAGTAATTACTAGTCCATATATAATTATATTAATATCAAACACCAGAAAAGAGCATACCGGTAACCTATTGATAGTGTCATCACATTTATTTTCGTACTCGCTTACTGGAGTATAGGCTTACAGCTGTTATCCACGGAAGTTTTTGTCTGCACAATCATAACGTGCACGCAAGAAACATAACCTTCAAAGTTCGTTTTAGATCTTGAATTAAACATTATAATAATGTTCAAGAACATGCGATATGTTAACTTTATTATTCTGAATATAATTCCACAATCGATAAGTAGGAAAAATAGCGACAGGGAATTCTATTTCAATTATAAACTAATTTTTACGTACATAAGCCTATCCTTGCCCATGTTAATCTACCCTCGTAGATTCATACGATTATCCGCCAGAGCGCAACACGGTAGATGCACACAGCGAATAGTGATTGCAGGATAATAGGTAATACCTACCTACTGCCGCATTACTTTCTACTCTTCTTATAGAGACTCCAGGGGTTAGAATAGAATAGACTAGAATGGCTGCCTTTATTTGTTTCCTGGGAGGGCGAAGTTAGGGCGCAAAAGAGTGTTATTAGGGCGAAGTTGGAGTGGTTATTTCATGTTCAAGCAGTATTGTGCTTTTTCATGTATTGCACGAGGAAATGTAGAATTTATTGTTGTTATAAAGTGACAAATGAAGCTGTGTGGTTGGCCAATGAGCTTTGATTACCCCTTCAATTCCTTATGTTTAGAATCTAACCAAAGCGAAAAACTGATCGCCCGCTCCGTTCACTCTATGGTAAAAATAATTTATGTGAAATTAACCTTAATTAGGACTGTATTGAAGTTTAAACAGAACTATTGGGTTAAGCGCCTATTTTTCTTTCTCAAAATAATATAGTTTTATGTTGCTCTTTTGAAAAAAACTATTGTTGAAATATCATTTACTAGCCAGGGGGCTCCACCTCCTGGACCCCTGGCAGCCATTGACATAGTGAGCGCTTCGCGCTCACCAGGGGGCTCCGCCCACATTGACACAGTGAAAAACGCGAATATTGGGCGTATCTTTGAGATGTTTTCAAAATCCATTCTTAGTGCGCGTCTAAAGGTCCAGCTGAATATACATGCCAAATTTGAACGCATTTTGGTTCAATCGTTGTTGAAAAATCTGCAAAAACGCAAGGAAAACTGCAAAACGCCGATTTCTGGCGTAATTATGGGAGAATCTCAAACATTTTCAACAGATTATTTTTAGACCAACAAACCTAAGTACCAAATTTCAACATCTTCTGCCAATTAGTTCTCGAAAAAACTGAGAAAACGCACAAAATCGCTAGAAAAACGCAAATATTGGGCGTATCTTTGAGATGTTTTCAAAATCCGTTATTAGTGCGCGTCTAAAGGTCTAACTGAACATGCATGCCAAATTTGAACGCATTTGGTTCAGTATGAATGAATGAATGAATGAATGAGTGCCATTTCGCTTTTATATAATTTATAGACTATAGATTAAAATGAACTTACCACAGGGCCCCACAGACTTACGGATTTGGCCTGTGCCGGGAAGCGGATTTGGCTCGGCTCGGCTCGGGAGAGAATTTGTAGTGTGTGGGCTCTTCCGGCCGGATCCGTGTAGTTATCAAAAATCTATCACACAGTTGAAGCGAAAAGAATGGTGCTGCCTAAACCGTTTTAGGACATCTGTTGGCAGGTGCGCTGAGACAACCTCCAGGTGGGGTTTCACTTCAGATGCCCACTGTGAGTGCGGACAGGTTCAGACCATGGACCATCTTGTCTCACACTGCGCAGTTTATTCTTTTGGGAAGGGTCTGAGGGGAGTTCATGATGCTGGAGAAGAGGCTTGCCAGTGGCTCCATGATATTTCTGAAAGCCACGCACATATCTTTCACAATCAATACCTATATAGGTGTAACTGTTTTCTACTCCTTTTTAATCTCTTGACAAAGCAGTTTCTCTGCTGCTACTTCTCATTTTTCGTTATAGATTAGTGTAGACTTGGTTTCACATAATTTCGAAACTCAAAATTGATTAGTTTGGCCTAGTTAGCATAAGCATATATACAGGGTGTTTCAGAACTCCCTACCAATACTCTAGGGCATTGTTCCTGGTCAAAAACCATATCTAAATATCATATTTAAATTGTCCAAAAGTCCTTAGTCACTCACACAGCTGCCATTTTGTTTTTTTCACTTATTATTTTTTATCTCAATAATGGTGAAACATATGGAATTGAAACTTTGCACCAACATTCATGACAACTAGACAAAGCTACAAAAATAAGAATTTGTTTTTAATTAATGTTCTAGCCAATTGTAAGAACTCCGTGAGAACTTGAATGTTATTAATGAAAATTCTTTTTCTATGATGAATTTAGTAGAACGTCTAGTAAGAAAGTACTAATACCACAAAGTAGAAAGGAATTATACAAAGTATTCCTTTCTACTTTGTGACTAATACAATAATAACGGTACCTGTATTTCCCCGGAATTTCTATTAGAAATAGAAATAGAAATTTATTCAGGAAAAAAACAGACAATACAATAACTTGCGACTTACATAGGAAATAAATTAAACAAATTATTAACTAATATGTAGTCTTAGAACTATGAAATCATTTTTTTTTCCTGAAACAAGCCCAACAGATTAAAAATCCAATTACTGGGCTTGTAAACTAAATAAAATAAACCATAACTATAAATATTGTTGATTATTTAAAGAATAACTCGCTTGCAACACATAATTTGAAATTAAAGTTATCAACAGTGAAAACTCATAATAAATCAATCATACAAAAAACATTTACAAAAAATACATAAAAAAATTAATCAAACTATTAAAATCTAAGAATTTACAGGCATTCTGCCTCACAAATCTCAATAATAATTTATAAAAAATAAAATATAACTATACAATTACATTATAAACACATTAAGAATCCAAAAGAACTACTGTATGTGTTCAATTTCTCGGGAGCAGGCCCGCCTAAAACAAGCAGGTGACATGGCAACATCCACCCCACCCGCCACGGAATTGAAAAGAACAAGGGACGATATTAAAGGAGAGGCCGCATGATAAGCGGTGCGTGCCACTCCAGGATAGATAAGTCTGCTGGCGCGACCTCCATAAGCTGGAACATACCAGCAGATAGACGACAGCGTGTATGGATCACCTATACGACCAGACAAAATTCCATACAAAAAACAAAGTTTAGTAATTTTCCTACGATTCTCTAACTTCTCAAATTTGAACAAATTAAGAAGTTCAGAGTATCTTAATAACCAGAAGGGTTGCACATTACCTTGAGTTTTATAATATAAAAGTCGCAAAAATTTCTTTTGCACGTTTTCTATCAAATCTATCAAATCCATACACCTTGCACTGGTGACCAAACAACACAGGCAAATTCAAGTCTAGAGCGAATCAATGAATATTGTACAATGATATTAGTGAATCTACATTTACAAACAATCTACCTATTCTGGAGATAAACCCTAATAAGCTAAAAGATTTTTTTACAATATTGATGATGTGATTGGTGAAAGATAGATCATCACTTATCAAAACACCCAGATCAAGAAATTCATGGACTCTACTCAATTCATTGTTTTCCAATTTATAAGAAAAATTAATAGGAGAAATATTTCTATGTATCGTCATTACACAACATTTTTAATATTTAAATTAAGTTTATTGACCTTACACCACTCCTCCAACGAATGCAAATCTCGTTGGATAAGGTTTTAAGGTTGGATAAGGTTGGATTAGCTGTAGAATAAACATACTGTATTTTAACTTTTTATTCAATAAAAATAAACTTCTTTTTTCTATTATTTGTCTATTTGTGTGGATTTTTATTAATTTGGGAAGCTGAAATCGAATCACAATTTCTTAGCGTTTCTTGCGCACAAAAAACCTCAATAATTCATTTAATACAATAACCGCTGCTGCAACCTCTTCCTTTGAACTCATATACGTAACTGAATTCAAGATAGTTCCAAGAAAGAATATTCAACACATGGCAGGCGAAAACAAAGTTAAAGGTCCAATTCTCTATCTTCTACTACTCTGTGAATTGTGTGTGTGTGTTTGTGTGTGTGTGTGTGTGTGAGAGAGATAGTTAGAGAGCGTTAACAGATTACATAATAATAATATAAGGTGGGAATAGGAGTGTAAACCAAATAGAGTCCCTACAACCAAAGACAATTAGAATACTTAGTTTAATTAGAATAATAGTTTTCTATCGTCTTTGCTACAACCTACAAGGACAATAGAAAATCACGTTGACCCTTGCACGTGTGCTCACCCTTCAGAAATCCTTGTTCTTTTTAATGTTTTTGCATCTATTCAGCCCGAACCAATGTACTATCGTATTTTTCCTTGCCGACTGTATCTTTGAAGACTCTTGAATAAAACCTACCAACAACCAACACATTTACTGTAGTTGGCTCTGACTATATTTTGGCCAAAGAATACTTATGCATATTGTAGTAATGAACTGTTACACCTTTTGAGAATTAAAGGCTTTTATTAGCTTTACCATATTTGTAGCACACGCAGTAACAAGGAATACAGAACTGAATAAAATTATTTGAATGTTTGTGCATTGCGTTGCTATGAACTCGTTGTTATGGACTGATCATCCGAATGAATCTCATCACACATATACAGTATTCAACTTAGGATATCTTAAATTATTTATAAGAAAGATACAAATGGATAAGAGAACAGGATTCTCTAACTATGAAAGTCAATCACATACATACTATACATACATACTTTATGACTGATAAAAAAGATACCTCAAATTTGGATAATTACAAGTACCCGCGAGGGATTCTATTAATTTGACGACGCTGAATCCAAATCTGAAATCAAAATTCGTCTATCTCCATTGATGATTGATTTAAATGTTGGTGGAGGGGAAAATACGGCGAGCCGGACTCGCGTCGCTTACAACAAGTGTGTGGTGATTTTGCTCCGAGTCGTTCAAGGACACAGGCGAAATCCGGAAGTCTGTGGGCCCCTTTATCACCATAACGACATGAATAAACTATTAGATCGTGGAAAAACTGTCTTCTTTCATCATTAAATTAATATCAATTATACCGTATAATTGAACTGTCATTAAGATGTTATTTTTTCAGCCTTGAAATAGGTTATCATATTTTATAAAAACTTTTTCAGATGTGATTACTCATTGAAATAATGTAATATTTGTATAACATTATATTCTTCACGCAGATAATCAAGGTGTCAGGAATATTGTTTCACTCAAAATATGATATAATTACGCATTTCTATGCAGTAATACTCCAACACTAACTGCATAGAAATGCTTCATTACATCATATTTTGAGTGTGAAATTCTTAGAAATTCGTTAGGCTATCGATAAAATTTTAAAATTCTTCTTTCGATAAAATTCATCAGATGTGTCAATATTTCATACAATTCATTATGTAATTTCTCACAATGTTTTGTAGCAATATCCAATAATTCACGTGGAACTGCTATTTACTTCTAGAATGACAAAACTGAGAACTGAATGATTTCTTGGTTTTACAATAGAATAACCAAGGTTTTACCTTGACCTTGTATAATGACTATAATGCAAACTATAAACTTGAAAACTGAAAACCTATAAAGGCCTACTTTTTCATATTAGTTGGTAAATTTTATGAGATATATTCTTCTCGTGAAATAAAATTAATTATTGTTCATTTTTTCTTTATCCTATTGATGTTTTAAGTTTAAATTTAATTCATTTATATTTACAGAAAACAAACCTTGTAAGACACATTGCCCACCAGAGTGTTTGTATAACTTTCATTTTAAAACTTTCCAAACAACTTGAAGTGGATCCTCGTGCTTGTGTTGATGCATTCTTCTCAAAGTAAGTTTGTCTTGTATTTTATTTTATTGTATGTCTTTTATTGGTTGGGAGACCCTTACGGGTAGGTTCCACCTCGCCTCATTGCACATTTTTTTATTTTAGTGTATAGGCCTAGTTGTTTTGATCTGCTGGTAATGCCTAGTTGTAGACTTGTTTTTTTAAGTTACTATGATTATTTTCAAATATGTTTGGAAGGTTGGCATTTTTGCATTTCATTCAATCATCCCTACCTTCAATGCGGGTCTGATCATTTATTCTTTCCTCAATTGAGCGCCAGTATCTTAAGACTCGTTCTTGATATTCTGTTGTCAATGTTGTATTACTACACGTTGCCATTTAAGTTGAGATCTTCTCTTCTTCTGTTTTTTTTCCTAATTTAGTTGATACATTACAAATATCAATAATTGATTATTACAAACAGTTGTTGTTATTAACAATAATTTATTATTAACAATTTATTTATATTGTTTATTATAAACAATTTTTAATGTAAATGTAAACAGGCATGAAAATCATCCCTCAGGGAATTTAAATGAAATTTCTGGTTCCAATCTTTTATTCTTCTATTTACAATGTATAATAAATTTTGACTCCTTTAAACTTCACTCCGCACTTCCAAAATATTCAAATAACATTTTACGTCCGAGAAAATAGCAAATCCTTCTCACTCCCTTTCATGTTGCAAAATTAACAAACTTGTATATTTTAGTCTCTCCCATTTTTATAGCACACTTTCTTCTTCTTTATCACACAAAGTTCAGCCACTTCATTTATTTCAATCAATCAGATTGAAAATACATTACAGATTTCCCTAATCTATCGATTTCATTTAAAATAATTTATGAACTTTGATTGAAAAATTATTCTTATGAAATGCAAGTTACAATGTTCGCAGTTGTGAAAGTCTTGAGAGTTCTTTGCAGCATTGTTTCAGTTTTGGTTTAATTAAGCATTATGTTACAAAATTATATTTTTATATAAATTTTTTTCAGAATTCAAGTGGCCGATCCTGAGTAAATTTTGGTTTATCGAAGCATTTTTTTACCAAATTTCGCTGCAATGATTTTTGTTGTTTTGCAGAATACAAGTGGCTGATCCTGAGTTCAAGCAGGTTTTCAACGAAGAGGTGGAGGCACTCATTGAGCGAGTGCAAAAGTGTGCGAAGGAGAAGGTTTTTAAGATGGCAATGGAGCAGGAGGAGCTGAGGTTAGGACCTGGAGCCCTGGATCCCTTCCAAGTGTATCAATCCTTGCCCGATGTGAGTTCCGAATTTTTATTTCACTCCACTACCGACAAGCAGTCATTTTAGTTTTAATATTTTATTTATTCAAAGATAGATTGCATAGTCTTGAGACTAATGAGCAACGTTTTTCTGACCTAAATTACTGAGCAGAGTGAGAAACAACATTTATACAAAACAAAAGAGAAAAGTGTACACATCGCAGTTCGTAAATGAATCAAGAAATCATCATATAAATACAGAGCTGTTTTTGTGACGGTACGCTCCGTTACGCTTAGTAACCGGTACCTCTTAGGACAAAAAACCCAACAGGCCAGTTAGTTAGCAAATACAGTTTTTCCAGTAAAAGCAGACATAACTTTTAAGAAACCATTAGTTTGATAGGAGTAAAAAATTTCAAACTGTCTCAGACAAATAATCTCTGTACTCTTATCTTATCAATGAAGTAGCGATGTAGCCAATTAGGGATGGTCTTGAATTTTTAATAGTGTTCAGGACAAATTATAGACAAATTGCTGAATTTTTTCCTTGCTCGCAAATAGCTTTAAAACGCCCTTTTTAAGGCTAAATTTAAAATATTTTCCCGGGGGTGGACCCCCCTTCTGAATACCCCCCAGACTTGAACACATATTGTTATTAAATAGCACTGTATATTATATGTATTTTGTTTTGTTTTGAGGAAGATGTCCTTGATGATTGATATAAAAATGTTCGTTGTATCGGAGGACATGATAAGCCGTCGGTCCCGACCGCCGAAAAAGAAGTCTCATCATATCCCTTCCCACTAACTAACCTAGATCTCACGTGGACATCACCCTCCAATGAAATCTTGAATAATGTCTTCAAAGCAATGAAATAGGCCTATTCATTTCTCATCACCTATATTATACAGATTTTCAAATGTATCTACGCCTGTCTCTTAGGCCTGCTTCAGTCTGTTTATTGGCACTTCATCTGTGCGTACGTGCCTGATGGCTCTTCTCCTCTCTTTACTTTGTTATCATAAATTATTAATTTTTTCATTTCTTATTTATTTCGTCAATTAAAATGTCGCCTAGCGATCTCTGTTTCCCGATTTATAATTTTATTTTGCTGGAGATGATGTCCACATGAGCTTTAGGCTTGTGCGTGTGTAATGGAAAGGATAATAAATAATAATAATAATAATAATAATAATAATAATAATAATAATAATAATAATAATAATAATAATAATAATAATAATAATAATAATAATAATAAAATAATAATAATAATAAATTTTATTTGACCAATATAAATAAAATTCAGACAAAATGAATACATATTAATAATAACAAAAACATAGATAACTTGAATAATAATCATGCATAATAACTAAAATTTAATTTCACTGCATTATAGAAGTACAAAAAAGGATAACTTAAATAATAATCATGCAAAGCCTAATAACTAAATTTTTATTTTCAATTGGTACATCCCTCTGTAAGCATGCTTATGATAATGATAAGAGATGGATGGACTTACAGCTTTAGGTGGGTTACGAACAACCGGGAAACGATTTTGAAGCTCATAAATTGTATTTAGAGGAGCCGGTCATCGTTACAACAGTAGTGGTGGGCGCCGTCTCTTATCTTATCTCACTAGATTAGATTCGCCTGCTATCACTGGGGCAACCGCTTCCTAATCTTTATCTTAATTTTTTATCTTATCTTTCGTTATGTATGCATACTCTTTTTAGTAGCTCAACATTTAATGATATATTAAGTCGTTCTGTTTAATTGTATTTTGCTTCACTGTTAATTATCACTCGAAAAGCTATATAGGTCACTATAGCCTATGAATTTTCTTAGTAGACCTATATGGCCGTGGCGAAGCGTGGTATGCTTATTTGGTCCTATAGGAAATATACCCGGCGATGACCAAATAAGTATACCACGCTTCGCCACTACTATATGGCTATCCGGAACTCACCCCTACACACAGATTAATAGTCTTGTAGGTGTATGCTTATAAATTGTATACAAGTGTCATATTTATTTTAATCTGAATTTTCGTGAAATAGAGAATATTTGAATCGAAACTAAACATTTTCCAATAAATTGGAACTTGAGGTTTGTCAATACCTACTATGTTGGTAAGTCATAACATGTTTTCCATTTTCAGTCACTGAAAGCCTGTTTGCTGTCGCAAAACACAGCGCTGTTGCACAAGACCCTGGAGAAGTTGCCCGCCGAGGACGCCATCTATCACACGAAGCGCCTTATGGACAGCGGCCTGTTGGCGCCCAAGGCTGAACACAAAGCGGCCACCACAACAGCAGCTGACGACGCCATCAGCTCGTCTGTCGATTAATTTACACACCCTTTACGTTCATTCATCTCAATTTATAATGCAAGTTATAATAATGATGTACTTCCATTCAAAGCAATGTCAAGGTTAGATATCAAAATCGGGCCAAGTTTGTATTCATATTACTCTGTAAATTTGTACAATTGCAGTTTGTTCATTTATGTTTTATCAATTGATTTAAGATCACAATAATAATTGAAGACTTACAATGTGCATTCTTTTCATTTTCCAGTAATAATAATAATAATAGACTAATAATAATAATAATTATTATTATATTAATAATATATTATATTATTATTATGATATTATTATATAACTTGGGATGTATAAGGTAAGAAAACAATGCATCCAAAAAGTACTAATTATTTTAAGAATTATAGATAGGCTATTTATTTATTTATTTGTCAATTGTCACAATACATCATAAACTGAGTTACACCCATTTGACTGGTGACTTGTCGATTGCTAAACTTAAATCTAATTACAATAATATTTACATCTAGATTAATACTAACTATAGTAAAACATAATAGTAAATCTCTAGATTTGTCCTAATCTCAAAAAATAAACAAATCAAATTCCAAAATAAAATTACTCTCCATTTTTTATTCAAAATATCTGTTACAGGAATTCATACCAGATCATCAACTTTCTCATCAATTAAAATTCCGCGATAGTATATAGGCTTTTCTCTAATAGCATTTTCCTGACTGCCCGCTTAAATGAAATGACAGATTCCATATTTCGGATGTTCGTTGGCAGCTTATTAAATAGTCTCATTCCAGAATAGAATGGAGTTTTTTCCAATGCTGCATGTCTATGTATTGGAAAAGCTATCAGGTTCCTATTTCGAGTGTTATATTGATGATTGTCCGCACAAAATTGGAATTTGTTAATATTTACTTTAACAAAAACTACTAATTGATAGATGTAGAGAGAAGGAAGTGTAAGGATGTTCAGGTCTCTGAAATATGTTTTGCAAGAGTCTCTCGATCTCAGTCTACAAATGACTCTCAATATCTTTTTTTGCATGATAAAAACTCTACGACTGTAAACAGAATTACCCCAAAATATAGTTCCATAGCTCAAATAAGAATAAACGTATGCATAGTATACGGTCAATAATGTGTTTCTGTCAAGTGAGTGTTCACTATCAAATAGAATATAAAGTGAAACAACTTAAAATTCGAATAATATGGGGCTTTATAAGCTAAGAATACAACTTCCGTATCAAGCGAGCAGCTCTGTGCGGAACGATTTGATCCTCCCATCTACGCAATGTTATTCCTCTCTCATATAAACGCATGTTAAATTCAGATATTTCCAAAGGGCTCTAGCGTGAATGATACGCTTAAACAAAGAGTGTATCAAGTGAGCAGTTCCTCGCGGAACTCTCCTATCTTTCCAATGCTTTTTCGCTGGGTCTTCCAAAAGCATTCTAGTGCTAGATGATACGCAACGTGGAGCGCTGTAATAATTTTTTCAAAAAATCATTTAAAATAGTAAAACACGTGTGAATGAGTGAAATTATACATCAATCCGTTCAGAAAAACTTGAATTTTCGTTTGAATATCTTATTATCTGAAAATAGTTATTAGGTTTTAGTCACAGGCATCTTTTAAAAGTAAATTTAATCAATTTTGAAAGATTCCATCGTTTTTAAACAAATCAACAATCTATTTTCGATTTTCAGCTTATTATTCATATCATAAATTCTCATACTTTTTTTTTTTTTTTTTCAATTGGGTTGGGCTTTGAAACCCTTAGCCACCGCGACCGCTATTCGATCTTTTGTGGCATCCCCTCTTTGGCTTATGCCATGTTCCATAATCCAAGGCCAGAGCAGAATTTACTCAGGGCCTTGAAGTCCAGTTCTCTTGCCTCCTCTGGTAGGAGGGTTGCCTTTCCAAGAAGTCTCCTCCTCATTTGCAAGAGTGCTGGACATTCCAGCAGCAAATGTGCTGCTGATTCTGTTTCCTAGTCTTCTATCAGGGATGGGTCTGCACACTCCTTAGATTCCATTGCGGAATCTTCAGTTGTAGTGCCTTCCTCTACATGTACCATTTCCCGGCAGGTTTGAGTCAGCAATAACTCTGAAACCTGATCCATGTCGGGTAGAGTTTGGGGGAGATCCCCCATCCTTGTTAGATGTTTGAGGCTGTTCAGCCTCTTTTACTCTTAAGTTGGTATCCTTAAGATTCCCACGAGTAGCTGGAGACTTATTCAGTCACCCTGGGCAGAGCTCCGCGTTTACCCAGGGAAGGCTTCTTGAAAATGGAGGTCGCCTGGTATCCAGAGTTCGCATACTCGATGTCAGGCACTCCCCTGACCATGCAGCCGTCGGCGTATGCTGTTCCACCATATGTTGGCTTGGCTTGCGCAGTTGATGCTTCAGGTGTTCCTACTTGAACACCCTACTTAAGCTGGGACGCAACGGTGTTAGTTGCCAACCAGCCTACATCTACCACTTGCATCAGGAACCCGGAGGATTGCCACACCCCGGACAGAATAAATTCTGCCCCCCTGCGGGGAAATTCTCATACTTTTGTTTTAGGCTATTATTGAATAGAAATTTATTTCCTTTAAACTGAAAAGATCTAGTAATAAGTAAACTCTAAACTTTAAACAAAGATTACCAACATTTTTGTGTCTATACGCTCTAAAATACGCTAATTAATAGTCTATTTTTCATTTGATGGTTAGAAGCATATTTTATTTTAAATTTTGATCTTCAATATAATCGTTTCTCTACATTTGGTAGCAGTGTTTTCTCCATAGCAGTATATCTTCTATATTATTAGACTACAATAATGTATCACAAAACTAAAATGTGATTCATTCTATTAAATCACCTAGATTGTAAATGAATTATTGTCATCACAACTTAATACAGCTTTCTACAAAGTTCGAATTCAGAATGTACACTACAATCCATCCACTATATAAATATAATATTAATATGGCTGCATCAAAGAATCGATTCGTAAACACTTTGATTATTGTAAAAAGCTGTAATAAGGTATTCATTGCCAGTTCAAGTGCCTTAACAAAACGAATATTCGCGAATAGTTTCTCCAAACCAGAAACCGGAAGAATTTGAAGGTCGTATTCAGTAATTAAAAGCCAAACCTTATCGTAATCCAAATCAATTAAAACTGGAGACGAACAATAATCTGTTGTTTACAGTCTACCTACATTGTATCCGGTTCTATAAATTTGGCATCTCAATGCTAGTAAAGTATCATGATAGGGGATTAGAAATCTCGCATGTTATAGTGTAATAAATGCATAAGAATAAGAATATTAGCCATTAAATACAAATAGTACAATAGGCTTCGTCATTAATTTTACAAGAATAAAAATAATTGTTCATGTTGTCATGCCAGACATATTAGTACAGTTCATAAAATCATCTATGTCGTAAAATGACATTAGATACAGATTACCAATGAGGTCACCTAACCACTTTTTCCAATTTTGTTTTAATTATTATTGTATAGTTTTTGGAAATTGTGCGTAAATAAATGAAATGAGATATTATTTCTTGACGTTGCTGATGACCGTAGAGTACGATGGCAGAGAAATAATACCTCTTCATCTATCTACTATCTATTTAATGCCAAGAGTAAAATTGAATGAATCTGATTATAACCTTCGAGGATTGTGAGCCAAGGGAATAGTACACACCCTATCTATGACGCGGCTCCACAGATCACCTCTCTCCCGCCAACCAACAGTCGATTCAATGTTTATGTATGTAATGAAAACACTAGGATGTTGTCGAATATAATTTTATTTAAATAAACAACATCTCACCCATGACACTGTGTCAGAAGTTTATGTATGTCTTGAACAAAGAAATCGATTGATTATAGTTTTCAAATATTTACCATAAATATACTAAAGAAATATTCATAATAAATATACTAAATTTATTAATAAAGAAGACAAAGTGAGACTACCAAGGCTATTAGTAGATCACTCTATCTAATAGCCTCGGGAGCCCTCAGCTTTGCCATAGCCTTGTTAGCCGCAGTCACTGTATGGTAACCCACCGTCCGGGGACATATCAAAACTTGTATTAGTCAGGAAATGTCACCAAACCGAGGGCACCCATGACGTACGTTGCCCGGCCCACACGCGGCAAGGTACCAACAAAGTAAATACAGAAACATTTTGTTTTCAATTTCTGTTTTACCTTGCCGGACCATCACCATTCGAGGACGTAAGGCTTGTGGGCCACGGGAATACTGTTTTAATGCTACACACCCTGCTATGACAGCACGGAGGGAGGTAGTGTTGGAGTTGAGAGACAATCCATGTGGTACCTACGCAGATCGCCTCTCTCCTGCCAACCAAACAGTATTCCCAATTTGGAATAGAAATTTTGAGAAAATTAAACATACTTCCGCTGGGTCTTCTGCGGTACAAGAAGGGTGGAGCCTACCTATTAGAGCACTTTCCAGTAACTCTCAAAAACCTTCACAAACAGACCTTATTCAACAACAACTCTCCCCCTCACCACCTAACAACAACGTTGGAAAAAACCAGACCCCCCCCCCCCACCAAAAATACTAAACATCATAAGAGGCTCCAGAGGAACAGAACCTCTCAGATGCCTCTTGAAGATGTAATCGAAATTAGTGTCTCATCCTTCTTGCACCGCAGAAAACCTAGAGGAAGTATTTTCTAAAACCATTATTAACTTGAAAAAAGACTTGTAAGTTATAAGAAAAATTTCGCGAGTAAAATAATTATTATATTGATGAAACAATTGAAACTGGTAGAGCTAGTGAAGCTAGCCTACCGTTGCAATCACAGAATAATAATAATATTTTTATTATTGTTCTGTTCACTCTCAACTTGTTTCTATACAACACAGAAATCTTAATTAAAAGTGGAAATTATTACTCACGTGATTGGAGCGCTTTCAGACTCTAAGTTCTCTATCAACACCACGTTTTAAAGTTTCATAAATATTATTAAAGAGTACCGTACCGTATATTTTCGGTGAGCGCTGCTCTAACCTTGTATATGTAGAAGCGGTAGACTTCATTTTCCCAGTAAATTAAATTCATTATTCCAAAACACTCTTATGAAAATGGAAACTGAAACTTGGTAATCTGGAAGAAATAATCTCAATTAGATCCACTGGATAATAAAGCCAATACAATAGTATACTGTATAATGTATCTGAATAATAATGGATCATGCTACACACGCTAAGGTGGAAAACATAACTTCTAAGAATTCTTACCAAGATGCACATACCTAATGGCACATTCAAAACAAACATATAAAAAATAATACTACGCTACAAAGTTACTACTACACAGCTGTGGATGCAACACATTACATTCAATGCATGCACACACTACACAATGTAAAAAGTGCCATGGACTTGGAGCTGATCAAGAAGAGGAGCTGGAATACTGTATCTTTAATCTGAAACATACTTAGGAGGCAAAAGAGGAATTAAGTACAATTTAAAAAAAAAAAAATGGAAACTTATCTGTAACTTATCACTAAGCGTAATGAATAATTTGCCCTCCTGAACCGCCAGGAGTGGCCCTAAACTGAAATTCATTACTTGAATAAATAATCAATTTAAATCAATAACTACACCTCTCAGCGTGTGTGAAAGAGTGCCCTAAGCTACTGCGTTCTCCTAGCATGTGTAGGAGAGCGTCTTATGAAATACGAATTTTTAAAAATTCTCAAGAATATAATGCATTTATTAGAGTTTTGAACTCTCAACGACATAAACTAATACATTTGCTAGGAACGTATCCTTCAACTATAACTTAATGAACTATAAGGCCAGGAGTAACCCGGATCAAAATTAATTATAGCTAATTCAAATATTGTGAAACATTTCATGACTAACTGCATCTCTCAGCGTGTGTGAGAGAATGCCCTACTTTACTGCACTTATATAGCATGTGTAGAGATGTGTATTCTTAAATAAAATAGATGAATGCTCTAATAAATAATTATAACTAATCCATAATAATAATAATTATTATGATATGCACCTCTCAGCGTGTGTGAGAGAGTGTCTTAAACCATCGCCTTTTCTAGCATGTGTAGAAAAGTACTCAATCAAGGATATTTTGAGTTACTACTCAAAAATATTTCAGGCTTTTAGGATTCTATTGTGAGTTTATAACTCATAATAAAATCATTGATATAGCATGCAAGTTAATACTTATTACTAAGGTTGGAAATGAAATCTGTCCCAAAGCTATCATCAAGAATAGCTTTCACCCCCCTTCCCATGCCAACCAGCAAAGGCTGGAGGCAATAATACTACGAACATAAAAAATTTAAATTGAAAATTGAAAAGATAATATAAATCAACAAATTGTATTCATACCCCCTCTCCCTAAGCCCAAACCCCATTGCTGAAGGCCTACTATCTAATATTTACAATCCCCAGTCTCATAACATATCTCACCAGGCTTCAGACTAATAGTTACTACCTCGTCATAAAGTTGATGCTGGACTGAGCCCGCAATCATAGTGACAACGCTGTAGAACTACCACACAGAGCACTGACTGAGAAAGCGATACTTGACTGAATTCTGTAAATATCCTACAGGGACCCTGACAACTCAATCCCTATTTATGGTTGTTATCTTGCACCATATCCTTTTGCAAGCCATGAAACAGTACCACATATCCCATCGCTGCGGATGGTGGGAAAATGAAATTCACATTCACTATGGTGTGCTGCTATAAAAGCTCACAACCAAAAAGTGTTTGGACTACACCCCCAACACAAAACTCGCTTGATGGCGTGGTACTGCCTGGATTGAGCGGGAATATGTCACATGACTAACAACCACAAACATCCCACCCCCTATACCCATCTATTCCAGGAGAATGTTAGCAAGGTCTAGCCTAACTCTTCAACTTGTAATTTGAAAGAAAGATACCTCATACCAAAATCACCCATCCACATCTTGACAATCCATAGACATTCCAGTAGGATTCTTGGAATTATTCCTAGTGAAGGCGCTCTACATATAGGTGTATTCCCGTAAATGAATTTTGTTTGAGTGGACAATTCATGTATCCTGTTGAAAAAAAAACTAATATTATTATACAGTCGTATAGAATTTGTTAATAATTGCTTTTAACAATTCAAAATGTATTTCTTAAATTTAGCAACGTCCAAAAATTCAAATTCCAACAAATACATCAAAAATTAAATTTATACTTTCCATTATTTATAATACTGGATTTCTTCAAATTTAATGTTTTCACAAAGTTTACTGTTAATTATTTATTTTTTCACTAACAAATAAATTAAGTAAAATATTTAGTTGAAATTAAGGAAGATTGTAGATATTCATGTAATATAAAGAATAATATTGTATTGTTATTCTGATAAATTTTAACTTGTTTCAAACATCATAGCATTCTTAAATTCTGTACTACTTAATAGTATGAACAATAACTCACGTTTCGTGGATCCTTTTCAACACTGAAATTGAAGAGTATTATCCTGAAGAAATGCTGTTCCAATCTTATATGAGTATAGTGGACTCCTCTTCTCCAGTATATCAACAATTTCATATTTTTTAATGTTGCCTTATTCAAGTTGCAGCTGAAACCATAGGCTAACTGTACAGTTAGTCTATGCTGAAACTATCTTGGTAATCTGGAATAAAAAATCTTTATTAGATTAAGTGAGTTATAAAATATGTAACCTAGACAGTACACTAATATAATATATCTGGATAATAGTGGATCATCAAACTTACTCATGAAGCTAAACCTGGAAGAAAAATGTTCAATAGATCAGCTGATGTAGCTGAAGGTTCTTGCAAAAAAAGACTTCACTTTAAGAATAATTCTACCATAGATCCACACGCACACGCCTAATATGCAAAATATAGGACGTAAGGATTGTGGGCCACGGGAATACTGTCCATGCTACACACCCTATGACAGAGGGAGGCAGTGTTGGA
This sequence comes from Laodelphax striatellus, assembly GCA_017141395.1. Taxonomy (NCBI): domain Eukaryota; kingdom Metazoa; phylum Arthropoda; class Insecta; order Hemiptera; family Delphacidae; genus Laodelphax; species Laodelphax striatellus. The sequence goes on from CM029544.1 coordinate 31,546,561, forward strand.
GTCGAGAGACAATCGATGGTGTACCGCCACAGATCACCTCTCTCCTGCCAACCAAACAGTATTCCCAATTTGGAATAGAAATTTTGAGAAAATTAAACATACTTCCGCTGGGTCTTCTGCGGTACAAGAAGGGTGGAGCCTACCTATTGGAGCACTTTCCAGTGACTCTGAAAAACCTACACGAACAGACCTTATCAACAACAACTCTCCCCCTCCCCACCTAACTGCAAAGTTGAAAATAAACCACAAAGAGTCAAACCCCTCCCCAAGCATACTAACCATCATCAAAGGCTTCAGAGGAACAGATACTCTCAGATGCAGATTGAAGATGTAATCAAAATTAGTGTGACCCTCCTTACAACGCACAAAACCAAGAGATAGTATTTTCTAAACACATTATGAACTTAAAAAAATAGTACAAGACTTGTAAGTTATGAGAAAGATTTCATGAGTAAAATAATTATTATATTGATGAAACAATTGAAACTGGTAGAGCTAGTGAAGCTAGCCTACCGTTGCAATCACAGAATAATAATAATATTTTTATTATTGTTCTGTTCACTCTTAACTTGTTTTATACAACATAGAATATCTGTAATTAAAAGTGAAAATTATTACTTACGTGAGTGAGGCGTTTTCGGACTTTACGTTGTCTATCAACACCGGGTTTTCAAGTTTCATAAATATTATTGAAGAGTACCGTACCGTATATTTCTGTGAACGCTGCTCTAACCTTGTATATCTTCAAGCAGTAGACTTCGTATTCCCAGTGAATTATTTTCATTATTCTGAAACACTCTTATCAAAGTGGAAACTGAAACTTGGTAATCTGGAAGAAATAATCTCAATTAGATCAACTGGGTAATAAAACCAATCCAATATAATATTATACTTTATAATGGATCATGCCACATACATGAGAAAAATAAGAATAATAATTCTTACCAAGATGCACATACCTAATGGCACATTCAAAACAAACATACAAATAATAATACTATGCTACAAAATTACTACAACACAGCTGTGGATGCAACACATTACATTCAATGCATGCACACACTACACAATGTAAAAAGTGCCATGGACTTGGAGCTGATGAAGAAGAGGAGCTGGAATACTGGATCGATAATCTGAAACATACTTAGGAGGCAAAATAGGAATTTAGTACAATTTAAACAAAAAAATGGAAACTTATCTGTAACTTATCACTAAGCATAATGAATAATTTGCCCTCCTGAACCGCCAGGAGTGGCCCTAAACTGAAATTCATTACTTGAATAAATAATCAATTTAAATCAATAACTACACCTCTCAGCGTGTGTGAGAGAGTGCCCTAAGCTACTGCGTTCTCCTAGCATGTGTAGGAGAGCGTCTTATGAAATGAGAATTTTGATAAATTCTCAAAAATATAATGCATCTATGAGACTTCTGAACTCTCAACGACACAAACTAATATATTTGCTAGGAACGTATCCTTGAACTATAAATTAATTCTAAAATAATTGTAAGGCCAGGATTAACCCGGATCAAAATTAATTATAGCTAATTCAAATATTGTAAAACATTTCATGACTAACTGCATCTCTCAGCGTGTGTGAGAGAATGCGCTACTTTACTGCACTTATATAGCATGTGTAGAGATGTGTATTCTTAAATAAAATAGATGAATGCTCTAATAAATAATTATAACTAATCCATAATAATAATTATTACGATATGCACCTCTCAGCGTGTGTGAGAGAGTGTCTTAAACCATCGCCTTTTCTAGCATGTGTAGAAAAGTACTCAATCAAGGATATTTTGAGTTACTACTCAAAAATATTTCAGGCTTTTAGGATTCTATTGTGAGTTTATAACTCATAATAAAATCATTGATATAGCATGCAAGTTAATACTTATTACTAAGGTTGGAAATGAATTCTGTCCCAAAGCTATCATCAAGAATAGCTTTCACCCCCTTCCCATGCCAACCAGCAAAGGCTGGAGGCAATACTACTAAGATCATGAAAAATTTAAATTGAAAATTGAAAAGATAATATAAATCAACAAATTGTATTCATACCCCCTCTCCCTAAGCCCAAACCCCATTGCTGAAGGCCTACTATCTAATATTTACAATCCCCAGTCTCATAACAGATCTCACCAGGCTTCAGAGTAATAGTTACTACCTCGTCATAAAGTTGATGCTGGACTGAGCCCGCAATCATAGTGACAACGCTGTAGAACTACCACACAGAGCACTGACTGAGAAAGCGATACTTGACTGAATTCTGTAAATATCCTACAGGGACCCTGACATCTCAATCCCTATTTATGGTTGTTACCTTGCACCATATCCTTTTACAAACCATGAAACAGTACCACATATCCCATCGCTGCGGATGGTGGGAAAATGATTCAGTCACATTCACTATGGTGTGCTGCTATAAAAGCTCACAACCAAAAAGTGTTTAGACAACACCCCCAACACAAAACTCGCTTGATGGCGTGGTACTGCCTGGATTGAGCGGGAATATGTCACATGACTAACAACCACAAACATCCCACCCCCTATACCCTTCTATTCCAGGAGAATGTTAGCAAGGTCTAGCCTAACTCTTCAACTTGTAATTTGAAAGAAAGATACCTCATACAGAAATCACCCATCCACATCTTGATAATCCACAGCACACTCGATAATTTCATCAGTACGATTGTTGTGATTTCTAGTATGGAAATGCGCTTCATTGATATCGGTGTATTCTCATGTAGGCCTATACTTTTTCCTTTAGTGAACAATTCATGTATCCTGTTGAAAAAACACAAATATTATTATACAGGCCAATATATCATTATAAAATAATATTATTACAAATATTAATCAAGAAGATAACTGGAGGAGATTAATAACAGTCCAGAATTTCTACTTTTAAGTAGAACAAACAGATCCAATGGTTTATGAATAGTTGATTGGTATTAGTGAGGTGAATATTCTAAATATATGTATGTGAAAAGACTAAGTTTAAAAATAGGCGAGAAATTGGTAAAAAATAATTACCCAACAGATTGGCCATTCATCAGAGTGTGGTTGGTAGGAGGTTTCATCTATGCCAGTTGAGTTATCAATTATCAACGCTGCTCTATCCTTGTATATGTATAAGCAGTAGACTTCATTTTCCCAGTAAATTAAATTCATTATTCCAGAACACTCCTATGAAAATGAAAACTGAAACTTGGTAATCTGGAAAAAATAATCTCAATTAGATCATCTAGGTAATAAAATCAATACAATAATATAATGTATCTGAATAATAATAATGGATCATGCTACACATGCTAAGGGGGAAACATAACTTTTAAGAATTCTTACCAAAATGCATATAACTAAAGGCACATTCAAAACCAACATATAAATAATACTGTAAAACTACGCTACAAAGTTCCTACAACACAGCTGTGGATGCTACACATTACATTCATAGCATGCACACACTACACAATGTAAACAGTGGCATGGACTTGGAGCTGATCAAGAAGAGGAGCTGGAATACTGTAGGCCTATCTATAATCTGAAACATACTTAGGTGGCAAAAAAGGAATTAAGTAAAATTTTCAAAACAAAATTGGAAACTTGATCATTAACTTATCACTAAGCACAATGAATAATTTGCCCTCCTGAACCGCCAGGAGTGGCCCTAAACTGAAATTCATGACTTGAATAAATAATCGATTTAAATTGATAACTACACCTCTCAGCGTGTGTGAGAGAGTGCCCTAAGCTACTGCGTTCTCCTAGCGTGTGTAGGAGAGCGACTTATGAAATGAGAATTTTTATAAATTCTCCAGATTATAATACATCTATGAGAGTTCTGAACTCTCAACGACACAAACTAATATATGTGCTAGAACTATAACTTAATTCTAGAATAATTATAAGGCCAGGAGTAACCCGGATCAAAATTAATTATAGCTAATTCAAATATTGTAAAACATTTCATAACTAACTGCATCTCTCAGCGTGTGTGAGAGAATGCCCTACTTGCTGCACTTATATAGCATGTGTAGAGATGTGTATTCTTAAATAAAATAGATGAATGCTCTAATAAATAATGATAACTAATCAATAATAATAATTATTACGATATGCACCTCTCAGCGTGTGTGAGAGTGTCTTGAACCATTGCCTTTTCTAGAATGTGTAGAAAAGTAATCAATCATATTTTGAGTTACTACTCAAAAATATTTCAGGCTTTTGGATTCTATTGTGAGTTTATAACTCATAATAAAATCATTGATATAGCATGCAAGTTAATACTTATTACTAAGGTTGGAAATGAATTCTGTCCCAAAGCTATCATCAAGAATAGCTTTCACCCCCTTCCCATGCCAACCAGCAAAGGCTGGAGGCAATACTACTAAGATCATGAAAAATTTAAATTGAAAATTGAAAAGATAATATAAATCAACAAATTGTATTCATACCCCCTCTCCCTAAAGCCTAAACCCCATTGCTGAAGGCCTACTATCTAATATTTACAACCTCCAGTCTCATAACAGACCTCACCAGGCTTCAGAGTAATAGTTACTACCTCGTCATAAAGTTGATGCTGGACTGAGCCCGCAATCATAGTGACAACGCTGTAGAACTACCACACAGAGCACTGACTGAGAAAGCGATACTTGACTGAATTCTGTAAATATCCTACAGGGACCCTGACAGCTCAATCCCTATTTATGGTTGTTATCTTGCACCACATCCTTTTGCAAACCATGAAACAGTACCACATATCCCATCGCTGCGGATGGTGGGAAAATGATTCAGTCACATTCACTATGGTGTGCTGCTATAAAAGCTCACAACCAAAAAGTGTTGGACAACACGCCCAACACAAAACTCGCTTGATGGCGTGGTACTGCCTGGATTGAGCGGGAATATGTCACATGACTAACAACCACAAACATCCCACCCCCTATACCCTTCTATTCCAGGAGAATGTTAGCAAGGTCTAGCCTAACTCTTCAACTTGTAATTTGAAAGAAAGATACTTCATACCAAAATCACCCATCCACATCTTGACAATCCATAGACATTCCAGTAGGATTCTTGGAATTATTCCTAGTGAAGGCGCTCTACATATAGGTGTATTCCCGTAAATGAATTTTGTTTGAGTGGACAATTCATGTATCCTGTTGAAAAAAAACTAATATTATTATACAGTCGTATAGAATTTGTTAATAATTGCTT
>JADWYY010000016.1:0-109888 GCA_017141395.1 Laodelphax striatellus
TTGGTTGTTTCTTATTAATTTGTCTGGGTTTTTAAACTATGAGCCCAAAACTATAGATGACTTACCTCAATGTACATTAATGAATGCTCATTGAAGCGCTCTCATTTACTACATACACTGTATAATAACAGTGTGGTCATTGGTGTGAATGGGTGACTAACATTGTATTGGAATATTTTTTATTCCCGCCACCACCATACTTTTGCCAATTTTTTGAATTTTATATTAGAGTACAGGCAAACATCAACCCATTCACTCGTTTTTCGAACTTATTTCGAGAGAAACAACATCAAAAATAACTTTTCTAACATTAAAAACTGTTTCTCTACTCTTGGTATTGCTTTAAAAACTCAATTCCGGTCGCACACTGAGCAACCTAAGCAATAGGCAACCAGCAACACATACATGGATCATATTATGATTGTTCGCCGCATAATCCACGAACGGGAAGTAGCCACGCCGTGGATAAGGCCGTGAGCCCACGGAGCAACTGCTATCTGACATCAGTCAGCAACCCAGTGTTGCCAGATAACATTTGGCTGTTTTTCGGGTAATCGTGTAATCTAACCTATCAGCCAAATGTTATCTGGCAACACTGGGTTGCTGACTGATGTCAGATAGCAGTTGCTCAATGGGCTCACGGCCTTACATCCACGGCGTGGCTACTTCCACGTTCGTGGATTACTTTGCGGCGGGCCTTACTCTATATAAACAAATACTCCAATGCACACCTAAAGCAGCTGTTTCAGTGTGCATTGGACTGTTTTATTGTATAGAGTAGACGATCATTATGATCTATGTGTTGCTAGTTGCTTATTGCTCCGGTGTGCGACCGGGGTAAGATTATGGAAAGCTAACACTGGCAGAGGCAAAAATTGTAGGTTGGAAATGTATCACTGAATATAACATATGATTCGTATGTCTTCTAAATGCAAATCTTGTGAGAATTGGCAAAAGGATGACTGGATTTGACCGAGCTAACCAATCAAAAGTGTGACATGAAATGGCCGCAGTGTTATTGTACAGTCTGCAATAAACATTAATGAATGCACATTGTAGCGTTGTATTTAGTGATATGCTTGCTTCCCTTGTGCTACCAAACCTGCTATGAAAGCTCAGTTTCTAAAAGGAGAATATGTTCCAAGAGTTATTTCATGCTTCTGACCTCTTCTTAATTTGATATACATAGAATAATGATGTAAAATTTCAACAATTTCACCCTGAAACGTCTATCTTGGGTCACAACGATTTATCACATCGCTTGCAATATTGATTTAGAAGCTCAATTTTATTGAAAAACTAATTCAAGTGTTATTGCCCATAAATTGCTGTATACTTTGAATTATGATTTAAAAATTGAATCATTCTGTCCAAAAACGTTTATCATGGTTTGGTTTTATTTCTATTCGACACAATGATTGTAATATTAATTTAAAAGCTCAATTTCGATCTAAAAACATATTTCAAGAGTTATTTCTTTGATTTTGACCTGGCCTTAAATTGCTATACTTTGAATTATGATTTAAAAATTGAATAATTCTGTCCAAAACGTTTGTCATGGTTTGGTTTCATTACTATTCGACACATTGCTTGTAATATTAATTTAAAAGCTCAATTTCGATCTAAGAACATATTTCAAGAGTTATTTCTTGCATTTGGCCTGGCCATAAATTGCTATACTTCGAATTATGATATAAAAAGTGAATAATCATGCCCAAAACGTTTGTCATGGATTCGTCTCATGATTATTCAACACAGTGTTTGCAATGTTGTTTTTAAAGCTTAATAAAAATGAAGGGAATATATTCCAAGAATTATTTCACGCTTCTGACATGTCCATCAGTTGCTATTTCATGTCCATTGGATCGGATTAACAACTATTCAACACAATACTTGCAATATTGCTTTGAAAGCTGAATTTCTAAACAGAAAATCATTCTTATTTCAATAGTTATTTTGAGTTTCAAACTTATGGCGAATCCAGTTCATGAGAAACGTTTAGGATGCAATTATTCGATATTTACTTCCTAAGGAAGTAAATATCCTTACTTCCTTTCAAGACATAGGTACAGTGACATTAATTTCATTGGACGCTTGGCATTAGATAGATAGAGTGATATCATTTCTCGACGTTGCTGATGACCTTAGAGTTCGATGGCAAAGAAATAACACAGTATCTCTAAATATCTAATGAAAATCGGTGAATATCAATTTAATTTGGCAGATGGCGAATAACTTTATTCAACATTTCTATGGTGACGGGGTGATTTCTTTTTTAAATATGATTTTTTCATGTTATATACAGTATTTATGTGGAACAATTCAACAGAACATCACTCGTTACCGTAGAAATGTTGATTGAAATTTATTCGCCATCCGCCAAATTAAATGAAAATACCGAACATTTGCAATGATGGAAATTGAACTGAAGTGTCAGCTCACAAATCTGCACTCAGTCTGGCAGTCTCCTTGCCTTTATTAGCTAGCTGCCTTTATTATCCATTTAACCTGGAATTATGTAAGCCTACTTTCAAGGTAGCTGCTGTCTAATTTTGTTTCACGCTTTTATAAATGATGTAAAATCCTGCTTCTCTCCCCTTACTCTGCCATCTGACTTAGTTTCAAACGTTGTAAGACGACTATAACAATTGAAGTAGGTATTGCACTCCCTAATATTTTCATGTACTTACATTTCCATGCATTAATTTCATGTAATATTGTGCATTTTCAATAAAAAAATCGTCAATATTTCATTTTTAAGAGGCTTGTGAGATATTTGGTGAAAGCTATGCTTCCTTTATCGATTCAAAAATTGTTATACGACTGTATATACAAATTCATGAAGGTATAGCACCTCTGTAATGTTCCCATTGACTTTTTTTTATAATATAAGATGCATATATTGAATAACAATTTGTCCTTAATTCATTTTTTAAGAGGCTTGTGATTTATTTGGTGGAATGACTGCTTGCTTCATCGTTCCAAAACTTCTAATACGACTGTATTTATATTAAATTCATGTGGAATTCCACCCTTGAAATTCCTGAATGTGGTCCTTCTTTGAGATTTTTAAATTATCATTTCAATGACATACCGTAGTACCAATGATATGCATTCTGTTTGTTTCTTTTCAAATTAAATTAGTACTCACACTGTTAGCAAATCACTCCAGCTAGCTCAACCAAGTTCTCTTTTAGCTTTATTATGATTTTATTGAAGCATAGAAATGTATTATTCCATGTTAAAGTCTAAATATTATTGTCAGAAATCAGTTTTGATAGTTTTTGACCATTAATGCTATATAACATGATTTTTAGAGGATAAAATGCTCTATAAATCTTGTAAATGCATGAGTTGTATCTTGTAGCAGAAAGTCAATATTTTGAGATGAATGAGAAGCTTTGCTAAGACTTCAGAAAGCAGATTCATTTATTATCGCTCTGAGGAGGATCAGTACTTGATCAATATTTTATGTTGCATTTTTTATTTAAAAATAACCAAAGTGAATACATATACTATTGGATTAGGTGAGAAATACTTCTGATAATGTATAATCGGTTATTTCAAGTTGTAAACCTAAATCGCATCTAAACAGTGAAAGGAGCGCATTTAATTTATAACCCCAATCCTCAAGTGTTTATCAAAGATGATTTTTCCACTTTTATTCATATAATACTTGTATCACATCGTATTTCAATCCTTGTTGAAGATAAAATTTCAAACATAATAATATTATCTATTTTCATTTTAAACACGGTGCTTTCCAAATATGGCTGACAGCTAACCGTAGAGTGCTGCCTCTAGCGGCGAAATTTTAAACCAATTCCCACTCCAAATACTCCAGTTTTTTCCTTTCTGCGTTTTACATTTTACGTAGCCATGTTTGAATGCTGACTCGGTGTTATACTGCTGAAAATTGCTGTTTATTAGTGAAATTTAGTAATTCATTTCATAAATTTATGATGAATCTTTTTTCAAATAACTGTTCTAACTTTTAGAATAATAGAATTTGTCTGACATCGATAAATAAATGCAAAATATGCTTCCATTCTACGATGGGACCTGACAGACAGCTACGACTGTAAATCAAGATAATGTAAGTATTACTGATGATTCAAAGTAAATTACAATAAAAATTATGCTTTACTATAAGTAATCAAAGTCTATATATGCTTGAAAACTATCCTATCCATGAATTAATTGTAAAATGTTGATTCATGTTGCCTATCGCTTTGATCCCTATCCGTATGTAGTTGGTGTATCAAGTAATTTATGTGTTTGTAATGAATATTTCGCTTATTACTGTTCAAATATACAATTAAATTGAAGTTTATAGTCTACTGATCACAATTTAGTTCAATTTAGTTCAGGTTTCAAGAGTATTCTACATTTTTTCTGAACTATCTCATAAATTAGTTTAGCTCATGGGTAGGGTAGGTTTTGAGTTGGTGCAGATACATAGTATTGTTATTCGCTTTCTTTCCTATTAGAGACATTTTTATGTTATCTTAACATGTGTAGCTCTATCTAATACAATTCATTACATTTTCAGGATATGAATGATAACGATTTAATTGGTTAGCCTACGCAACTTGGAAAACCTGATGAATCACAGCTTTTATGAACCTATATTCGAACTATTAACTCAACACTCTTTGAGTAGGTACTGCACGGGCTTTGAAGGTAATTTCAATACTATTTAATAATTTGTGTTATCTACAATTTTTGTGGTGTGATTTCCACTTATTCTTTCTCTATTATTCTTATAAAGGATATTTGAAACTAGATTTAATAATGGCATTTGAAAGATTTTGGAAAACAGGAAAAGGCATGCTGTGATCTGATGCATTGTTTCTCATATTCATTGTTTCTCAAATGTTTACTTTTAAATGGAAACTACTTCTGAAAAGTAGTAAATTATCTTTCTGATAAATTATAACTATAATATTAATTAGTTGATGAGAAATGAACATTAAGATCACAGTTCTGGACAAATTCCTCCATCAATTTTCAAGTGCAGTATAAGAATTATACTAATATATTTTATAAGAGTAGCCCTACCATTAGACAAATAGTAGAATCACAGCTAGAATATGATTTGAACTTGACATGGATGGTGTATGATAAGATCCTTGCTCCCTTTGACCCTGTCCTAGGTGTAACAATGCAACCATTGCTAGTTTAAAAGTTGGTCAGGCAGTATAAGAATATAACTTAGGCAGGTAGTGTATTCTCGTAGTAATATAGACCAGGGAATCGACTTTCGATTTGTTATTCCACGAAATAGTTGGTAAAATTGATGATATATCACAAGAATGGTGTATGAAGATCCTTGTCCCCTTTGAGCCTGTTCCAGGTGTAACAGTGCAACTATTGCTAGTTTAAAAGTTTGTCAGACAGTATAAAAATGTATTCTAGTAGTTATTTCATCCAGGGGATTGACTTTCGATTAGTTATTTCATGAAATAGGTGGTAAAAATTGATAAAATTTGACATGACTGGTTTATGAAGATCCTTGGCCCCTTTGACCCTGTTCCAAGTGTAACAGAGCAACCAATGCTAGTTGAATAGTTTATTAGACAGTATAAGAATGTATTCTAGTAGTTATTTCATCCAGGGGATTGATTTAAGATTAGTTATTCCATAAATTAGGCGCTAAAATTGATGAATATCACATGAATGGTGTATGAAGGCACTTTTCCTCTTTAAGGTTGTTCAAGGTGTAACAGTGCAATCATTGCTAGTTTAAAAGGTGTCAGACAGTATAAGAATGTATTCTAGTAGTTATTTCATGCAGGGGAATGACTTTAGATTAGTTATTTCATGAAATAGATGGTAAAAATTGATAAAATTTGACATGACTGGTTTATGAAAATCCTTGGCCCCTTTGACCCTGTTTCAAGTGTGACAGTGCAACTATTGATAGTTAAAAAGTTTGTCAGACAGTATACGAATGTATTCTAGTATGACTTTATATTAGTTATTTCATGAAATAGATGGTAAAAATTGATAAGATTTGACTTCACTGGTTTATGAAAATCCTTGGCCCCATTGACTCTGTTTCAAGTATGACAGTGCAACTATTGATAGTTAAAAAGTTTGTCAGACAGTATAAGAATGTATTCTAGTATGACTTTAGATTAGTTATTTCATGAAATAGATGGTAAAAATTGATAAGATTTGACTTCACTGGTTTATGAAAATCCTTGGCCCCATTGACTCTGTTTCAAGTATGACAGTGCAACTATTGATAGTTAAAAAGTTTGTCAGACAGTATAAGAATGTATTCTAGTAGTTATTTCATCCAGGTGATTGATTTAAGATTAGTTATTCCATAAATTAGGCGCTAAAATTGATGAATATCACATGAATGGTGTATGAAGGCACTTTTCCTCTTTAAGGTTGTTCAAGGTGTAACAGTGCAATCATTGCTAGTTTAAAAGGTGTCAGACAGTATAAGAATGTATTCTAGTAGTTATTTCATGCAGAGGAATGACTTTAGATTAGTTATTTCATGAAATAGATGGTAAAAATTGATAAGATTTGACATGACTGGTTTATGAAAATCCTTGGCCCCTTTGACCCTGTTTCAAGTGTGACAGTGCAACTATTGATAGTTAAAAAGTTTGTCAGACAGTATAAGAATGTATTCTAGTATGACTTTAGATTAGTTATTTCATGAAATAGATGTTAAAATTGATTAGATTTGACATCACTGGTTTATTAAAATCCTTGGCCCCTTTGTCTCTGCTGCAAGTTTGACAGTGCATCGATCGATAGTTAAAATGTTTGTCAGACAGTATAAGAATGTATTCTAGTATTTATTTCATCCAGGGGATTGATTTAAGATTGGTTATTCCATAAATTAGGCGCTAAAAATGATGAATATCACATGAATGGTGTATGAAGGCACTTTTCCTCTTTAAGGTTGTTCAAGGTGTAACAGTGCAATCATTGCTAGTTTAAAAGGTGTCAGACAGTATACGAATGTATTCTAGTAGTTATTTCATGCAGAGGAATGACTTTAGATTAGTTATTTCATGAAATAGGTGGTAAAAATTGATAAGATTTGACATGACTGGTTTATGAAAATCCTTGGCCCCTTTGACTCTGTTTCAAGTGTGACAGTGCAATCATTTCTAGTTTGAAAGTTGGTCAGACAGTATAAGAATGTATTCTAGTAGTTATTTCATTGAGGGGATTGACTTTCGATTAGTTATTTCATGATAAAGGTGGTAAAATTGATGATATTAGACATGATTGGTGTATGAAGGTACTCTTCCCCTTTAAGCCTGTTCCAGCTGTATCAGTGTAACTATTGTTAGCTTAAAAGTTGGTCAGACAGTATAAGAATATATTCTAGTAGTGATATAGTCCAGGGAATCGACTTTCGATTTGTTATTCTATGAAATAGGTGGTAAAAATTGATGAAATATTACAAGAGTGGTGTATGAAGGTCCTTGTCCCGTTTGAGCAAGTTCCAGGTGTAACAGTGCAACAATTCCTACGTTAAAAGGTGGCCAGGCAGTAGAAGAATATATTCTAGTAGTTATTTCATCCAGGGGATTAAATTTTGATTTGGTATTTCATTATATTGATGATCCATTCATTGCTAGTGGTAAAGTTTAACAGAGAGTATAAGAGTGGATTTCAATTGTTTTTTTAATCCTGGTTAGTCTCCCTTGCCTTTATTAGCTAGCTGCCTTTATTATCAATTTTATTATCCATTCAACCTGGAAGTATGTTAGCCTACTTTCAAGGTAGCTGTCTAATTTTGTTTCACGCTTTTATAAATGATGTAAAATTCTGCTTCTCTCCCCTTACTCTGCCATCTGACTTATTTTCAAACGTTTTAAGACGACTATAACAATTGAAGTAGGTATTGCACTCCCTAATATTTCCATGTACTTATATTTCCATGCATGAGCGTCATTTCAGCTTCTAAACTGGGGTGGCAAGGTCTGCCAGGGATGTGGATTTCAAATTTTGAATTTGAATGTTCATAAACAGTGGTCTGACTTATATAGGTTACACAGTAGAAAAATAGTTTCTAAAATCCACTACTGAAACACACGATTTACAGGCTCCGTATTTTTATAGAATCAGCTATAATTCCTACAACATAACATAAAAAAAAAATCACACTTGAGGTATCTTCATTTTTAAAAATAGCATTTAATCAATTTTTGTTAACCTGCATTTAAAGAAAATCCTAGGTTAGGAATTGAGCTTTTAAAATGTTTGTTATTGTACGAATTCATATAACGTAAGATTAGATGTTCAGATAACCTATAATACGTGCGATTCGCTCCTAAAATATCGTTTTACCGTGAGAAGTTGAAAGGAAAAAGACAACCATATATTAGAGGACATTCTAATGTATAACGTGATTTATAAGTTCCATATTTTACCAGTCTTATTCTACATTGGATGCACTTATGAACTTGTATGAATTTCACTCAATATTGTTTATTATGGTATAATTATATAACTTGGGATGTATAAGGTAACAAAACAATGCATCCAAAAGTACTGATTATTTTAAAAATTATAGATAGGCTATTAAATAGAATATTGTGCAATGAGGGAAGGTGGAACCTATTCGTAAGGGTCTTCTCACCAATAAAAAGCCATACGATAAAAAAGAATATAAAGTGAAACAACTTAAAATTCGAATAATATTGGGGCTTCATAAGCTAAGAATACAACTTCCGTATCAAGCGAGCAGCACTGTGCGGAACGATTTGATCCTCTCATCTTCGCAATGTTATTCCACTCTCATTTAAACGCATGTTAAATCCCAGATATTTCCAAGCAGCTTTGTCGTGAATGATACGCGTAAACAAAGAGTGTATCAAGTGTGCAGTTCTTCGCGGAACTCTCCTATCTTTCCAATGCTTTTCACTCGGTCTTCCAAAAGCATTCTAGTGTTAGATGATACGCACCGTTGCGCGCTGCAATGATTTTTTCAAAAAATCATTTAAAATAGTAAAACACGTGTAAATGAGTGGAATTATGCATCAATTCGTTCAGAAAAACTTGAATTTTCGTTTAATTTCCTTATTATTGAAAAATAGTTATCAGGTTTTAGTCACAGGCATCTTTTAAAAGTAAATTTAATCAATTTTAAAGAGTCCAAGACTCTAGTCGACTGTTAACTACTTTTACCTTATTACATATTGATTTGGGTTTATTTCCAATTAATTGGAAATCGTTATTTGATAAGTTTAATTTTTAATCAATTCTTTAGAAACAGATAGAATAATATACATATTATCATACCTGGAGCCTGGTTCAGGAAACTAAGAAGAGTCACATATTACAGGAAACTACATTTTTGAAATTCATGTATTATAGGAAAATAGTGTCTAAAATCTACTACTGAAATACACGATTTACAGGGACCGTATTTTTTTATAGAATCAGCTATAATTCCTACAACAAAACTTGAGAAGAAAATCATACTTGAAGTATCTTCATTTTAAAACTAGCATTTAATCAATTTTTTTCATAAACTGCATTTAAAACAATTCTAAGTTATTTTTCGAGCTTTTTAAATGTTTGTTATTGTACTTTTTTCATTTCATTTATTTATTGTCACATTGCATCAATTTTTGAGTAACACTCATTTGACTGGTGACATGTCAATACTAAAACAAAATTATATTTAAAAGACTTAGTTCTAACTTCTTGAAAGTAAATAAATACACCCTGTGATGTATCTCATCAAATTCACATGGAATGAAAGTCACAAAATAAAGTTATTTACTCTCTACAGCCCCTTTTCACAAATTAAAATTCGGCAGCAGAGTATAGGGCTTTCTCTATTAGCATTTTCCTGACTGTTAGTTTGAATTTGTTTATTGAATCCAGTTCTCTGATGGCTGCAGGTAATTTATTAAAATAACGTATTCCAGAGTAGAATGGAGTTTTTTCTAGAGCTGTGTGCCTATGTACTGGAAAAGCAATGAGACTACTATTACATGTATTATACCCGTGATTATCTGTGCAGAATTGAAATTTATCTATATTCTGTTTAACAAAAACCAACAATTGATAGATAAAAATAGATGGCAGCGTTAGAATATTTAGGTTTTTGAAGAATGCTTTACAAGAATCTCTTGATCTCAATCCACAAATGACTCTTACTATTTTTTCTGGATTACGAAAATTTTGCCGCTATCAACAGAATTTCCCCAGAAAATGGTTCCATAGCTTAGATATGAGTAGACATATGCGTAGTAGACGGTCAATAGGGTGCTTTTGTCTAGTGAGTGAGAGAGGGTGAGAATTACAAAATAAGCTTGATTTAGTTTTTTTGCAAGGACCTGAATTTATGCTCCTTCCAAGTGAAACTCTGATCTATTATAAGTCTAAGGAATTTTGTTGAAGAAGTTACTTTAACACTGTCTTCAATTATTGGAAGATGTACTCTGTTCACTGCTGTTAGATTACGAGCAGAGCTAAATTGAATGAGATGGCTTTTATTATAGTTCAACGATAGACCGTTTGCTTTAAACCACTTTGACATTTCTGACAGTGCACTTTTCAATTCACTTGCAAGAGTGATGTGATCGGGGCTTGTTGCCAGAGCAGTTGTGTCATCTGCATACATAATTTTAAAATCTTATATCAGGTGCAGCACTTGTCAGATCATTAATATATACTAGGAAAAGCAAAGTACTAATTTATATAGAGTAATATTAGATGATCTTATCACCTATAATATATGAGATTCGCTCCTAAAATATCGTTTTACACTTGAGGAGTTATATGGAAAAAGAAGCCCCTATATTAGAGGAGATTCTCCTGTATAACGTGATTTATAAGTTCCATGTATTAATTATCATTATCAGTATTATTCTACATTGGATGCACTTATGAACTTGTATGAATTTCACTCAATATTGTTAATTATGGTATAATTATATAACATGGGATGTACAAGGTAAGAAAACAATGCATCCGAAAAGTACTGATTATTTTGAAAATTATAGATAGGCCAGAGAATATAAAGTGAAACAACTTGAAATTGAATAATATTTGGGCTTCATAAGCTAAGAATACAACTTCCGTATCAAGCGAGCAGCTCTGTGCGGAACGATTTGATCCTCCCATCCACGCAATGCTATTCCACTTCCATTTAAACGCATGTTAAATCTCAGATATTTCAAAGCAGCTCTAGCGTGAATGATACGGTTAAACAAAGAGTGTATCAAGTGAGCAGCTCTTCGCGGAACTCTCCTATCTTTCCAATGCTTTTTCGCTTGGTTTTCCAAAAGCTTTCTAGTGCTAATGAATTCGCTCGCTAATTTACGTGTTGCCAACATGACTTTCCAATACATCACTCACTGCAATACATATTTAATATCAAGATAGATGTGGCAGGTAGTTCTATTTCACGCTGGTAGATTGGCAGCTCTAGCAGCCTTCTCTGCTCTGTTATTTACTTCGTCACAATCGTCAGCCATTTTGGATTTGATTCTCCTGTATTATCCGTAAGAATATTTGAGTTTTATAGTGATAATTTTTCGATTTGTTATTGAAATTGTTGTGAAATATGTTTATTAGAATTGGTTGCATCAATTGTGCATATAGAAATCTATTACTTTTGCCGAATTTCTCGAATTTGAGCAACGAAAGTTGATTACCCCTTGTAACCCGTGACTGGTGAGATTAAAGATTTTGTTTTCATCATATTAACTTATTTTGAGCGTTCCTACATTGAATGTTTCTCATATTATGATCTATAGATTCGATTGTACAAGTTGAATTATCCAAGGTTTGTCGAAATTGTGTCAGACTCGTAAGGATTTTGTGCCTAGGTCTGCCCGTAGAGTGCTAGTACTATTTCATTACCAATCTTTCTCGAATAAAATATTTTCGAATTGCCTGCTATTTCGATATCTTAAAAATCATTATTTAGTCGTTATAAGCTTTTTAAAAAGTTTATTTTTGGTTTTCGAATGTTAGAATAATGATTTTCCATACAATCATGATTTAAGTTATAGCCGCAATACGGCTAGGCTGCATTTCGACAGACTACCGGTAGCCTATGTTGAATATTTGTTGAATGAGTGGTTATTGAAGAGAATCATGAATAAATTATTGAATATTTTACAATTCGCGCTCACACAAACTCGAATATTAAGTGTAATCAGTGAAAATGATGTGGGTCTTTTTCGGATTTAGGCCTATTTGTAGTGCTTGCGCGCATATAAAAAATTCATCAAATTTTCCTTACTAGCAAAGGTTACCTACGATTCAAGTTTCACTTCTGAAATTAACTTATGACGGTTCATACCAATTTTTAATTTTTTTACAATCTTTGAATTGGTTGACTTTAGTTGTGAGATTTTTAATGGTAGAAGGTTTTTTGAATGTTAGCTTTGTTATAAGTTTATGTGTCAAAATATTGATATAGGGTCGCATTTTCAGGTTGATGACGGGAAGTCTTGCAACTGCAATGGTTCTAACGATGCGATGGAAGGCAGAGTGCGTCTAGATGGTTGTAGCTATCTTATTTTATGGCTGAATGTAAGTTACTGTGCAACATTGATCAATGTAAATCTGAAACTTGTTTCTGTTCTGTTCAAGCTAGGTGCTGTTTAATAAAGCGATGCGCTATTGATAAATTAATTCTCGGCTGAATGTAATAGAGTAAGGGTTTTTTTAATTAGTGGAATAATAAATTTGATACTATGAAATAGCGTAGATGTGCATAACAATACTTCCTCTTTAACTATTAGTCTATTATTAACTGAGTATTCATTTTGTCTATGTATTGGAGATATTATACTTTCATATACGTTGGGGATAATATACTTTTCGGTTGTCCCAGTGGCAGAGGCGAGTCTAATCGGTGAGATTAGATAAGAGACAGCGCCTACCACTCCCGTTGTAACGGTGACCGCCTCCTCTAAATAAAAAAATTATGAGCTTCAAAATCATCATCATCCTTTCCATTACCGACGCACGAGCCTAGAGCTTATGTGGGCATCATCCCTAGCAAAAAAATATATAGGCTGTATACTTTTTTATTAATTTCAATTCCCAGATTTGTGTATTTAATTCAAATTTGATTTTTTTAGACGCAATATTTGTTTGTGAATAACTTATTTAATTGTGTATAATAAGATTTATTTAATTTGAAGCTTGGCATTAGATAGATAGAGAGATATTATTTCCTTGTCATTGTATTCTACAGTCATCAGCAACTTCAAGAAATAAAATCTATCTACCTAATGCCAAGCGTCAAATTTAATGAGTCTGATTATATTCATTTGTAGAGCGTAATCTTTATTTAGTTGACTTGTGTTTTTCCAGTGTATTCAAATCTTTGAAGATGGATCGCAGAGAAGCTCACTACGCTAAGAAGTCCTTCTCCAATCTTCAGCGGACTATCACTGCAAACTTATCACGACTCATCAATGAAGTTTTCTTCAGGTTAGTTCAAAATATTTACCATGCATGATGTACATTGCACTCTGCACTTGGCAATATTGAAGAAGCGTGTTTGACTTGCGCCTCGATTCTATTTTTGAGCTACGCTTTGCAATGTTTCTGCTAATAATGCGATGTCATTGAATTATTTTATTATTTTTTCATGATTCTTGATGGTGGTGGGGGGTGTGGGGGGTTTGGGTTTTACATTTGAACAATAGTGGTACTGAACCACTTGACAAAAGCCTAAAATATCAGAGAACAGCAGCTAGGAATTGGATCGAGACTAGTGGTTGTGACATCTACCTAACGAAGCATTTCTGTGCTGCTATTAGAATAGTTTCTCTCGCTCGGTTACCTTTCTAATTTCAAACATAGTATTCTCTTCTATACTCTGTTCACGGGGGCGGCCAAAACAAGCTGTTTGCATTTGTGTACGTATAGAAGCGATGACTCAAAGCTATTTTCGATAAATTTTCTGTCCCAATTCCAGTTTACAATACGTCAGTTCAAGGTCAGACTGGAATCACGTACTGCAGATAATAATAGTATTATTTCAGTAGTTCTACTGTGAATCGGTCTAGCTGCTCCTAGCTAGACTCTCGCACGCACAGATTTATTTACTTCGTCTCTCCTTTCCCTGATCAGACAAGACAACTCCTTCTATGTTTGTTGATGTAAATACTGGAATATCGTTCATGCAATTCTGTGTTTGTGTTTTTCATGCAATTGTGTTTTTCAAGCACTTCTCTTTGTAGTGAGCCTAGTGAGTCTTCTAGTGAGACGTCTTCTAGTCACTTCCCGGATTAATATTGTATTGCTTGAAGTATCTCTTTCAACGAGCTTGTTAGATTTGCAAAGCCACTTTGCCCTAGGCTATTAATACACCTTTATGCACTCGATAAATTGCTTGATGCTTTTTTTATGAATATTCTCAACTAGAGCTCGTTATTCTAGAGAGCTATATGAAACTGTTTACTGATTGCATCCAACATTTCTTGTGTCCTTGAATTGCATGTTGTAATGTCTTTGTCTTCGTGTTTGGCTCCGTTTTAAACCCTTTCCTTGTGTGTAATGTAAATTGATACAAGTGTTTTAGTGTTATATATTTTTCGGACTTTATAAAATCAAAAAATACTTTTTTAAATGCTGATGTCTGTTTTCTAAGTGAAAACAAACTTTCGCCATGTTCCCTATCAAGGGATAATTGGTTATGTTGGTGAAGTGGAACAACCCTACTCGGGTCTCCCCACTATTAAAAGCTATACGCTAAATAAATAAATTAATACATTAGTTGCTTGCCCGACTTTGTAATGCACTTGCATGACAGCACGACTAGTTGCCAGAGCTGATTGTATTTCATTGCATGTTGTAATGTCTTCTAGTGTTTGGCACCGTTTCTCACCCTTTTCATGATGTCTAATGTAAATTGATACATTAGTTGCTTGCCCGATTTTGCACTTGCCTACTAGCATGAGAGCACCACACTAGTTGCCGGAGCATGGCTTGCAGATGCTTGGAGATTGGAAAATATGTTGAAAAATGAATAGATGACCTAAACGTCGCCCCGTTTATTTTACAGGAACGAATGGGGAATCATCGCTGGATTTCATGATTATTTGATCTAAATAAGCTTTTATTCTATGATTTTTCTATATAAATTATTTTATTTTTATTCATGAGATTAAATTTTATTATTTTTTTGAATTTTATTTTTATTTTATCATTTATTTCCTTTTTTTCTATTAACTTTCTATGGTTTTTTTACCTGTTTTTATGTTGATTCTTGAGTTAGTATTGACAATTAGAGGTTTAGATTGCCTTTTATTGTTAACCTTATTTTTATTCCAATTCCGCTGCTTTTTTCAACCATTATTTCATAAACTTTGTTCAGATGAAGTATTGGTCTTATTCTGTGTAAATTCGAATCGCCCCTCCGTAAGCCATGTTCAGTTAGTCTACCTTATTATCGTCAATGTCTGGTAATCGAGTTGCGAGTTGAGAACTGTTGCCTAAGTTCAAGTAGAGGAGACACTTGCGGTGGTGAGGGCGGTCTCCTAGATCAGTCTAGAGGTCTAGGCTCTACAGCATAGTAGTCTACGTTGTAAAGTGATATCTACGGCCATTCAAAATATTTGGCTTCTACAATACACTGTACTCTTGAATGATAGGCTTGACAGCGGATTTTAATTAATCAATTTTGAGATGACTATCTAGACCTGGACAGTACATTTTGCTTCGTATTTTTTTTTCTAGTTATAGGCGTACACCGGTTAGTCAAGACAAGACGAGTTTAGTCACAGTATTTATATAGTTGCTTATGAAGCAGCACACACTGATGCAATGACTAATCGGTGTGTGTTTCTTCATAAGCAACTATGTGAAGTACTGTGACTGAACGTGACTAATCTCGTCTTGACTAACCGGTGTACGCCTAGCCTAACTTGGTTTAGATGTTGGTAACTTACAGAAATTCTATCAATTACACTCTGAGCAACTACGTTTGATATTGAATAAAATCAATAAAGGTAAAATGTAACTAGTGAGGCCACGATTACATTCGATGATAGCAGCGGAGCCTAAAGTACTCACACACTAGACAACCACTGTTATATTGCTGAAAACCATGATATGAGTGTGTAGTACCTTTCGCTCCTAATGTGTATCCAATGTGATACGGCCTTAATTTTGTTTAGAAAAGTCGTCTTTTTTTGTGGTATGTTTCAGAGTTTGAACTAGGATTAAAATGTTTGAGAATATATTTGATAATATGTTTGAGAATAATTTGATACCTCTCATTAGGTTGACTCTATCAGTTAGGTTTGAATCTTGAGGTATCACTTTTTTATTGAACTTGAATATTAAACATTCACACAATCATTGATGTAAGTCACCTGCACTGAGAATTAATTACCTCATTACAGTTTTTCACAATGTTTAAAGACGTTATCAAAGATGCAGTTTTGTCAGTATTGTGTTTTATTTTAATCTATGAACTCACAAGCAACCCCCTTGTGGTACATTTGAGAGATGATTCCTTATTTTATAATTTATTCTTTATTTTTAGTTTACCTATGGTTTGTATACGTAACTGTACAATTTTATGCTTTCATCTCTTTTTTTGGAATCTAATAAAATACAATTATTATACTCTTGAAAAGTTTTAATGAGTATAGCAGGATCCAATTCAACTTGTCAGAAATCAGCTATTTCAAAGAGCAATATCACAATACTTGACCTACAAATGCTGAATCTCGCAGATTATTGAAAAGGTCTTTTCAAAAGTTATTCTTTGAAAGGCCTTCTTTAAAAAGGTATTTTAAAGACTTTAAAGGTCTTTAAGCCTTTAAAGGTCTTTAAGCCTTTTGATTATTGTGTCGAAGTCACTGTTTAATTATTACCAAAACAGCTGATTTATGTCAAGTTAAATGGATCGTGATATAGCAGTGACATTAATTATTTTCAATCCAGGTGTCTTAGCAAAATGAACAAACTATAATGTAATACCTGAATTTTGAATTTCACTTGTGTATTATCATAGAGAAAGGAAACTGTGGTACTATGCTCTGCGTGTTGCTGTGTTATTTTGTGTTGCAATAAAAACCTATTGTTACCAAAATTATCCTCTCAAATGGTAAGTCGTTGGTAGCCTATGCTGTTGTTAATTCCACAATTCATTATTTAACAGAGAACCCTGGTTTCATGACCTAGACAGCATCTTACTATTTTATTGCTTGAAAAGTAACTTTGGTTAATAATTAATATGAATAATATAATTTATTCAGTACTGTACTTGCAGTTACAGTACTGAATGTATTTATACTTTCAGTCATTGTTTTAATGGTGAATAAAATGATCCATGTTTAACGAATATTGGATCTTGTCTCTTATAAAATATTATACTTAGGCTATTGAAAATTATTATGTTTTTGTTAATTATTATTGAATTATCATTTCTTATAGAAGAAGCACTTTCTAACCAGATTCAGTAGATTTATTCACCATCAAAACATTATTAATCTATAATCTTTATTCTTTGGCTGATTGAGGTCGTTGAACCTTGATTCGTGTGCTCATATTATGACTTGTGGAATTAGCAGTGTTTTATCCCAAGGCCCTTAAATATTTGGAGAATGAAATCATGCTGCGACCATTTTGCCGCGTAAGTACTTATTTGATAGTGTTGTAGACGTGTTCAGGGCCTGTATCATAAAAGTCCTGTGAAACAGGAAAAGGTTATTGCACAGTACGACATGCTATTCATGTCTTAATGTGTGATCGCCTTTCTCCTATTTTACAGGTCTTCTAAATCGCTATGAAACAGGCTTCTGTAGTGTGATAAGGCTGGTGCACACCTGAGGCAGCGCGACGCGACATTTTGCATCCAGATGCCTCTTGCGTCGTGGTTTGAATGGAAGCAAGGCAAGAAGGCAGCCTCAAAACTGCAGTCGCGTCGCGCTACCTCTAGTGTGCGTCCAGCCTAATTATGTCATTATGATGAGAAAACGGCTGTCACTAGCTAGGCCGAGTTGTATTATGAATGGCCTACACTCCGAAATGTCAAACCAGCATGACATCACCTACAGATTCTCCTTTCCAGTGGCGCAACTGAGTTAGTAGCATAGACAAAGAATATGGGAATTCTTTGTCTATGGTTGTAGCTTGGAATAAGATATTCAATAATTGAGAGCTAGCGCAAAATACTATTATGATAGGCTTTAAATACACTACTTAATGCTGAGGTTGAGCAATGATATTGTCCATTCCAGAATTAACATGCTTGAAATGTGCGATACAAGTTGGATTATGTCACAAGCTTTAAAAGGCTGCATTTGGATGGATCCTGGGACTTCTATAGAAATTAAGGAGCCCTGTAATACGGGAATTTATTAACACAGATAAGGAGACTATGAATAATATCTGTTATTACTTAGTACGCCTCCTATTCAAGTTTAATGTGTTTTCATTTCAGGCCTTCAAAATTTTATTGAAGCAGGCCCTCTTAGAGCGTCAACTTGTGTTTTTATATATGCATTATTTACGTACGGTACTTATTGGGATTATTCTCGAAATTTTATTAGGTTTACCATTTCAGTAATATGGCAAAAAACTGAAAGGTGAACATAACCTGCAAAAGTATCTCCAACACCTGAAGCCATGTTTATGTAATTTTAAAATGACTCAGACTAGAATAGGTGATTAGTAATCCCAGACGTTCATAATACGATTTAATATTTAAATCACAAAAACGAGTTTTAGTTCTTGCAATGTAATTAGCCATCCTTTTTTATTTTTGAGTAGATCATTCTGAAATTTTGAATATTGCGCTTGCAAAATGACTGCCACTGAGGCAGGCTAGCCACTACGTTAAAATTTTTGGAACCACTTTGAAACTTGAAGAATTTTTATAATATTCTAATTTAATTTTTGAAATTATTATGTTTCAATGAGTGGATTCTAAATAATAATAACAAATAATATTTAATAAAATTCATGAATATCTATTTGATTTGAATATGTCATTTAATTAATATCGTATAATAATTGTTCTGTTGATGAAAAATTTTCCCTTTCTCCCACAATTTCTGTATTTGTCTTTTTTTTTATTATTTAAAAAATAAATTGATACAAACTTATGTGGAGTATTTTTTTATAATTTACGTTTTTTCTTGTTCGATACTTGCTCCGGTCAGTCGATGGTTGTAGTCGATCTACCGCTACTAACTATCGACTCGAACAGGGTTGTCAAAACACGGGCTTTAACTCACGGATGCGCGTGCGTAAGAATTTACCATTGGATTGAGGCGATATGACGTAAATATCCATGATCGTAGCAATGACGTCCTAGCGGTTGATACGGACACTTGCCTCTTGATACGATAGCGTTTGATACAGAACAGCTATAAAACTTAGAAACCTTTTTTCTATTTCTAATTGCTATTTCTAATTTCCTAAACGATATTTTATGACCCTATTTGTCAATATAAGCTAAAATAATTGATTAATTCACTAATATAATTCGAAACCATAATAATTGCTTTGACACAGAACGATAGTATTTGATACAGAACAGCTATAAAACTTCAAAACCCTTTTTCTATTTTTGAATGACTAATTCCCACATCCTTAAATACATTTTATGCATTTATTTGTCAACATAAGCAATCCTGGTTGACTGTAACGTAAGGTAGGAGCAAATATATACAATTTCATTCAGAAAGCTGGAAGTTTGTATCAATTTATTCCTAAAGCTTTCATGTATTTATTTGTATATTATATTATATATGTATTTATTTATGTATACTATTCTATAAAGCTATATTCTATAAAGCTATAAAGCTATTCTATTGCCAACTATGTATACAGAAAGTATTACAATATATGGTAAATAAGAATGAGTTTTTTTTGTTTTAGTTTTTTTAATCGTATGGCTTTATTGCTGGAAGACCTTTACGTAGGTCCCACCCTGCCTCATTGCACAATTTTGTGTATTTTTGTTTATGAGTTTACAGAGAAAGATATTATTACTGTAAAGCTTCAGATTGAATTCATACATAACACATATAACATCAATCACACTAACTTGACAATATAGTAAGTAGACAAAATTGAGTTATCTAGCACTAAATTCCAATAAATTTCAATGGTTTTCCTGTGTTGTAGGCGAAGGATGGGGATAGAATTAATTGACTGGACAGTTGAAAACTTTTTCTTGACATTAGTAAAATCTACAATTTGTTTTTTGTCCTCGTTATTTATTTGTTTGATATTAGCTTGATTTTTGTTTGAATTGATGCTCTCACCAGCGAACAGGGGTTTCCTCTAGGTAGTGCCAATGGGTTTTAAAGATTTGTTTCTTATTTTATTTCTTTAAATTTGATCTCTGTGATTGAATTAATCAGAGATATAATAGCTTAAGCTCTGTATTGAACTAAGTAAGATATATAACATTTTTTTTATTTGGCAATAAATTAAATCTTTATTCTTTAAAATATAATTCAAAAGATAAATCTTTACCTTACTATAAATAGTAGTATGAAAAATCAAACAAAATTTATATTCTTTTCTTACTTGAACAATATTCGAAAATTCGTCGAATTCACTCAACTGTGAGAACAGCACGTGTTCCAAGAAATTGTCAAACAGCAAAACACTATCATCTATCGAGTTTGTAAAGGAACAATAATTATTAATTGGCTTAATTTATTAATTGACAAAGCTCCAAACTAAGGGTCGTATTAAATTATGCAATTGAAAAGAAAAAAGAGAAAAGAAGAAGAAGAAAAAGATAAAGAAGAAGAAGAAAAATTTTCCATTCCTTTAACATTTTTTCATTCCCAACATTTTCTTTCCTTATTATTTATTTCTCTCTTTTCTATCGCTTTTGGAAATTTTATTTTCATCAATCCCATTGTATTTGTTGAGTACATCGCTCATCTATTTTATCATATTGTTACCATTTCAGTTCATAAGAATTGAATACCTCATTAATTACCATTCAGAAATCAACTTTAATAATTCCGTAACCTGGCTGGCCCAGGTCTGGTGTCAGAGTTTTGGTCACTCCTGATCAGTTGAGGGTCTCTGACGTGACTTAACGACTGTTTTAGGCAGCTGACCGACGGCTTATTAGCGTGTCCTCCGAAACACATGGAGTGGCCTGAGCTAAACAATCTCACGGTCTGACCTGGGTTCTGAACCAACTGCTCTCAGTGGTATGAACATATAAAAAATGAGAAAACATCCCAATAAATTGAAGTTTTTACTTCATGTTAATTCTTTCCGTTTGTCAAATAAAGTATGTTAAATCATCGGATGCCAAAAATATAATTCAAATTTATTAGTACATCTATTTATCCCACTAAAAAAATGACAAAACGAATTTAGAAAAATTGATACGTTTTGAAAAATGAGATGAAATAGGTGTGAAAATTCATAAAATAGATTAAATTAATACTTTTAGAAACTGTTCCTATTCTTGTTTAATTATTGATAGGCCTATTATTTTAATCTTCATTTTATCACTGTTTCGATCATTTGAATCAATCAATATATAATTATATGAATCTGATGGACAATTATTGGCACTGTAGAGTCTGCTGAGGCATTAGGCTTTTCAAAAGGTGACATTCCAATAAAGTACAGTATTATGATACGATATTAATAAAAAATAGTACACATCCTCTCAAAACAATTATTGAAGAAAAAGTAACAGAAATAAAATCTATTCATGTATTAGTGTTGAGGTTTCATCAATTTGATTCTGGTTCAACTTCATGTACTAAGAAGCTCGTCAAAATCATCAAAGTAACATTGAATGACCATTTTTAACAGAAATAAAATAGGAGATTAAAATTGAGTTAAAAGTCTAGGTAAGAATTTGGATATTACTTTTATTTCAATTGCTATCCTTTATAGCTTCACATTTGAAAATGCTTTAACCCTGTCAATTTCAACAGATTTTGTCTGAAAATTAAAATGGAAGGTCAATTGTATGGACAGGATCTTTCACAATTTTGTTAATTTTCCCACGTCCCTCCTCATTCCAGACCTGAAAAACCTCACGTGAGTTATGATAGTGCTTTCAAATGTCGCGGTACGCTTGGTTTTGCGCGGCATTCGATATGGTTGGCTGGAATTTTCCTGTGGACCAAACACTATTGGTGAATCCGTTTTGCTGCTTGTCACTTCAAACAACAATAAATCTGAAGACACTTTTATTATCCCTTCATTATAGAAATATAAACATTCTCATAAGAGAAGATGAATATTATCAGATTGGAGGATGATGTCCTGAAAATCGTATGTGTAATAATAGACCTATTCATATTGATATTATAAAATTTAATAACATTATTCGCCTCTTGCTCATCTTTTCATTGTCAATGGTAAGTCAGAATCAGAAGTCAGAGCATTATGATAATGATTTATAGTGAATGAGTAATATATTCTATAACACTATTAGACTATCCAGAATCATTAGCATTCATTTACATGACAGAGACGTAAAGCACTAACTTAATCACTCATTCATCAGGAGAAGTAAAATCAAATGAACTGAAAAACTTTCAAATTTTTTAGGCATGTTCAGTTGAACACCAAGTTTTATACCAGCATCAAATTATCAGCATTGCTCGTATAGGGAGGTCTAATTCAGTCCTGGTTAGTCATATTAGATGCAATAAGTATTTTCTAGATGGTTATGCAGAATAAGAATTCAGTATATTGAGAGCATAAGCATTGTATTCAATTATCGATTATTATGTCGGTTTATTAAAACATTACTTTGCCGATTTCAATGTCCTATTACGTTCTTTCCAGATTTTTGAAATGTGCGACGGGAATTAGGAAACAGTCTCAATTGTATAAGGTTCAGCTTGGGACTTTGGAAACTTTTAGTGTTATTTCAGAGAATTTTAATGTCCAAATTACGCCAAATATTAACGGTTTGTTCTTAGATATTTTCTAAGATATTAATGTACTGTATTTTCTCATCCTACGAAAATTTCAGGTTTAATAATATATTATGAACTTATAAAGAAATATTAATTTAATTTATTGATATGATCCGAGGTGAACTTAGATGAAAAAATAGGTAATTTAATTGACTTAAACATGAAAGTAATTTATTGGTGTTCGATAAAATTCATCTTAAAATTGCAATAGAAATAAATTATATTCACAATGCTTTTGAGGTAATTAAAAATATATATATATCGAGGCATTCAGTGCCAATGTTGTTCGATATTTGTATTTCTCAACCTGTTTTAAAACTCATATTCGGTTAAACATATTTAAATGGTTTGCGTTTTCATAGAGGTGCAATATGGATGAAATGGGTGATGCCATAATGAATATAATGAAAATTTTTGAAAGTGAAGAATGAAGAAATTTTCATTCCAATTTTTTGTATTTATCAAACGTTGTAGTAAATTATTATGAGTAGCTTTTCAGTTTCATCAAAGACAATTTAATCTATAAATCAATGTAAAAATTTAATCTATTCCTGGGCTATTTATCTAAATAGTAGAATAGTTCTTGGTAATTGATGGTGCTGTGTGTTCCGTTTGAATTGAATTTAGCAATTTAATTCGTCTGCATATCTCCACGCTACGCTTGTAACACCGCATCCCACTCCAATATACGCGTATGTGGCGTGTCATCCATGAATGCAGTTGCTCCAATCTGTGCTGCATTCATGCTCGCAGAAGAACATTCAAGGCGTACTGGATGGAGACATGTAACGTCCTATCCCTACTCAAATTTATGCTGTATAGGCAAGTTGTCAAAACACGGTGCTGCGAGCAGTGACGTCATATCGCCTCAATCCAGTACGCCTCAACGCAGTACGCCACACCGCGTCAAAACCATTTTAGAAAAATAATAATTTATTAATGTTTTTTAAAAATGAGGGCACCTCCAATTTCAACATCATGCTCATCACCAGTGGCGAAACAGCTTGAAAAGAAGCATTTCACTAATTACAATTCAACCAATGGCCAGAAAATGAATCTACACCAAGTGTGTAATATTTATAATAAATCAATAATTCATCTCAATTCTGTTTCAAACAAAAATAAAACAAATTTTCTGGCTTTAAAAAAGATTTTAATTTGCACTTTTCTCCACAGTTTTACTAATCACAATCGTCAATGAGGAGGAATTATCACGTTATAATGCTGGCATCATCATCATCATCAGCTCCTGACTGAAGCAGTCCTACAAAAGCTGAGTGCCCTCATTTCTTATTTTATTATTTCAATTTCATTCTAAGGTCAGGCTCACTAGATGATTCATTAGATTCACTAGATGATTTTTAATAATTTGTCGTAGGAAAATCTTTGAATTCTCAGAGAATTTATACTCCAGACCGCCAAATCTAAATCTGATGGATGTAGAATGAAAATTTGAAATGGTTTAATAATTCAGCAAAGTGATTATGTATTTCAAAATTAAAATCGAATATGGTACATTATTTCGAAATAATGTCGAGCTGCATTTTCAAAAGTTGAGGATGTTCAATTGTTAGCTAGGCGTACACCGGTTAGTCTTGTCACAAGATTAGTCACGTTTAGTCACAGTATTACATAGTTGCTATGAAGCAACACACACCGATTAGTCATTGCATTAGTGTGCTGCTCCATAAGCAACTTTGTGAATTAGGCTACAGTGACCAAACGTGACTAATCCCGTGTTGTCTTGTCTTGACTAACTGGTGTACGCCTAGCCTTAGGCCCATTATTACCTCATATACCTCATTACCTCACATGCGACGAGACGAAGTAATTGGGAAAAAATAAAATTAGAGTGGTTCTAATTTAAGACTTATGTGGTGATGAAGGCCTTCGAGGTGGTTCCACCAAGCTGCTTATAATGTTAATGATGGATCCATGTAAATGTGGACTTACAATATGTACCGGTACTGTATACTCTGGAGAAAGGAGTAGCAGCATATTTTATAATAAAAGCAGCATTGAAAATTATTTTTGGTTCATGAGTAATTCAACAATTATTAATTATTCAATTAATAGACCAACTAGTTCTTGATTCTTATATTCAAGTGAATCATAACTTCGATTCACTTGAATTCTAATAATGGATCGAAAGAGTGATTATATCCTCTGAAAATTGGAATATAAAACTTCCTGGACATCTTTGCACTAGCGACAACGCATCCCATATATTATATGAAAAAACTTGTTTGAAAGTCTGGACTCTACAGTCTTCACAAGTTGTTATATCAAAATCAAGAGAAATAAATTTTATCTGTGATTGATTTGTATTCTGTTGTGTTTTGTCTAATCAACTGCATTTTCTTCCAGCTCGACTCAATATTTTGAATTTGAAGTTGGTGAAAATTAGTTTTTAACCAGTATATTTCACAAGTGAAACAATGTTTTTGCGAAGCAAGTATATAGGGGACCTATTCTTTAATCTGAAGCATCTTTATTCAACTCTGACTAGGTACTTTATTTGTAGCTCTAAAAATTAGAGGAACGAAAATCCAAAGAATGTTATAGATTTCTGCTACAGCAAATATTGACAACAGAAATAAATAGTAAGAGGATAATCAATGAATGCCACTGTACAAATCGATTATCCTATTGCAATTTAGTTCTGTTGTCAAAAGCATTTGCTGTAGCAGAAGTCTTCAGAACTATTTATGTAGCAATGTTTGGATTTTTGTTTCTCTAATATATTGTATCCACAGCAGTTGATTAACTGCAACATCCAATAATTTCTTCCATCTACTTCATTTTTATTTGTAGATAATATTAGTAGAACATAATAGAAGGATGCCTGATTCTGCTTTCACTTTTTGGTTGGGATAATTTGTAGACCCAAGGACAAACATCCTGAAAATTGATTTCTATTGGAATTTGAGCAATGATTAGGCATTAGAATGTTCAATATAAGAGGGTGGAATAGAGCTTACCAATAACTTGATAAGAATATTCTAAATGAAAGACATTAATAAAAATAATCAAATTTTCTCAATTAAAACTTCAATTTTTTCAAAATCAACAAGGAGGCTACCTACTATTGTAAATAAGAAATTCTGTTCCCCATATAGTTTAAGCGTAGTATATTTAATGAATATTTTGGTGACACATTGACTTATCAATAATTCATTTGATTTGGTGTGTCACCAATTCATTCACTAATACTATTTTTGAATGTTTTTCAGAGCATCTCTCACTGGAGCCGAGATGGACACTAAAGTGATAAAGTGAACAAAATTGTAGTGCAGTGTTGTGTGGACATAATATAGTGCTTAGAAGACTTTAACTCTGGATTCTGTGGACTTGCTGGTTGCTGGGAGGGCGCATCCGCTTCGTTCTCAAGGTGAGACACTTTCATTATTCTAAAATGTTTGTTCGTAAAATTATTTATTTATAAATAACACAATTTTACTTCTTGATTTATCCTGAGAGTATTTCTTTAGTTCATGATTCTTTTGATTGAGAATTAGATCTCTTTTCCCCTCAATAAACTCTTCAATTTATTATAGAAAATCTTAAATTTTATTGTCTTTAATAATAATATTATATGAATCATATTTATTCATTTCCATTCTTCCATAATCCATTCTTAATAGATCACTTTCATTACTATAGCTATTTTTAATACTAGATTGGAAAATTCTGCTGTGAATTAGGCCTAATTTTGATATTTTATCAAAATTTCATGTATTTTATATGTGGAAGGAAATAAGGTATTGCAACTATTTGTTGTTAAATCATAATAATTAATTGAACGAAATTTAATAAATGCCATATAATATTCTGAAGACTTCTGCTACCGCAAATATTGACAGCAGAATAATAGCTAGTTACGAAATTGTCTAGCTAGAAGAATAATAGCTAGTAAGGAAATTGTCTAGCTATTATTCTGTTGTCAATATTTGCAGTAGCAGAAGTCTTCAGAATATTATATGGAATTAATTAGGAATTTCGTTCAATTAATTATTTTTATATGTGTTATTCCATGAATATTCTTTACTAAGTGATGAATTTTGTTTGCTTATAGGTTTGAGTTTATACCAGTTCGGTGAGTCATTGATTACAAATTTTCTGCATGCCACACAAAACATCCTCACACACTTCAAAAATTTATAAAATTCTTCAAACTTCAAATTATATTTTAATTTTTAATACTTTCAAAGCTCTGTAAACCAAAAGATTCATCTCTAAATTTATCTAGCCTTCAGTTGTGTATTTAAATTTGATTTGCAATAAATTTCTCCCGTATTTAATTGAAAGAAATGTGCTGTACAGCTTTACTGGTGGGAGGTTTTACAGCGTTGCCATGTCGTTTTGCGCTAAGTTTTGTATAGGATTGCAGTGTTGCCATTTTAGGTTGTTGTCATAGGGAAACCGTTGAAAGTTGTCAAATAATGACAGTTTTCTCACCAGTAAAGTTGTCCAGCACGAATATTCCCATTTTTTTGAAAAATATAAAAATTGTTGAATTTTTACAGTAGATGTCTCTCATGTAAATGTGTTTTCTCATTTATCTTGAGGTGCATCCACTCTTTCATTCTCAGTCTCATACAAAATAAAACTTATCTATCAATTTTTGTTCACATATTCAAAGTAGAATGTGTGTGTGAGGTTACACTGCATGGTGTCAGCATATGAGACACAGTAGTAGTTGCATGATTTTTACACTACACCAACACAAAAATACAGCAGGAATTGTTCTACTGTCTGCGGAGAACTTCAACACCTCTTCCCCCCCATTTTAGGATCTAAATTTTTGGAATTTTGGACTCCTCAAGTCAGTCAAGGTTTCTATTGTTTCAATCTAATTTTTCTCAAACAGGTGTTTCATATTTTATCTAAATCAGGTTTCAAGTATGCATAGTAGGCTAGACATTAGTAGAAGTTATTTTTTCTGAAATAAAAAGCAATATTTTTCTCTTCTAACGTTTTCCAATGATAAGCATGTATACTTTTTAAATTCTTGATTATAAAGTTCAGATTAATAAGATTTTAGATTAAATTTTCTCTCTACCAAAGTAGGGTTTCATCAAAACTCGATATTCTATTAATTTTACTGTAGCAGGATAGATTTTATATTAATACCTATTTTATATCAAATCAGGATAATGTTTTCAAAGTAAAGCAGGATAGATTTTCTTGTATTAAAGCAGGATAATTTTCTTTTTGAATAGAGCAGGATAATATTTTCAGCATCCTCTTCAGCTACAAGACTTCAAGACATCAAGGATTACCCTCATCCCCCTCCCTTTTTAGGATCTCAATTTTTAGGAATTTTGAACCCTTCAAGTCAGTCAGGATTTCTTCAATCTAACTTTTCTGTAATATTTAATTTTCAGTAATTCAATATTTTATCTAAATCAGGTTTCAATTATTTATAGTATACACAAGTATTATTAACGATAAAATCATTTTCTTCAATCATAAGCGTTTTTAAATTAAAATTTAGGATAGGTCTTGATTATAAAGTTCTGATTAGTTGATTCTACTAAAATTTTAGATTCAGTGTTCTCTTCATTGCAACTGAATTACAGTATATTCTCTTGATTTTAATTAAAACAGGATTGATTCATATCAATTTTTTACATCAAATCAGGATAACGTTTTCAAAGTAAAGCAGAATAGCTTTTTCGTATTAAAGCAGGATAAATTTCTTTTTGAATAGAGCAGATAATAATTTCAGCACCCTCTTCAGCTACAAGACTTCAAGACTTTCACGACATCAAGGATTCCCTGACCTGACCTCATCGTCTATTGAATATTTTAAAAATTAACTTCTCAACTTCGATAACATTTTGTGTAACTCATGAATTTAGTGTAGAAGTCTGACAGATTTTTAAAATAAATAATATAACATAAATAATTGTTCAATTGGAACATGAGTTACTTAGAATTTTTATAATCTTTTTTATGGAAGTTTTCAAATCGCGCCCCACATTCTGTCCCTTTTCAATGAGGTATGAAGGCCAGTATTCACTCACACCAATACAGCCAGACCCTGTAGTGAGTGCTAATACTGTCAATCATAGAGTTGGAGGCCTGTTTCAGTGGGCTTGGCATACTGATATGATGCTTCTAGCTTGGTGAGACAAACTCACTCCTCTTCAGATAATAAAATATTCACCCATCTTTAGGAGCCCCATACTATGTAGGAAAGTTTAGTATTGGTTTATAGCTGTCAGCAAACGTTTTTAGTTTAAAGTAGGGTTTCAGCATACTTAGCTCAGGTCCCTTTCGGTATGTCAATGCTCAACAGACCTGGAATTTGTCTCATTTTTCAGAGCCTAATTTAAGTGAAAGACAGCAATGACAGCCACCAATGCAGCCAGACCCTGGGGTGGTTGTTAACTGTTGATCACTGGGAGCTTGGATCTCATTTCAGTGGGCTAGGCATGCTGATTTGATAGTCCACCCCGTCTCTCTACCAATCTCCTTTTTCCCTAGAACTTCCTCTTCCCGGTCTGTTGGAAGCAAATTTTTATTTTATTTCCACGCTTCTGCTGTAGTTTTTAGAGTGCATGATGCTCTCAATTTTGCATGGTTTGCCGCTTGTATTTTGCCACATTTTCAATATTATTGAGATTGTACATCATGATATTCAACTGGGAATATTCATGACTATGTGAATTGAAGGCTAGGCTCGAGGCTCCAATTGAGCTGGGTAGACTGTTAGTTTTTAAGAACGCGTTTCTGACCTCGTGTCACTCGTATCTGTTACGGGGACTATAAGGCCTGTGCAAAAATTTGGTCACTACGTTCAAGGTTGCAGCTCCATATTTTCAAAGACTTGTACCGGTACAAGCTTCGACCGTATAGTTTAGTTGTAAGCGTAGAATATAAGGTCTATTTTAAGAAGGTGTCTACATTAAATTTGTACATGTTTATTTCGTATATATAATTTCTTTCTCTAGCTTAAGATGATGATACAAATTTAAGCCAACATTTAAAATATAAGTTTACTTGTATATTCAGGTTGCCTATAAGTTTTTACTTGATACCAATTTTCATCTAATCTTTGTGTCATTTTTTGCAGGCTATTACTAATTTTTCTCAACTATAATTCATTTATTCTATGATGTTTTTGTACTCTGTTCTGTTCAACTAATCCAAGTTTTTTTAAAGAAATTTTCACAGGAGTTATCTAAATATAGGTTGAAATATTAATATTGATTGAAGATAATATCAATGTAGCGGCAAAGAAAATGGCTAATGAATATATAACATAGAATATAGCCAAACCAATAATTGTGGATGAAAAATAAAACAAATAATACTAATAGAAGAGGTAAGCATGATACTAAAATTTATGCTATAGGATAGAATATTATTATTAAATTGATAATGTTTTTTCCTGGTTAAAATACCTATGTGTATATGAAGATAAACCGGGCAGAGGTGAAATATTGTGTTGTAAATCCATTCTTTTTTACTGTTCAATTACACTGATTTCAACAATCAAATGTAGAAAAACCTTCAACTCACATTGTTGTGAAGACCGTTTGATAATATTTTGGTTGGATATCATCAAAAGATTATGAAATGTTTTTCTACTTTGTGATTTCAAAATCAGTGTAACCAAATTACATTTCGCTAGAAAAGTAATAGAGTGTTTCAGGAGATTCGTATGTAATTCGCTGTGAGCACGTAGGTGGTGGAGGGCGAGAGGGAGTTTTAAGCTTCAATGGCGGAATTTTCGTGCTACTATCTTACATATGAAAAGAGTTTCATGCCCGACTTTGGAAAGTTCGTGGGGAAGTTCGAGTGGACCGATTTTGATGCGGGTTGCACCAAAAGAAAGATAAGAAATCGAAGTTTTGCAGGCTCTATTTGTTTTTCAAAAATAATCATTTTCAATGGGAGATATTCGATAAATCATGGAATAGTTTCCTGTGGCACTATCTGTTGGCATAAAATGTAATAAATTATTAAATCTTTGGAGTGTTTAGTTTGTGAAATCGTACATAAATAGAGCATAGAATATCATAGAATACTGTAGTTATCTGTACAAGGTAGAATTTCATTGGTATGATTGAGCTGCTGTCAGCTGCAGATAGACAAAATAGCAACTATAGCAGGATTCTTTTAAATTGTCAGAAAACAGCTGATTGATGTACGCTCGTTTACTAACGTTAAATCAGCTGTTTTCTGACGAGTTAAAAGGATCGTGCTATATCTGTTGGAACAGTGCCTCAACGGGCTTTCATAGATGATGATTCCACTGTGAATTTTAGAAATTCAAGTGAGCGGCGCTTTGCGCTGCACGGGGTGAACTCGTTTCATTATAAAACAATTCTGAGAACATTTTTCAATAATTGAAACTCCACTTTCAAACAACTACTCATAAATAACAGGTTGGCAACACATCATTGGCGACAGCTGATAGTGTCGCAAGCAAATCATTGCACGCACAGTGATATTCATTTAATTCGACGCTTGGCATTGAATATAGCAGGATCCTTTCAACTTGTCAGAAAACAGCTGTTTCAGTAATAAGTAAACAGTGATTTTGACACAATAATCAAAAGGCTTAAAAGTCTTAAAGACCTTTAAAGTCTTTAAAATACCTTTTTAAAGAAGACCTTTCAAAGAATAACTTTTTAATTAAAACACCTTTTCAATAATCTGCGAGATTCAGCATTTGTAGGTTGAGAGTATTGTGATGCTGGTGGCCGAAACATATGTTTTCTGACAAGTTAAAAGGATCCTTGCAAAGTTGTGGATGGCTATGAGAAACCAGGGAATAAGTGAGAAATATGTCAATGCGGTAAAACAGCTTTATAAAAATATGTCAGCAAATATTAAGTGCATAAATATTAATATTAATAGTAATATAAATAATTACTGAACGAAATTTAATTAATGCCATATAATATTCTGAAGACTTTCTGCAAATATTGACAACAGATAAATAGCTAGTAAGGAAATTCGATGAACGCTACTGTACAAAAAACTTCATCCCCGGGCGGGAATCGAACCCAGCACCTCTGGTATTCATGACCAGCGGTTTTTTGTACAGTAGCGTTCATCGAATTTCCTTACTAGCTATTAATCTGTTGTCAATATTTGCAGAAGCAGAAGTCTTCAGAATATTATATGGCATTAATTAGGAATTTCGTTCAATTAATTATTATGATTGAACAGCAACTGTATAGTTGCAATGTCTCATTACCTTCCATCTTTATATTATCTGGCTAAATTGGCTAAGAAAAAATGAGCGCTGCTATACAGAAGATCTCCGGTGGTCGAGTGGATAAGGCGCTGGTCGTGAATACCAGAGGTGCTGGGTTCGATTCCCGCCCGGGGATGAAGTTTTTTGTACAGTAGCGTTCATCGAATTTCCTTACTAGCTATTAATCTGTTGTCAATATTTGCAGAAGCAGAAGTCTTCAGAATATTATATGGCATTAATTAGGAATTTCGTTCAATTAATTATTATGATTTAACAGCAACTGTATAGTTGCAATGTCTCATTACCTTCCATCTTTAGTAATATAAATATTAAAAGTGCATGGTAAAATCACCAGTGATATATCTATAAGTAAAGGGTTGAAACAAGGGTGTTGCATAGCTCCTACACTTTTTAAAATATATTTAAATGAAGCATTGAAAGTATGGAGAAGGAAATGTTGCAATATGGGAGTCCTTGTTGGAGATCAGAGGTTGTACACGCTTCACTTTGCTGACGATCAGGCCATAATAGCTGAAGATGAGCAAGACATAGATTATATGCTTCGGAAACTTGATGAGGAATACACGAAGTGGGGTCTATCAATCAGTAACATGAAAACAGAATATATGGTTGTTGGAGGAAATGCTTAGAATTTGAGACTTGGAGGGGGGATCATAAAGGCTACGAGGAGATTTAAATACCTTGGGGTGTTGCTATCATAATGAGTGCAAGAATTGGTCAAGCGCGGTCAGCAATTAAGCAATTGAATAGTTTGCTATGGAGTGCACAAATAACGAAGAAAACGAAAACTAGTATTTACAGGACAATCGTTGAAACAATCGGAACATATGGTGCAGAAACTTGGGAGGTAAATAAAAGGTTTGAAAGTAAGCTTAAAGCTATGGAGATGGATTATTGGAGGCGATGCTGTGGCTACACAAGAATGGATCAGGTGAGAAATGATGCTATTCGAGGAGATGGGTGTGAGGTGAAAATATCTGAGGTGATAGTGGCAAAGAGTTTGAGCTGGTATGGGCATGTGAGGAGAATGCCTCCTGAGAGATGGCCAAAAATATTGTGCGATTGGATTCCTGAAACTAGTTGGAAAAGAGGACGACCCAAGCAGTCCTGGCAGTACGGTATAGACATGGCAATGCAGGCGAGAGGACTGACTGATGATGACTGTTTTGATAGACCTAAATGGAGGCTTTTAGGATGCGAGAGACGGCGACAGCTGTAAAAAAACTCGCCATATATATAAAAGGATCCTGCTATAGATAGAGATATATTATTTCTTTGCCATCGTACTCTACGATCATCAGCAACGACGAGAAATGATATCTCTCTCTCTCAATCTATCTATCTATCTATCTAAGCGTCAAATTAAATGAATGTCACTGTACAAACGCTCCACAATTCTTTAATGGCAATTATCGGAGCTCATCATAGGTCATGAGGTAACCAGAACTAACAACCAAATAACGACACTGCTTTTATAAGATGACAATAACCTATATTTATAAACGACTTTACATTTTTCACTTGACATCCATGGCTGTTTCTGACTCGGTCACCTCGATATCACGGCACTTGGCACTCTGCAGTTCGCGACGTGTCTCGGCGTGACTGTGGCGTGGCTGTGCGCGCGTAAGGCTAGCAATGCGTCACGCTGTTCACTGCTAATGTCGGCCTTGTAGCGTTGTGCAAATGCCAGCAGCGACTGATGCCACAGCACGGGAAGGTCACGCTGGTCACGCTCGAATCTAAAGCGAATAAATTAGATTAGATTACTTCAAGTAGATAATAAATAATATCATGTAATAACAAGATCATGTAGATAGATCATAACATAAAATGTAGATAACAAAATATATCTGCTTGGATTCTAGATTGAAAAAGTTAAAGATGATTATTTCGATCCATTACGAGCTGCGATGAATACACTTTTTTACCACTATTAACATGCAGTCATGTTTTTAATGAGGTACATTGGTTAGTCAAGACACGACAAGACACGTTTACGAGTTTCACAGTATATCACATAGTTGTTTATGAAGCGGCACACACCGATGCAATGACTGATCGGTGTGTGCTGCTCATGCCAACTATGTGAAGCACTGGTGACTAATCTCGTCTTGTCTTGTCTTTGACTAACCGGTGAACGCTCTCAGTTAAGTAAGGAAATTTGTCTACTTACAAAAAACATTACTGCATGTTGACAATGGGTCTCTTGAAGCTCGAAAGCGCTCCAGACAGTAAGTAGACAAATTTCGTTTCTTACATTAAAAAAAACATGACTGCGTGTGGGTGGTGAAGTGAAAAACAATAGTATAAAAGTTATTGATATTATTATTCTACAATGAATTTCAACAATATTATAAGCTCAACAATCTTGCAACAATTAGTTTTAGATGTCATGTTGGTGTGATTAAAGATTTATCTACATTGAAGTTTGAACAAGACAGAGAAACATTGCAAAATTGACCAATGTTTTATTGAATAGAATAAAACAATATCAATAATAATTCAAGGACAACAATAGTATTGTTAATGAAGATGCAAATTCTTCAATGTGATAAACATGCAGACGAAAAATGAGAAAAGAAGACAAAGCAGGAGAAGAGGAGAGAAAAGAAGCAGGAGAAAATAAGAAGAAGAGTAGAAGAACCAAGGATAAGAGGAGGAGGAAGAAGAAGAAAAGGAGTAGGTAGGAAAAGACAGAAGAAAAAGAGAGGAGTACTTTTAAGAAGAAAAGGAGGAAAAAGAGGAAGAGGAAGAATAAGAAGTTGAAGATAA
Organism: Laodelphax striatellus; assembly: GCA_017141395.1. Classification (NCBI taxonomy): domain Eukaryota; kingdom Metazoa; phylum Arthropoda; class Insecta; order Hemiptera; family Delphacidae; genus Laodelphax; species Laodelphax striatellus. The sequence goes on from JADWYY010000016.1 coordinate 34,912, forward strand.
AGGAGATGATAGAAGAAAAAGAAGAGTAGTTGAAGAATATAGAAAAATAAGAAGAAGAGGAGGAGGAATAGAAGAACCAAGAATAAGAGGAAGAAGAAGAAGAGGAGTTTCCTAAGTTGGGTGATGCCAAGAGTTTTCGATTTCTTCTTGTGAAATTTCTTACAAATTCAAGGTTGTTATATTACTTCGAAGCGTTTTTCGTGAAATTTGTCCTAATCGTTACTTGGAAGCGTTCTTGCAAGCTGCTGTTTTCCTTTGACCAGAGACTTGAATTGAAGTGACCTGACCTGACAAAAGAGCGCTGTCGATGAGCCGGTAGGGCAGCTGTCAGATGAGAGTGCGCAGGAATATCGAGGTGGCGCTCCGCGTACTCCATTTCCAGCCAACTCTGAGCAGGGCGGCAGCCGAGTGCAAAGTATAGCAATCGAGTTGTGCGCCCGGCCAGCACACTGTGCCTTCGCGTAGGGTACATGAGCCGCCTCTTGCAACAACAAATGTTGACTACATTCACCCCAACACACTACTCCATAATATACTGTATAACAAATAACAATACACAAGAGGAAACCCTATCTATATTAATCTACTTATTACAAAATGAGATGTGGGTCTCGCTCTGTCTGTAAGTCCATCATGCCTAGAATACTTGACTGATAGAGCTGGAAATTTTTCACAAAAGATCAGTTTTGCATACCAAGGAGTGAGGGCTATTTATATATAAATGTAATATTAAATAATATTATAAATAAATGTAATATATGCCATATAATATTCTGAAGACTTCTGCTACTGCAAATACGATGAATGCTGCTGCACAAAAACCATTTCCCCGCGCGGGAATCGAACCCAGCACCTCTGGTTTGCCGGACCAGTGCCCTAGCCTCTAGACCACCGGAGATTTTCTGGATAGCAGCATTCATTTTTTGATATTAGCTACATCAGCCCGTTCATTATAAAGATGGAAGGAAATGAGCCTCCGGTGGAGGTTAGCACTGGTCCGAAACTGATTCCTGCCTAACATTAGAAAAATTCTGTTGTCAATATTTGCAGTGAGAAGTCTTCAGATATTATATGGCATTAATTAGAATTTTATCGATTCCCGCAACTGTATGGTTGAAATATCTTTTCCTTCCATCTTTATTTCAAGGATTTTAAATGATTGAAAATTCAGCTCAAAGCATTGATAAGGTAATGTTGAGGCAAAATCATATTATTTTTTAAAACTTATTAAAGGCTTTTTGATATTAATACCATAATAATTATGTTGAAAGTATGATCTTGGAGAGATGAAAACATAGAGATGCCCCAATCCATCAAAAATGTATCCAAAATTTTCTATCAGTAACCTTATAAATTTACATCTGTCGAATAGGCCTAATCATGTACATTTTTTCAGGTTCTATGTCAAAGTTAATATGCAAAATAGCGGATTAAACAAGTTAATAGCGGGTTTGAAGTTTCATAAATTAATCTTTAAAATTCCTTCTAACAACGTGTACGCAGGGATTAGATTATTCACACAAATATCCTTAACCTAAACGGAATTTATGAGACCCCTTAGCGAAGCACGGTGACCTGCTAGTCTAGTGGTATTCATTTCAATTTGATGCTTGGCATTAGATAGAGATATTATTTCTTTGTCATTGTAATCTTCGGTCATCAGCAACGCCAAAATAAATTATATCTTTTTTGAGGGTGATGCCCACATGAGCTCTAGGCTTGTGCGTGGGTAATGAAAAGGGGTGATGATGAGAGATGACGACTGTTTCAGGCAGTCGGGACCGAAATTTTCGTCTCCTCCGAAAGACAGGAGTGCGTTTCTGTCAAAATCCGTTCCGGCAACTGTATTCGATCTTGGAACCTTTGGATTATCAGACAGGCGCTTATCGCCCTCGGCTACGGACCACTCCGTCTATGGACTATATATCTATTTATCTAATGCCATGCGTCAAATTAAATGGATGTCATTTTTGATACACAAATGCATCCAGCAACTGTCTATTTAATTGAATCAAAGCTCCCTACCCAATAGTCCATTGAGCCGTATTGTACATTGTACAATCGTATTCCTGAAAACTACTAGATAAACGTAAACTATTACCGTCAACTATTGACCGCCGTTAACCCACCTCGCACAACGGCAGAACGATTCCCTTCATGAAAGCGCCCGGCGAACAGGGCTTTCCTCAGCGCCTGATACAGGTGAAAGTTGAGTCGCTTGTATTCGCTGATGTCGTCACGTATACGAGACAGCAGCACCAGATTGTAGGAGCGCTGCGCCATTCTTCTTTCAAATTCGAGGCGAAAATTCAGTCGCCATGTACATTGAGGCGGCACTCCAGCGGTAGGGCTCTGAAAGCAGAAAAATTAATCAAAATACAATTTTATGAATAGTAAAGCAGTTTGTAGAACACATATTGTCAACTAGCCAGGGGAATCTATCTAATAAAAATAGGCGTACACCAGTTGGTCAAGACAAGACAAGACGAGATTAGTCACGTTTTGGTCACAGTACTTCACATAGTTGCTTATAAGCAACACACACCGATTAGTCATTGCATCGGTGTTAACAGCTGCATAAGCAGCTATGTGGTGTTCAATGTCGTCTTGTCTAGACTAACTGTACGCCTAACCTAGGAAAATTCAAGAAACGAAACTAAGAAAAATTGAAACTCAAATTTTTATAACTTAGTATATTATATGCCAACAGATAGTGCAACAGGAAACTTTTTCATATTTTTATCAAAGATCTACCATTTAAAATGATCATTTTTGAAAACCAAATAGAGCCTGCAAAACTTCGATTCTGTATCTTTATTTTGGCGCAAACCGCATCAAAATCGGTCCACTCAATCTTCTCCACGAACTTTCCAAAGTTGGACACAAAATTCTTTCAATATATTATAAGATGGTACTGTACATGAAAGACTGACCAGTCAAGTCAAGTAATTATCTGCTCCCAATTCCTCAGCTTAGGTATGACCTTGAACGCTTTGGGCACTTTGCCCGACCGATATGACCAACACGTCCCTCGTACATCACCGGACTCGCGGATCGATGTCCTGCAGCTGGAGACTGCCCTGGTCGGAGAACTGCTTGCGCAGCTCGGTCTGCTTTCAGGTCAACTTGTCCATTATGATGTCGGCCAGAGTCAGCTATGTTCTTGTTCATCAACATTTCGAGCGCGCTCGTCTTCATGATTCTAACAGTCTACATCGAAAATTTTCAAATTATGTGAGAAACAATCCAATCTTGATAATTATCAGTTGCAACGTCCCAGAATTCACTGATATTTTCGTCAACTACAGAATAAATAAGTAATACAAATTAACTGTCTAACTAGTCCTCATCATTAATGAAAAATTGTTGCACCTCTGAATAACAATTTTCCACCCATAGGTGAGTTTTAATACGGATTGCCAGCAAGCTATTTCTAAAATTTTTAAAGAGTTCTTTTACATAAAAGCCAAAAGTTCATAAAACACAAGCACAAAATATATGGATATATGAATGAAAAAATCGATGGATACAAAGCGACTATGGAAATATAGTATACGTGTGAAATGCACTATCAAAATGATTGACGTTGAATGTAAATACGGCTGCAGGATGTTGCTGATGTAATATTCATTGAAAGCAATAAACATATTCTATTCTGTATCAATAAGAAATGAATAGTGATCTAAATAGGTAAGGGACTTATGGTTGCTAAGTTGTAATGAGAATGTGGTTAAGTAACAAACATTCAAGACTGCTCTTGAGATGTAGATATTGTAAATGACCGACCTGAAAATTAATGAAAATTAGTGGGACAGGTTTAGAATTGACCCAGTGAGACCAACACACCGCATAAGCCATAAAACGTTTTGTTTCGTTTATCTGATACGCTGGAACTTCGTATCGCCTTATACTCTGTTTTATTAATATAGATAGATGTAACGTTTTCCATATTCATTTTAACAAATAAAAAACCTAAAATTTTGACTTCTTTCAATCAGAAAGTTTGGGAATCGGTTAGTAGTTCTAGATAGTTTAACTTACTTACTATGTATTTTCATTAGCACATAATTCTGTAAGTTTTTATCTGGATCCCTAAGAAACCATTATGAGTGATGTATTCAAGGTCACATTGATAACAAATCATAAAATTCCATTGATTGTAGCCTAAGTGATCATTGATGGTTTGAAAAGTCAAATTTTACTAACATGATTTAGCAGAATTTTTTAGAATTGTCAGAATTGAACATCTTAATTGATGTACGCTTTTGACGTCCCAGTAATTCAGCTGATATTTTCTCAACTACAGAAATTCACTGTCTAACTAGTCCTCATCATTAATGAAAATTTGCTCTACCTGTGAATAACAATTCCCTCGTCACTCATAATTTGATTCATTCTGCGAAGTATCATCATCATCATGTTCGTCATGGCTCCTCACACTTGGATACTCAAACTCGTGGATACAAAGCGACGGAATAAAAATCTCATGTTTCAATTCACCTGTTGACGCCTGGCCTGGTTCAAAATCCGTGACGTCGGCCGCGAATCGACAAACTGCAAACAGATGAAAACAAATGAAATTAGGCTAATAAATTTGAACGAAACAAACAAATTCAAGAACTGCAAATAAATGAATCCGGAACAAAATTGAAATAGAATTGAGCTAGATTCGATTGAAATCACCGATATAAGAGTGAATAAAATGAATACTGCATGTTTTTATCGAGTCGCTGAGTAGTTATTACTTACTTGATTCAAGAAAGTTTCAAGTCTTGAACTTATTGGCTTCTTTCAATCAGAAGTTTGTGAATTTTTCTAGATAGTTTAACAAATGTAAAGCACATGTCAGGACCTAGAAACCATTATAGTATTGGATAACAAATCATAAAATTCCATTGATTGTAGCCTAAGTGATCATTGATTGATTTAAAAGTGTGTTGATAATATAGCAGGATTCTTTTAAATTGTCAGAAACAGCTGATTGTTGTACGTAACGTTAAATTAGCTGTTTCATGACAAGTTAAAAGTCTATAATTCTACTATTTGGAAATCTGCTCACCGCACACCGCCCATCAAACATTCCCTCGTCCTCAGATTGCTTCAAGCTGCGAATCATCATCATCATCGTATCTCCCAAACTGATTTTCTTCTTTAACATCCTAATACAATCATTTTATACATTGCATAAACAAACCAATAAAATTGAGTCAAATTACAAACACAAAAATAGAAAATTGGTACTTTGAACACAAGTCTATTCGAGTCATAATGATGAAACATCTTTTATATACAAATATATTGTCTGGAAATTCGGATATGCATAACATATTATTATGCCTTGACATCTCAACTGGAATAAAAAGCCTCTTCTTGAATATTTTAGATATTTTAAGACAATCTGGTAGTGAACTAATAAATGGTGGCGCAAAAGGAAGCATGGTTGGAGTAGGATCTGTAGTTCTTCTTCTTCTTCTTCTTGACCGCAGTTTTTGTTGGGCTTTGTAGGTTAAAGTATCCAGCTTTTAGTATCAATGGCGCAATTGTATCATGTTCACTGAGCTTGCTGTTGTTGAACAAACAGCAATCGTGTACTTCAATACTAAAGTATCCAGTTTTCCTATCATCAACGGGCTTCAGCAGAAAGTTTCGCGTGTTTAACATGGCATTAATGATATCAACACTTGGTGTGGTTGGATGATTTACATGTAAGTTACAGAGCAAGATGATCAGAAATTAAACATCTGTTCATCAGTAACCTATTATAGAAGTGTGCGTAATGGCATCAATGCAGGCGGCCTGTGATTAGCTAGTTTGCGGAAATTTGTGGGGTACTGTTTTCTGTGCTCCAGATGTATTCAAAGATGAAAAGCACTATTGTGGTTAACTAATTGTTTTATACAGATTTTTATAAACAGCATCGATAACAGTATTCACCAGTCATGGAAGTTTTATCCGTTTTTACAGTGAACAAAATAAAAATTAAGCTAAAAATAGTATAAATAATTTATACTACATAAATTATTTATATGAGTTTGGGATGGTTTACATAACCTAACACACTCACCTCCTCTTCCTCGTCTGTACGAGTTCTGACTTTTTCTCGTCCTTTCGGCTTGACCTGATCATCTTCAACAATTTGCTGGTCGAGAGGCAATAATTGACCCTTTTTTGATGATTTAAGTTTCTTTGCTTTACCAATTTTCAGAGTTTGAAACGTCAAACCATGTGGGGAAAAACAATACAAAAGAATGTCACATTTACTTGTAGCATAGCCCCCTCTAATACAGAGGGGGCTATGAGGGGGGTATTAGAGGGGGCTATGCTTGTAGCCTTGTAGGTTAAAATTTGTTTGCTAGATAGAAAAGGCCGTGATGCGCGATCACAAAGGCCTTGGCGAGTTATGAACAATCGGATTTGGGAATGGGCACTCGTTCCTTTCGCTGACCAGTTCCTTCTCGTTCTGTACTCTGAACCAGTTCTTTTAGATCAGTTCACCATTCCTTTTTTCCTATCCAACGCGGGTTAAAATCCACCTCATCTGAAACCTTGTTTGTAAAACTTTACTTCCGTTGACCAGTTCCTTCTCGTTCTGTACTCTGAACCAGTTCTTTCAGATACGTTCACCATTTCCTTTGTCCTATCCAACGCGGGTTAAAATCCACCTCAACAGAAACCTGTTAGTAAAGAACTGTCGTTCGATTGTTTGGAATGATCTGTATCGTACACCTTTTCTACCCGTTCTTTTTGAGATCTATCCTCTTTCAAAAATCGGAAATTGGAACGAAATACGGAAAAGTTTCAGTTTCATGTTCACGGTTCAACGCATGCGCAATTTGAACTTTGAAGATCCACAATGAAACAGAAATTATTCATTTGAGGTTATAATTTCACCGAAAATTGTTTACCATTTTTATAAAAATCTTTCATTATTATCGAAAATATTCAAATTAAGTAACATTTTCATGGTTTTGTGATCTACTAGTCATTTTCCAATCATGAATAAAACCATGGAACTGGATGTTTGGAAAGGCGACTGAGGTTTACCCTCAGTCGATTTGGATTGTTTAGAAACTCTTGTAAGTAATAAAATTAGGAAAAAACTATTAAATTTTGGTAATAGTTTGTAATCTAAAAACAGTGATATGAAAACCTTGTAATTGGATTTAACTTTCCTTACAAGTTGAAGTAGGTAGGTTAACATAAGAGCTAACATTGAGATTTTCAATCGCCAGGTAGTCCTACCTAGGTCCTGGGGCCCTAGAAAGTTTCTTGAAATGTGTGTAATTTTATCAGTAGAAAAATAATGGATTACAACACAATAACCACGCTGAAATTATGTGTTCATTTCATGCTGAATCAATAAACCGAAATTTCACTTCTCTCTAGTTTTGTATACTGTTTGATAATATGTTTTCAAGAGTGGGTTTAGTCTATAAGCTTTATCAATAATGTATTACTGTAATTGAAAAATTAATTATTTATTTACTTACAGGCATTTGTCAAATTTTGCGGCGTCTCGATAAAAGTAAATCAAAAGTCGAATCCGTTTTGGAGTCCATCGGGAACTTTGCCACTTTTCAGGCATAATAAGCAAAAGTTGACAAATATTGACGAAATAGCTGGTCACTTGCAAAGAAAAGTGAGTATTTTCCTCCTCCCACAACTGTCTTAAGCCTGATTCACACATATAGTGCCGTGCTGCGATGGGGTTGCGATGGTGCTGTCGCCGCCAGGAGCCGCTATCATTCACACATGTAGTGCCGTGCTCGGTTGGTGCCGTCGCCTTGTGCGACAAAGAAACATGATGAAGAACGAAGAGAGGTGTACACGAAGGATTCCGAAGCTGAACGGAAACAGCCGAAGCTAAAACATGATGCCGTGGCCTTGGAAGTTCACTTCGAAACTGCTCTTGAGGGCACCACCGCAACCTCATCGCGGCACGGCACTACATGTGTGAATCACTAGCGGCCGTTTCCATGCATTTCAAATGGAGGAGCCGTTTTAGCGAATTCATCTGAAATCGAACGGCAGCAAACGCAACGCAGCACCATCGCGGCACGGCACCATATGTGTGAATCAAGCTTAATTCGTCAGTTATTGTAGTCAATTTGTTTCTCGTAATTCAATCTTGTATTGCCTGTTTCACTAGAGTTCACTTTCAATCATTGCTTAGTTTTTCCGAGACAATGTATTACTAGCCTCGTATTGTAAAAAACTATAAATTTAAAATTGTTTGCTAGTAATTCACAAAACTGAATAATCTAAGGAACCCACCTAAAGCTGTAGGTCCACTCATCTCTCATCATCATCCTTCCCATTACCCACGCACAAGCTAAGAGATAGTGGGCATCACCACAGCAAAAAATTCAACTTATTGTTAATTGTATTAGATGGAACGGCTATTCAATACATGGTTCTTAATTGAACGAAAATCCAAATAATGTTATAAAAGATAGTAAAATAGATTTTAATATAATTATCTAGACTTTCGTTCAATTGATTGTTACGTAGTATTTAATATTGTAAATCTGGTTCATTTTCCTAAGGCACCTTATTTTTAATTTATCTATATCTTATCTCCGAGTTTAACACTTACAATTGGAATAGGCCTATTCATTTAATTATGGTGAATAAGCTTCATTTAACATTTCTATGGTAATGGGTAATGCTCTGTTTATTTCTTTTCTAAATATGTTTTTACATGTTATATACAGTATTTATGTGAAATTTAACAGAACATCATCTGTTACCATAGAAATGTTAAATGAAAGTTATTCGCCATCCGTCGAATAAAACTGAAATTAAATGTATATTACTGTATCAAATCTTCACATTCTCTATTTGGTTTATTCCATCGTATCAATTACTAAATATTTTCCAATTTTATATTTAATTTTCTGTATTATTTTTGAAGATTATCCAGGTACCATTCATAATATTAGTTATCTCTTCGTATTTTAATTTAGTTTTCCAATATTAGTGGTACATCCTATCACATCTTTTTATCACATGTTTAGTTACTAGGTATTTCCCAAGTTTCTATCACAGTTTACTATGATATCTTTTGATTATTAATTAGTACTCTTCCAGTTTTCACATCAAGTGTTCAGTTGCTAGATATTTTTCAAGTCTCTAACACAATTTACTATGATGCTTTTTATGATTTAGCCTAGTCATAAAATTTCAAAAATATCATTTTTTTCTTTCTGTAATTTCACAGAATTTTAGTCCAGATTTTGCACTGAATAGCAAACAGACAGCGGATGTGGTGGCATTCAAATCTATGATAAAGGAACAGCTTTATCCTGCACTACAATTTTTTTGGTAAGTGATGAAAACTCGGGGTCTGTTGTTTTATACATGAATTGGATACGCTTATCATTATGTAATACTTGATGAGTGAAGAAACGTATCATCCTTTAGAAACCATTGTATCATGACGGATTTCTTAATTTAGAGATTGTAATCTGCGTGAATGATCTATTAAGTTCACTAATTTACCTGCCAGTTGCACGAAAATCCAATAGAACTAACCATCGTAAACTGACGCCATTGCATTGACGGCAGACTAATTGGATGTCATTGTATTGGTTCTGTGGCCCTGCGCCCACTTCGCAACTGCTATCTGATTTCAGTCAGCAACCCAATGTTGCCAGATGACATTTGGCTGTTTTTTGGGTAATCGGGTGATCTAACCTATCAGCTAAAGTCATCTGGAAACGCTGGGTTGCTGACTGAAATCAGATAGCAGTTGCTTAGTGGGCACAGGGGCTAAGATGACATCATTTTTCGGCGATTAAATTCAATTTAACTTTGTTGCAACTGGCCGTAAAGAGGTACGTTTTTATTCGAATACATGTTTGAATTACTAACTTTTGTGGGATAGATGTTTAATATTGATACGTTTCCATAAACATTTGCTCAAACAATCTGCGAGGCTGAGGTTGCACTGCTGGGTTGTTACGTAGATGGCAGATGGTTTATCTATCGCTCAATCAATAACAATAGATATAGAACATGTAGACAATTATCACAGCCTTCTTGATAAATCGTGTCAACCATCCAACATCCCAGGGAGCTGACGATCATAAGCTGAGCTGACTCATCTTCTAGGGAGTAGAAGTAAGAGAAATCAGGGGAGTAGGATGTCGGCCATTATTATTGGACCTAATTTTGGCGCTGTATTTGAAAACATCTACATAACTTCTTCCCAAACCAACCTTAAAAACCCAAAATCCGACAAAAATGTTGTTTTTGCCGTAAATATTATCTATATTCTCTCAACAGTTTTGATTTATACCGCAAAAGATACCATAAACTTTCAAAACTCTCCAAGAAAATTAAATTTAACATGATGGCTCTGAATTCAAATACAGCGCCAAAATTCGGTCCAGAGTGTATTCGGCCAATGAGATCGAGACACAGGATTCACCCGTCTTTAACATAGGAAGGATAGGATTGTTCCACTCCATCAAAACATCTCCCTAACCACCTGCAGTGCTTCCCACGGTTAAGAGCTTCAACAATTCTTCATACATTTCAACATAGTTTTGGTTCAATACTTGACATGTATCTAATATAGATGGGCCAAAATTTCTTGGCCCTTAGCTCGACCGGTTCGAGCTATAGCGAGGGGGTAGTGCGGTTACGTTTCTAAAAATATTGGGCTACTACATGTACCGATCAGCTGAAAGCATAATCACAGTCAGGGGAGATTTAAAGATTTATAGTGGCAGGCAATGTTATTTATGCGATTAGTAGTAGACAGCTGCCAAGTGCCAAGAAATTTTGGCCCATCTATACCTTTTTTCTCCTTTCTTTTCTTATTTTTCTTCTTCTTCTCTTTTTTCTTCTTCATCTTCTTTTTTCATCTTCTCCATTTTCTTGTCTTTCTTATTCTTCTTCTTTATCTTCTTCTCCATTTTCTTCTTCTTCTTCTCATTTTTCTTCTCCATCATATTCTCCTTCTCCTTCTTAAATTTGTGTTCTTCTTCTTCTTCATATTCTTCTCCTTTTTCTTCATATTCTTCTCCTTCAGCTTCTTCTCCTTCTCCTCCTCTTCCAAATAAAAACATGTTTATATTATAAAAATTTGATTTTCCAGGTGGGTGGATGAGAAGAGCTACGCAAATTTCACCCGGCCCTGGTACTGTAAGGTGCTGCCTTTCCCCCTCAACTTTCACTATCCGAATAAATACAAAGCAAAGGCCACTGACCTCATGGAAGCCATGTTCACTGATCTGCCACAAAATGACATAATACAAGTTGAGGTAGGCACATCATTCGCTATGGCGTCATTCTATTTATAAGATGATGACGGCATCCAAATTGAGGTAGGCTGATTTATTTATGAAGTTATATTATTTATTTGAATTGAGGTAGGCACATGAATTATGACGTCATTCTATATTTTATATAATGACGTAATTTAAAATGAGGTTTTCATTCTACTGTGTTAATTTATATAAATTCTACAGATTTATTATGTGTTTGCTCATCCTATAATCAGTTACTGAATGACTGAAAAATGTTTTCTCTTTTCTCATTGAAAACACTTAGACTAGGCTTATGAAGCAACACACACCGATTAGTCATTGCATCAGTGTGTGCTGCTTCATAAGCAACTACGTGAATTACTGTGACTAAACGTGACTAATCTCGTCTTGTTTTGTCTTGACTAACCGGTGTACGCCTAGCCTAAGGAATGTGGTTGGAACAAAATCGATGTAGAGTGTTTTCCATGGTTATCTGATGTGTCTAATTCAATAACAATAATATTTAATTTGGCGGATGGCATTAGATCGATAGAAAGAGAGATATTATTTTCTGCCATCGGACTCTACGGTCATCAGCAACGTCAAGAAATGATATCTCTCTATCTATCTCAAGCCATGAGAATGTATGCTACTATACGGGTGGCTACCGTACTCGCGACAAATGTTAAGGTTGGTATTCGTTACTGCGACCGATAATCCCACTTTAAATAGTTGGGATTTTTCATCAATTGTATCTGACAACGCTGGTCTATTATTAATTTGTAATCATTATTTAGTCAACTTGTGTGTTCATAAATGTGTTTTTTTCCAGTGTAATCAAATCTTGGAAGATGAAACACTGCGCGTTGAGGATTCGCACTACACTACCAAGTCCTTCTTCAATCTTCAGTGGTGGATTACATCAAACTCTGGCAGAATGTAAGTAACTGACTGGTATTCTCAACATCAAGTTGAACCTTGATACTTTTTCTTCTTTGTTCAATCAGTTGTTTTGATGCGCGTTTTTTTCAATAGAATTGCATTCAATTGAACAGCTGATTTGTTAACTAACCCACACACTAGGCAAGCCTTGCTGCAATATAACAGTGGATGTCTAGTGTCAAGGTACCTTACTGTAACCAGGTATTCAAATCATGATTATTTTATGTGATAATTTGATGAAAATCTAAATCGTGTACAAACTTTATGATACAACATGAATATTACTCGGTTTTCTATCTGTGTTATTACTTCATAGACTTGAATCCTAAGACTATTTTCTTCTCAATATTGATTGGAGTGTTGTAAGTGAATGGTCTTACCAATAATGTTTGTAAATTGACCAATCCCTTGTTGTTTCCCATAGTCAATATAGAAATAATTTTATATCTTGTGTTATGATTGTGAGTTGGACAAGTTTGATTTGATGAGAAGCAACACAATAATCTTGCTTAGAACCAGTTGATCTGTGTATTGATTTGTAGTGTGCTTTTTTAGTTTTCTTACGAATGTTTTCTTTTCCAGTGTATTCAAATCTTGGAAGAACAAGCTCCAAGCGCAAAAAAGAAATCTCACTACACTAACTGGCCCTTCTTCAATCCTCAGCGGTGGATTACATCAAACTGTGACAAATTATAAATCATCAATGAAGTATTCTTAAGGTTAGTTCAAAATATTTACTGTGCATGTTGTAGCCTACTGCATTTAGCAATATTGAAGCGGTGTGTTTCTGTGTTTCTCTAGAGTCTCGAGTCCATTTGCGTCACGCCTTTGCGTCGCTGCTAATAATGCGATACAATTGGATTTTTTCTATTCTTCATGATGAACCTGGAGGGGGGTACGGTTGAGCAAATTAAAAATGTGTTGTCTTGAATTAGAACAAAATTGATTGATACTAAGCGACTTGACAAGAATACCAGACATTAGTTAGTAATAATTCGACTAGAGTTGGCTGTGTCATCTATCAAACGAAGCAATCGCGTTTACCTTTCTAATTTCGTACATTAGTATTCTCAAAGACAATTCATTCCAGATTCGTTGTTGAAAATACTGAAATAGCGTCCTTGCAATTTTCTAGAACTTGTATTTGTATCTATGCGTTTTTCAAGCACTTGCCGTTTTTTTTTTTTTTTGAGGGTGATTTCCACGTGAGCTCTGGACTTGTGCGTGGGTAATGAGAGGGGTGATGATGAGAGATGACGACTGTTTTTAAGCAGTCGGGACCGACGGCTTTTCGTCTCCGAAAGACGGGAGTGTCCGTTTCTGTCAAAATCCGTTCCGGCAACTATATTCGATCTTGGAACCTTTGGATTATCAGACAGGCGCTTATCGCCCTCGCCCAATTCATTTCAGATTCGTTGTTGAAAATACTGAAATAGCGTCCTTGTAATTTTCTAGAACTTCTATTTGTATCGATGCGTTTTTCAAGCACTTCTCTCTGTAGATAGATTAGTCCTTCCATTGATTCTAGTCACATCCTAGCTTAATTTTATTTTTTGAAGTATCTCTTCTTTCAGCATGCTTGTTAGATTTGCAAACCTACTTCGCCCTAGGCTATTCATGTGATAAATATGAATTTTTCGAATTATGTTTGATGAATGTCCTCAACTAGAAATTGTTTTTGTAGAGAGCTATATGGAACTGTTTACTGATTGCGTTCGACGTTGTATATTGTGTGTCCTACCATTGCATGTTTGGCTCCGTTTTTCTCGTTCCACTGTAATATTGTGAATACAGTTATTGCTTGCCCGACTTTGTTATGCATGAGCATGGCTTGCAGATGCTTGGAGATTGGAATAATGTTGAAAAATAAAAGTCCTAAACATCGCCCCATTTATTTTACAGGGACAAATCGGGATTCATCACTGGAAATTATTATTTCATCTAAATAACCCTTTATTATTATTTTTTGTTTTGTCATTTATTAAAACTATTTATTTTTGTTTGAATATTATTCATTATTTGATTTATTTAAATTATTATTTCATCTAAATAAACCTTTATTATTTTATGATTTTTTTACATTTCATTTTTATTTTTCATTTATTTTATCATTTACTTTATTCATTATTTTGCTGTCATTATTTGTAACGGTCCATTTGTATTGCCAATTAGAGGTTTAAATTGCCTCTCAATTTTTGTTCATTTCGAAATTCACCTGATCATTTTTAATCTCCATTGTTTTTGAATCTCATCTTTCAACGTCATGATTTAAAATGAAACTATCAATTATTTGAATTCTTGATTCAAAAGAGTATTAGCGTACCCATTAATGAACCTATAATATTTATCGAGAACTGTTGCCTAAGTTCAAGTAGAGAGGCACTTGCGGTGGTGAGAGCGCTCTCCTAGATCAGTCTAGGCTCTGCACCTGCAGTCTACATTGATCTACGGCAATTCAAAACGACTCGGCTTCAACAAAACACTGATCGTTACTCTTGAATGACAGACTTGACGCCGGGTTTTAATTATTGATTAATTTTGAAGTGACATACTATATTATTCTGTAATTAAAATTTGACTCTCGTAATTATTTATTCTAGTTTCTTGTTATAGAGGTTGGTTAACTTCTATCAATATATTACACTCTGAGCATCTACGTTCAATATTCAATATACTCAATAAAGGCTGCGGTTACATTGGATGCTATTTGCGAGCCTAAGATACTCACACTAGACAATCACTGTTATAATGCTATAAATCACGATATGAGTGTATAGTACCTTTCGCTTCTAATTTACATCCAATGTAATACGGCCTTACTGTTAGCATAGAAAATGAGTTTTCAGAGATAGAACTTAAACGCACAATAAACCCCTTGCGGTTCATGTGAGAGTTGATTTTATCATTTAAACTTTATTTTGAGAGTACCTGTGGTTTGTACAATTTTATGCTCCTGTTTTTTGGGGTCTATGTTTGTAGTGGAATATGTTTCATTATCAATCCATTTGGTGTCTTAGCAAAATAAACCAACTATACTGTAATACCTGAATTTTGAATTTCACTTGTTTTGAAGCGATTGATTCCAAAATCATCCTCCCAAATTAAAAGGTAAGTTGTTGGTAGCCTATGATGTTAGTTGTTTATTCCACAATTCATTATTTAGCAGAGAACCATGGTTTCATGACCTAGACTAGACCACACATTGATTTTAAAGTAACTTTGACCGCTTGCAGTTACCATACTGAATTTTTACACTTTCAGTCCTTATTTTAATGGTGAATAAATTATCCATGTTCAATGAATGTTGGATCTTATCTCTTTAATTTATATTATAGGTATTGAAAATTATTATTTGTATATCTGTTATGATCTAAATATTTCTTTAATGAAAGTTTTCTTCATGGCCAGATTCACTTGATTTATTCACCATCTAAACATTAGAAGTCCATAACATTAATTCTTTGGCTGATTGAGGTCGTTGAACCTTAGTTTGTGTGCTCATGACTTGTGGAATTAGCAATGTTTTATCCCAAGGTCCTACAATAATATACCTATATTATGGAGAATTGAATCATGCTGCGCCATTTTGCCACGTAAGTACCTATTTGATAGTGTTGTAGACATGTCCAGGGGCCTGTTTGTCCTGTGAAACAGTAAGAAGGCGATTACACGCTAGAGGTTGATGCATAGTACGTTATGCTAATCATATCATGTTGTGTAACCACCTTTCTCCTATTTTACAGGACTTCTATGGAACAGTTTACTGTAGTATAATAAAGCTGAACGCACACCTGAGGCAGCGCGATGCGATATTTTGCATCCAGATGCCTCTTGGGTCGTGGTATGAATGGAAGAAAAGCAAAGCAGCCTCCTAACCAATACAAACTGCGTCGCGCTGCCTCAAGTGTGTGTCCAGCCTAATCAAAAATCGTCATGATTAGGCCAAGTTGTACTATGTACGGCCTACAAAACCAGCATGACCACCTACAGACTTCCCTTTTCAGTGGCGCTACTGAGTTGCGTATTAGATATTCAATCATTAAGAGCTAGCACGATCAGATAAGCGCTGCTTATTACTGAGACAGCAATTTTAATTTATCAAGTTACGTGCTTGGAATCAGCACGATTACTGTGCGCTGAAAGTGAGGTTTGGTTGGTAGCTCTGAGCCTGCCCTTAGGTTGATCTTGGGCCTTTTTCTTGAAAATTATTAAGGAAGCCTATAATGCATTAGTAAGGCTGAAACACACGATGTATAAATTTTATTCATTGTAAACTATCCCATCTATGTAGGTTATATTGTTTCTATCTGCTTCCCTGTATTACAGGTCTTGTAGCCTACATTTCATGAACAGGCCCTTGGAAGGCTAACTTGTATTTCATATGATTCATCATTAGAAGAATAACTCTCAAATACTGTAGATCCACTGTTTTTCAATAATATGGCATAAAATGTCGACAAAACATCTGTCATCAAAACGGGAACGGGTACTTCACTGTTCTGAACATTCGCTGGATTTCCTGATTCTCAGTGAACATTCAGTGTTTTTAACTTTGGGTTTACCTGTGGGGGAAATACACCGAAAACACGTTTACAAAACCGGGAACGGGTACTTCACTGTTCTGAACATTCGCTGGATTTCGCCATTCTCAGTGAACGTTCAGTGGTTGTAACTTTGGTTTGACCTGTAGCTACGGCGCTCAAAAATCCAGCGAAGTTCGGTTTTGGCTGTAGCTCGCCGGCTGATGTGTAGCCTTAGTGGGTCGTCGACAAAAATGGTTTTCTGTCTCTTACGTCGACAAACTTCGACGTCTGTGCTGATTATCAGTTTCAAGTGTCAGTTATGTTTTAATTTTTTTCTCACACACTTTCTCATGCTCCTTGGAAATGTAATTACATTCATGTATTACATTTATGTATTTATTGTAGATTAATCTACATTTTCAACCAGGACTTCAATTTCTTAAAATGAACTTGATTCGATTTCAATCCATGATATTCTGAGTTTTCAACCGGATTGATTCATTGATTTACTCATGATTCATTGATTTACATTTTCCTTACACACACTCTTAATAATAATGCTACTTTGAAATTTAATCGACATTTCTATGAAGAATTTCAATTTTAGAAATTAGCTTGATTTGATTCATCTATGGTATTGTGAGTTCTCAACAGGGTTGAGTAAACTCATTAGCACAATGAGCAATCATAAGAAATACGGCATTTAAAATTTCACCACTTGCTCTTGCTACTTGTCACAACTTCAATGCAAATGTTAAGTATCCTATTTTTAGGCTTTTGAGAGTATTTTCAAATTTTAATAAATAAACTTTAGTTGAATGTTTCTACATGGCTCTCACGGTTCTGGCTAAATTTTATATTATATCCCTGTTATGATTGTAATAGTAGAAAATTTCTTCGCTTAATAATTTATTATTGCTATGAAAGGGTGTTTGAGGCACACCCGCGGAGATTTTCACTAGAATAATCTATCCAGATCTAGAACACACTTTGTAGTGATTCAACTATAGTTCTTCACTTTTATTAGCATTATCAACGCAAGTGATCAGTACGTACTTTCTTCTATGTATGATATAATAAAATTGAAAATAGAATAACTTCATTCTTTATTATCTTATCCATGTAACTATGTTCCATATATATCCATGTTCTATATTATCTTTGCATGTAAACTTTGACATAGAACCCGAAAAATTATAAGTGATTGATTAGGCTTATTCGATAAATAGGAATTTTCGTCCAAGTTAAATGAGGTTACTTATAGAAAATTTGGGATACATTTTTGATTGATTGGAGAGTCTCTATATATTATGTTTTTATCATCCTGGATCATACTGTAATTATTTAAAGATATAATGTTCTGCATTAAATTACTTAAGAATATGGTGCATTCTGCTGTGTTTTCATGTCGAATGTCGAGACATGAGTCTGATCAATTTTAGTTTTGAAAACTATAGAATTCGAGTATATCGTCCTACAGAGGTCAAGAACATGAAAAATTCGAGATTGCGTTTGTCTTGTAGAGGTTCTGAGCTAGGAACCTAGGAATATTCTATTTATATATAGAGGTTAATCAGTCCTAGCCCAAATCACAGAAAATTTGTATTCTGGAGGTTTTATACTTTGTATCTAGGTGATTTTAGCAGTGTACCTGTGCACCTGTGTCATTTACGAAATTTGCATGGGTCGACTGTATTGTGAGCGTAACGGTACTTATCTGGCACTTATAGCCCTATCCTTTCTCATGTTAAATCTCCATTCTTATTCTGAATGATGGCAACAAAATTCGGTTTTCGGCACTTCCGTTATCCAATATCCATGTCCTCTATGTACTCAGTGAATAAGATACATATATTGCACAAGGTCTGCTCTCCGCAGAATTGCTTTTATGTGAAAAAAGTTATCTTGAGGTTGTTATGTTATAAGTTATAATGTTCATGTATAATTATGTTATAATGAGGTTGTTATGGTATTTAGGCTTCCCAATAACTGAGTCAGCTCAAAACGGTCATTTATCTTCCTCATAGGTATATCGTTATAATGACCGGTGGATTGTAACGATGGAAAAATACACAGACATGGTTTATTGTTTTGCCATGGAAGGACGTCTCACCAGGAATTTTTCAATACAATGAAATCTGCACATGTGCAGATTGCTCGCCTTGCTCTCTTACGGTTGAGTGATTATGGGAAGGTGTACTGGTATATCCTTCTCCAAGAATGGACATTTATATGTTCAAACTTCGCCGTTTCATGTACATACAGAGTAATCATATAATTGTTAGAAGGCTATATCAAATCTTATATACTTGTAAACAAATAATTTGCTTAAGTCTTTCATGATTTGTACAATAATTATTAGATACTATTTAATTAATTGTTTAATTCGATATTGTATAACTAATTCGACAAATGTAGAATTTTTCTATTATTAGTACATTATTATATTAACAACTTATCGACATCATGATATCCTTACCATTACACATGTCTAAACATTAACAACCAATACTACCGTATAATAATTATTCTATTCACTCCCATTATTCTAAATAACATCTGATCTTCCATCATAATCAATTAAGAAATTATTATTTTTCAGCTATTCCTCCGATTTACATTAAGTTTTTTTTATTTAATATATTTATTTTATTGTTTTATTAGTACTTATTTTGTCTTTTAAGGTTCCATAATTTTTAGTTCAGACAAGATAAATTTTTTATCTAAAAAATTGTAAATTCTATATTTTATTCTACCAAGGTCAAGTGTTGATGAAAAGGATATCTTTGTAATTGACATACTTCGCCATTTCATCTAGATAAATCACAATTATCAGTATCATCAGATCAAGATCATCAGTATCTTTCTGCTTTACTGCTTTACATCTTTTCATTGAATAATTTGAATTGAATTTTTATTCTCAATACAAAAATACACATACATTTTAGAAAAGCAACAAAATAATAAACATACACAATAATTATACAAAATAATATTAAGAAACAAAAAAAATTAAACTTATTGAGAAAATACATTCCAGCACATCAGAATGATAAAACTGGAGGGAGAAATTTATAAGATTATAAACATTTGTCGAATAATTATTTGTATACTTATTATACTTTCATATTACACTTTCTCACTCTCTCTCACTCTCCATCCCCTCTCACACTCTCTCTTTCTCTCTCTCTCTAAGTCGAGCGAGCTTCATTCTAAAATTGGGAAAATATCATCTTGATAAGATTACTGAGCCTGACCAACCCTAAAGCACTGCATGACAGTCATCTTTCACCTCATACTCATTGTAATTTACTCATAATTCAAATCATTATTATTTTAGGTATTCACTAGTATCCAACTCCAAATTATCTCTAGAATAATGTCCAATTCTAATCTTAATTAACGTCCATAATGTTTATATACTGTATTGTATCATGTTTCCCTATCGGCATTATTTTTAACTAAGTCAATATTGACAGATGTAGAGTTTTCTATTACTATCATATTGTAACATTATTTTGACCACTCATTGTCATCATAATATCATTATACCATCATACATGTCATCTTCTATCACAATCAATTAATGATTAATTATTTTTTTCAGCTATTCCTTCGATTTCCATTTGAAATTATTTATTTTTCAATTACTTGTTTTATTTATTTCATATCATCGTTTTTATTGTTTCATTAGTACTTCTCTAGTCTTAAGGCTAATTTAAATCTTTTATTCCAGTCAAAATATGTAAAATTTATATTTTATTCTACTAAGGTCAAGTGTTGATGAAAAGGATTTCTCTGTAAATCTCTTTTTCCGAGAATGGACATACATAATATGTCCAATCTTCGCCTTTTCATGTAGATAACTCACAATTAGTATAACATCAGTATCTTTTTCCTTTACATCTTCACATTGCATAATTTATAAACTTATGTACATTCGACGAATAATTAGTTGTATAAATCTACTATTATAATCTAGAATTTAAGGCGTCATATTTGTTATCTACATGAATAAAGTAATAAATCTGAATCTCTCTCTATTCGCGGGATAGGTTGGAGGGTTGGAATTTCAATGTATTTTGGGATTCTACCTGATATGGACGAGAGTCATTTCCTCTTCTAGGATTCATTAAATGTAGTCTGCAGATGTCAGGTAGCAAAATTCTTTTTGAACGAATGAGCTATTAATATACACCTCTACAATACACCTGTCACCAGAAACTATTATAGTCGGCGATAACATTTTCAGAGTTCTTGCTAATGTCAATTTCTGAGAAGAATGTAATTGTAGAATAACCTGAAGAATAACAAAGTGGCTAAACTGAGGATACAGATGTTCAGCTATTCATTTTATAGCATTATATATTATTATTATTTATGTTATGTACGAATCTTTCTGTTAATTTTTTTTCAAAGTTTGAAGAAATTTGAACACATCTTTGATGTTTTGAAAACAGTGGGGGATTTGAAAGATTCAAGGCTGACCTACAAATATATTTTTCAAATATATTCTATGCTAATATTATTTTCAGAATCGAATATCAATGTATTTGAATTTTGAACAAAGCGTATCACAAACTAATATCTATGAATTGATAATTGATAACTGAGATGAATCAATACTTATTTACGCTACCTGTCAATGACAACTGAGTTGTGGTACATTTAACTTGTTTTCCATATAGCTTGCTCTAAGCAGCTATGAAAAATATGAATGATTTTTATTGAAAAATATTTTTGAAAATTTTTGAAACCACTGACTTTGAAATTGAAAATTTCACTGAACATAAAACTAAAATATTTAGGGATTACAACAATTATGTCAACAGTTTGAAGGTTGAATTTGAATATAACGAGAGTTCGTTCATCAAGTTGTACTTTTTTCAAGCCATTGTAGCTAATAGGACGGACAAAATTACATGGAATAAATAAAGTATTACAATTGCAGATCCGTCACCTCAGCCTGTACTTTACAATGCTTATGAGACGCAGTTGATTAACTTAATAATTGTTTCATGAACTTCATTTCTGGCCCACTTTTTTCACCCACTTCATAATTTGCCGGCTTCTTCGTCGGTCAACTTCGACAAGGTCTGGTCGGCTATGAGTGGGTGGTAAGCGGGGAACTCCACCGAAAACACGTTGTAGCCAGTGACCATTCCAGAAAAATCCAGCGAAAGTCCGACTTGGCTGCGCTCGCTTCTACACCCAATGTTCAATCCACCGAAGACCCCCAACCCGCCGTGACCATTCAAGAAAAATCCAGCGAAAGTCCGACTTGGCTGTTTTCGCTTGTCCACCCAATGTTCAATCCACCGAAGACCCCCAACCCATCAAAACGAGGTGAACAAAACATCTTTTAACCATTTTAAGCCATGTTCTATTTTTATATTGCCTGTGGAATTGATGATTCTCCACTTTGAGAATAAAAATTTTTAATGAGATTTTCCAAAATACAATTTAAAAGCAATCTGTCATCCTTTCTTATTTTGAAATTGATCAGTTTAAAAATTTTGAATATTGCGGTTACAAAATGGCTGCCTCTGATGCAGGCTAGCCACAACGCTAAAAACTTTTGGAACTACTTTGTAAGTTGGATAATCATGATTCTCAGAAAATATTGAAATGAATCAAGAATTCTGATAGATTTTAGTCATCAATCCTTTTAGTTATCAGCAATTTGAATTCTTCTAGTTACATAATTGGAATCAGTGCGATTACTGTACGCTGAAAGTGAGGGAGCGTGACATTTTGTCCCAACGACAGTTTGGTCCAGCGACATTCTGTCCCATTTTTGGGACAGAATGTCGTTTCATGGATTGGTCCAACTCAGGGATGTGGGACAGAATGTCGCTGGTACACATTGTCGGAAAGTGAAGGAATGTAAGGAAATTGGACCAAAATGTCGTGCATGGAGCCGACATATTGGTCCAGCTCAGGAATGTGGGACAGAATGTCGTTGGTACAAATTGTCGGAAAATGAAGGAGTATAGATTGGACCAAAATGTCGTGCACGGAGCCGACATATTGGTCCATCACAGGAATGCGTAAATATCGATATTTTCATCGATTCATTCATACTTATCAATATATATTGGTATAAAATTCGTAATTCGGTGAGCCGGTCGGTTGTAATGTAAAACCTATGTCTCGAAATTTGAATTGTACGAGATGGTTATGCATGATATTGAGAATTTTGAAAAGGAAGATAGTTTAACTTACTTTTTCATAGGATGCTGTATTTCTTAGCTTCAAATTCTCACCAATTTGCTTTCAAATCAACTGTAACTCGACAATATATGTTGGGCTAATCTATAAGTTATCTTATATGAGTTACCGTACGGTATAATATATTTGCAATAATCATAATAATACTGACAATTTCAAAGTCACTTAACCTTGTTTTTCATCGCTTTAAAACCTACCTCAATTCTTACCCTATGAAAAAAGACAAAAAATTATACCAATTTTATTTTTAAAAGCATATTAATCGAAAACTGACTGCATACACTTTCAAATAATGTCAGTGTCAAATGTTTGGAAACATGTAATGTCGGATTGGGATCTTTGACGTCACACTTACACTCCTAATTGACTAGAAGTTCAACAGTCGATATTTTGCCTAAATCGATATTGCAAATGAAACGTGGTACAGAATGTCGCTGGTACACATTGTCGGAGAGTGAAGGAATGTAAGTAAATTGGACCAAAATGTCGTGCATGGAGCCGACATATTGGTCCAGCTCAGGAATGTGGGACAGAATGTCGTTGGTACAAATTGTCGGAAAGTGAAGGAGTATAGATTGGACCAAAATGTCGTGCATGCTGCCGACATATTGGTCCATCTCAGGAATGTGGGATAGAATGTCGTCTGTGAAAATGGGACAGAATGTCGTTTGGAATCCTTGGAGTGGTGGACCAGAATGTCGCTGGGACACTTTTGTACCATCCCGAAAGTGAAGTTTGGCTGCTAGCTCTGAGGCTTGAACTTGGACTTGTTCCTTGAAAATTATTAAGGAGCCCTATAATAAAGGGGTAGTGGCTGAATTTTACGATTCTAGTAGACGTTCCACTTATTGAAAATGAAAAAATACAATTCGATTTCTTCAAAAGCAATCAGTCATCCTTTCTTACTTCGAAATTTTGAATATTGCGGTTATGAAATGGCTGCCTCTGATGCAGACTAGCCACTATGTTAAAAACTTTTGAAATTACTTGAAAACTTGAATAATCATATTATGATTTTTTGAAATTATTGAAATAAATCAAGATTTCTGATAAATTTTAGTAATCAATCCCCATTAATTATTTTTATTTCTATTCTGTGAAATTGGAATTAAATAAGATGACTATTATAATAGATCATCATAATAATTATGATGGTGGTTAGGGAGCGTGATATTTTGTCCCAACGACATTTTGGTCCATTTTTGGGACAATGTCGTTTCATGCATTGGTCCATCAGGAATGTGGTACAGAATGTCGTTGGTACACATTGTCGGAAAGTGAAAGAGTGTGAGTGAATATTGGACCAGGATGTCATGCACGCAGCCGACATATTGGTACAACTCAGGAATGTGGGACAGAACAGAATGTCGTTGGTACACAATGTTGGAAGGTGAAGAAATATAAATTGACAGCCGATATATTGGTCCAACTCAGGAATGTGATACAGAATGTCGCTAGTACACATTGTCGGAAAGTGAAGGAATATAAATTGGACCAAAATGTCGTTGCACGAAGCCGACATATCGGTCCATCACAGGAATTTGGTACAGAATGTCATCAATGAAAATGGGACAAAATGTCGTTTGGAATCATTGGAACAGTGGACCAGAATGTCGCTGGTACATTTTTGTTCCATCCCGATGGTTATGTTCATGCAAGATTCTTCTTATTATAAGATTGTGGAGGAATATATTTCTATTACTGTTTGTGAATTTCAAAAAATGAATTGATACAGATTCAAGTTGATTAACGAACATATATTAAAAATCGAATTCCAATTATCTTGTTCGATACTTTTTCGTAGTGGCTATCCTGCATCAGAGACAGCCATTTTGTAACCGCAATGTTCAAAAATATTTCTAAATTGTTCAATTTTGAAAAAGCGTTTAACAGTCGACTCTCGAACTGGGTTATAAAATCCTTATCACCTTTATTTAAATAATAATAATATTTTAAATTTATAATACTGTAACTTGAAGTAGGAAACACCCGTCGACGTTGCAATATGAAATCTGTTTTTTACCGTGAATGTAGAGAATCTTCTAATTTCAACATCGTTTCTGATGATGAACGTAATCAGTGGCGAAACAGCCACAATTTAATGACAATGTGGATAGTTTTTTTTAGAAAGCATTCAACTATCAATTGAAGAAATTGATCTAAACTTCAAATAAATAGAATAATCCATTCAAATTATTTTCAATGAAAAGTAATTATTCTTCCTAATTTTTATTTGTAGAAATAAAATTTATTTCAAAATTTTCTTGCTAAAAATTAATTTCAATTTGCACCTTTCCTCCACAGTTTCACTGATTGCAATCGTCAAGCAGGAGAAATGCTGTCATCATCATCATCATCAGCTCCTTTCTGATGCAGTTCCCACCAAAGCTGAGTGCCTTTCTTATTCTCTTATTTCAAAATTTATTCTACATTTAGGCCTAGTTGATCGATTACTTTTTTCATAATAGATGGATGAGTCTATGCAAATTATTAGACTAGACTACTATATAGACGAAATAACTTTCTAATGGATACAGACTGAAAATTTTAAAAAAGCTGTGATCAATCAGCAAGGGATTGAAATATTTTAATTGAATATGGTAGGCCAACATTATTTCTGAAATAATGTTCAGCTGCATTTTTGATAAATATTTGTGATGTTTCCTTTATTAGTGCATAGATTACCATTAGACAAATTATTGGAAAATAAAAATTAGAGCTAATTTAAAATTAAGCTTAATTTAATTATCTAATTTAAAATAAATTTTAATTAGCTAAATTAAAATTAGAGCTCTAATTTTTATGAGTTCAAGTGGTGATTAAGCCCTTTCGAGGTGGTTCCACCAAGCTGCTGTAGTGTTCTGGGTGGAGTCCTAACCACGAGAATTTTATACCACTGCATACTCCTATAAAGAAGAACTCATGAAGAGACTTTGAAAGTCTACAAGATTAATCTTAAAGTAATATATTTTGGAGGCTATTTAAATAAATAGATTCATCTTATTTGTGATATATTCAAATTTTGTTGTGTTTAATCAACTGCATTTTCTTCCAGCTTGACTCCAATAACATTTCAGTTAATTGGGGGCAGAAAATTAATTTTTATCCTGTATGTCACTTGTGAAGCAAATTCATGGGGGATCTATACTCCAATTTGAAGCATCGTTATTCAACTCTTACTATTTTATTCTTATTTTTGGATAATATCATTTGTAGGAAAAAAATCAAAGGATGGTGCCTCATTCAGATTATATTTCTTATTTGCACAAAAAACTTTCTCCCCGGGCGGAGAAAGTTTTTTGTGCAGTAGCGTTCATCGAATTTCCTTACTATAGTCCGTGCAAACCTTAGTTTGCAGTATTACGTTTATGGGGCGCAGTGTTGCCGGATTGCACAGTAGCCAGCTTACGGTATTTCAATCATAATCATAATAATATTGTAAAGCACAAATAAATTTATTGAATTATCTTAATAATTCATTTATTTATTGTTTCATGTCAAAATTATTTAGAAGCAACATATATTAAATTTTATCCATTTTGCTGCATCATTTTATCCATTTTTATTACAGAGGGGGAAATTTAATAAAAAATCTAGAAAGTCAATGAGCTCCAAAACACTCTGATGTCAATTTCACAATTTTCTCAACATTCAGTTCCGAATTTTGTTTTTTGAAAAATTCAAAAGCGTTCACTATCATTTGCCGTTGTCCACTATTAAGTTTCATTCCACGCTTTCTTTCCATTTCTTCAACTTGCTAATACCCTACTGCCTATGATAAAAAAGTCGTCACTATCTATATTATATACTCACTATTTTACAATCTAACTCATGACCTAATGACCTTTTAAAAATTATTCATAGTATACCTAATAGTTAAAACATATAAATAGGTAATTAGTGTGCTAATTTTTTCTCATTCATGTAGTTTTGATAGAATAAGAAATGTAAACAAAACAAGAGAGAGAGCAGAAAAGAGAGCGAACAGCTGTGAGTGAGGAGTAATGAATAAAATAATAAGCAAAACATGGCAACAGCGCTTCCATATCCCCATAACAAATAGCATTGCCATTTAAACGCTTACTGCAAACTAAGGTTTGCACGGACTATAGCTATTAATCTGTTGTCAATATTTGCAGTAGCAGAAGTCTTCAGAATATTATATGGCATTAATTAGGAATTTCGTTCAATTAATTATTATGATTTAACAGCAACTGTATAGTTGCAATGTCTCATTACCTTCCATCTTTATGAAAGAAATGTGCTGTACAGCTTTACTGGTGGGAGGTTTTACAGCGTTGCCATGTCGTTTCGAAAGGTTTCATACTTCGCGTTTTGTTTTGTATAGGATCCCAGTTTTGCCATTTTAGGTTGTCATAGAGAAAACGTTGAAAGTTGTCAAATAATGACAACGTCGCGGTTTTTCAGTTTTCCTACCAGTTAAGTTGTCCAGCACTGACTATTCCCATTTCTACAAAATTATAAAATTTGTTGAATTTTTACAGTAGATGTCTCTCAAGTAGATGTGTTTTTCTCATTTATCTTGAGATGCATCCACTTTTTCATTCTCAGTCTCATACAAAATGAACTAATTCATCAATTTTTGTTCACATATTTAAAGGAGAATGTGTGTGAGGTTACATTAGGAATTTTGGACTCTTCAAGTCAGTCAGAATTTCTATTTCTTGAATCTAATTTTTCTCTAACAGGTATTTATTATTTTATCTAAATCAGGTTTCAAGTTTGCATAGATTACATTAGTAGGAGTTATAATTATAATATATTAACGTAAAAAGCATCTTCTCAAATTTAAATTTAGGATGATTCTTGATTATAAAGTTCACATTATTTGATTGTTATAGAATTTTAGATTAAATTATCTTACAACCAAAGTAATTTTGATAAAAACAGGATATTTTCTTGATTTTTACTACAGCAGGATAGATTTTATATTAATTTCTTATATCAAATCATTTTTAAAGTAAAAGCAGGATAGCATTTTCATATCAAAGCAGGCTAATTTTATTTTTGAATAGACCAGAATAATATTTTCAGCATCCTCTTCAGCTACAAGACATCAAAACTCCGCCATTTCTTGTAGATACAAAACCATGTTGCGATTAGTTTTATTTTAAATAACGTTCATTTCAGCTTAAAATATAATTATTATATACTAGAACTCAAGTCGACTTCAACAATCTAGAATTAAACTCACCCCTATATATTTTCATTTAAAATCTCCCTTATCTCATGTTTTGTTCAGTGAATCCGAAACTGTAATTACTATTTTTAAATGACGTTAATTGTAATAATTATCATGACCTAGAATTTAAGCGACATACTTTGTAATCTACATGAATAAAGTGAATATTCTATTCTATTCTATCAAGGACCCCCTTTAGGATCTCAATTTTTAGGAATATTCGACTCTTCAAGTCAGTCATGGTTTCTTTTTCTAATTTGAGTGAAAGACAGCAATAGGTATTTTCCGTAAGAGTAGGTTAATTTTCAGGTCCCTCATCAGCTCCAAGTCATCAACATCATCATCGTCATTGTCGACATCATCATGAACTTCCTTGCCCTTGCCCTTTTTTCATTATCCGTTTGAAATTTTCAATATAAACTCTATCCTTCTTAAAAATAAATATTGGAAATTAGAAAATAAATTCTATTTCTTGTAGAAGTCTGACCGATTTCAATAATAGATTCATCAAGAAAGTAATTGATCTAAAAATGAAATTTTATATGCTTATTCCAACTACAACATTGTATTAGTTTTAAAATCGCGCCTTCCCTTATTTTATCCCTTTCCAATAAGGTATGAGAGACAATATAATCACTCACACGAATACAGCCAGACCCTGTAGTGAGCAGAAACTGTCAATCATAGATCTGGAACTCATTTCAGTGGGCTTGGCATGCTGATGTGAAGCTTCCAGGTCAGTGAGAGAGACTCACTCCTTTTTCAATAATGTCCGTCTTGTTCAGGGTCCCCATTATCTAGAAGTAGGAAATGATTGGTCAGCAAATTTTTTAGGGTTTCAGCATTCATATGTTAGTCAGGTCTCTTCTGGTATGTCAATGCTCAACAGACCTGGAATTTGTCTCATTTTTCAGAGCCTAATTTAAGTGAAAGACAGCAATGACAGCCACCAATGCAGCCAGACCCTGGGGTGGTTGTTAACTGTTGATCACTGGGAGCTTTGATGTCATTTCAGTGGGCTAGGCATGCTGATTTGATGGTCCACCCCGTCTCTACCAATCTCCTTTTTCCCTAGAACTTCCTCATCCCGGTCTGTTAGAAGCAAATTTTTTATTTTATTTCCACGCTTCTGCTGTAGTTTTTAGAGTGCATGATGCTCTCAATTTTGCATGGTTTGCCGCTTGTATTTTGCCACATTTTCAATATTATTGTGAATTTATGTATCATGATATATTCA
The DNA here is from genome assembly GCA_017141395.1 of Laodelphax striatellus. Taxonomy (NCBI): domain Eukaryota; kingdom Metazoa; phylum Arthropoda; class Insecta; order Hemiptera; family Delphacidae; genus Laodelphax; species Laodelphax striatellus. Next base: position 64,303 of record JADWYY010000016.1, read on the forward strand.
ACTGGGAATATTCATGACCATGTGAATTGAAGGCTAGGCTCGAGGCTCCAATTGAGCTGGGTAGATTCTTAGTTATTAAGGACGCATTTCTGACCAAGTGTCACCACTCTATTAGTTTTAAGCTTAGTACAAATCGGTTGAGAATATTGTAGTTTTAAGCTTTTATAATAGTGCATCGCGCATCCTAAATTTTTTTTAAGCTATTTATTTCAAGTGATGTCCCCAATTTCATTAGTTATCAAGTCTTTTCTCTATGTCTAGTATTAAGGTTCCCCTTCTCATCCTTGTTCTAAACTAATATTGTGCGAGTCTTTTCAGGGTATTTTAACATATCTTTTTCGTGATAATTATATATCATACACGGGTTTCTTCGACTAATTTGCTTGTTCTATCAGAAGTTTTTCTGATAATATTATTTTTTTCTGTAAAACCAATTCAACATCGAATTTGTAGGAAGAAAACATACAAAATGAATGGAAGAGGTAAGAATATATTGAAAATAATTATCATTGTAGGGTTCTTTTAGGATATAATTAATCTGTATGGTTTCAAAGAGTTTAGAGATCCTATACGCTATACAAAATTAAATTCTTGTAATTATTTCCAAAATTAAATTATCAAGTGACATATAGTTAAACCTTGTACGTCATTGCATATTTTGAACTCAGTTTATTCCTATTCCTTCTCATCACATTTATTTGTATCAAAATAAATGATTTATTCGAATCAGAATCATATTGAGAAGTATCCGCTATAAAAATTACAAGGATGTAAAAAGGTACAAAATTAGGTGTAAAAATACAGGAAAATTAATCTATTACTGTATCTGAAATATTATGCCTCTCTTATTCTTTATCTAATCTCAATAATGTACAGTCTAGTTGAATAATTTTCAAAATTACTTACATTTGTTTATCAATTTTCCTGATTCTAATCTCAGTCTCGTTTCTTTTCCATTATCTATGCCAGTGATGCTAAGCATCAACGGTGGTTCGGAACCCACCTAAAACTGTAGGTCCACCACTCTGTGATTTCAAGGAAATCTCATCCTTTCAATCATAGAGATGCAAGTTCTGACTTTTGTCAGGTTTTGACAATTTTTGACAATTTGTCAATTTTTGACATTTTTTCAAACCTTTGGTGGTTAGGGGTGGCTGTGTGGGGTGTTGGGAGGCCACCGGGGGGTCACTTAATGCCCCTCAAAAGCAAAACTGTTAATCTAGAACTTTTGTATTTTCCAGTTGAAAAGATCGTTACATATTTTTGTGGTTTCAACAATGAAATAAAATTCATCACGGTTGAAACAGAATGAAGTGATTGAAGGAGTGTGACCTTTTACACTGAAATCAATATGGATGATAGAATCTTCAATTAATGAATATATATAGGTATGTAAGTGTGCTGATAAAAAACAAATATAATTTAATACAGACACTGTATAATAACAGTGTGGCCATTGATGTCACACTTTTGATTAGTTAGCTTGGTCAAATCCAGCCATACTTTTGCCAATTCCATAAGATTTGCATTGAAATGAGAAGCACATCATATTATGTTATGGTGAGAGATTAATTTCTTATCTAGAATTTGCTTTTACCCGTTTTAGGGTTCATAATTTTAAGCTTTCGTCACAATATCAAGCATAGAGAGACAATTTCTGATGTTGTTACTCTCGAAAAAAGTTTGATAATGAGTGAATGGGTTAATGTTTGAATGTAATCCCGTATCAAAAAAAAAAAATAAATAAATAAAAAAAAAATAAAAAAAAAATGGCAAAAGTATGACGGTGGCGGGAATAAAAAATATTCCAATGCAATGTTATGGAACCATTCACATCAATGACCACACTGTTATTATACTGTACAGCCTCTGTATTATTTGAGGATGTCTATAATCACTATCTGCTCTTCCCAATTTGCATAATTATATGGCCTATAAATGTTTTGATACACAATTTAAGGTGTAATCCAAACTACAAACCGGCAGCGTTGTCCAAGGATCTTATTACTTAGTTAAATTTAAAGCAACTCACTAGACATGCTTATCGAAATGGTGTACCTTTCGAAGTCAGTCGCATTATTAAAGGTTTTATCAGTGGATGGAATTCAATAAAAAATCGCTAGTCGGGTACTTGAGGCTTTATGAATGTTTCATAAAATATATAATTTTATTTTATTTCTTTACACATTTATTGTTGTATATTACTGTTATCATTACAATAGCTCTATGTATTTTATCAATTAAAAAAATTGGATCCATGAGAATCCTACAGTAAGTTGAATTGTTCTCAATCTTTTTACTCTTTAGTAAATACATTTTGGACATGGCTGTATGTACCAATATTATAGTTTTAGTTTCAGCTGAGGAGGTAGTAGTGATTACAGACTGTATAATAACAGTGTGGACATTTCATCTCACACTTTTGATTGGTTAGCTCGGACAAATGGACCATACTTTTGTCAATTATTGTTACCTGAGCTGCAGGTTAAGCTGCAGACTCACAGCTTCGTATCAGAAATGGTCGCAATTTATTCTCTTTGCACGGTGGGTCTTTCATACGTGAGGGCTTGATACAGCATTTTCTGGAACACCCTGTAGATGAAAAAACACTTGAATGAATGAATAATTCTAGGGCACTGCTTCATAGAACGTGAAATACATGTGAAATGACGAACCACTAGATCTGATTTCGCGAAAGACATCCATTGTTCAACACAAAAATAGAATAGTATTTTTTTTTTTTTTTGTAATTTGGCGGATGATTCTCGGCTCTGTCTGGACAGTCTGCGAGAGCGTCTCGGCCCAGCTCACAGTGCATTTGAAAAAATAACAGATCTGACATGGTAGTTCATTCCTATTAAGAGTCATATTGGAGAAGCGTTTGCGCGCGTAATCAACGAACATGTGCCTGTCTCTCGATTCAACCCCTAAATTAAAAACAAATTAATATGAGTAGTGAGATCAAATGTGGGGTTCTTCTGCAACAGACCCAGAATTAAATCAAAATAAGCATGATACACAAAATATTTTATGATTACTTGTAGGCTATATTATCATCATAAAAATTTTGGCTTTTTATCGGTGGGGGAACCTTACGGACAGGTTCCACCTCGCCTTATCTTTGTGTTCGTCGCCCATCCAAGAGCGGTATTTAGTGTTCGTGACTTCACCTCATGATTAATCAGTAACTCTCACCGAGCGACCAAACACAGCTTCACAAATTATAAAGTATCCAGTATAGTTTTTATTGATATAAACTGCCATGTAAAACTGCTAGTGAGTTCATTTTCGAAGATTTTTGTACTGATGAACCAAATTTGCATTTACGATATTCAAAATGTATTGAATGTAAATGTAAGAATGAAGAAAAATAAAAGATTTTCATATACTGAATTTACTAAGAGTGCTTCACAGCGGAGTTCTGAAGTTGGTGAATCGTTTATTGAACTTTCTATGAAGGTAGTGAAGGTGTTATTGTGGTAATTATCCATACTGAATATAAATACTTGAAGTTGTCAAAACCATAGCTTTGGTGAATCGTTTATTGAACTTTCTATGAAGGTAGTGAAGGTGTTATTGTGCTAATTATCCATACTGATAATTAAAATACTTGAAGTTGTCAAAAACAGCTTTATTCACACAACGAGATAACGGTTTTGGTTGTTACACCATTGTCAATCTCTAGTAAACTATTTTACTCAAACTGTGGTTTTGATTATTTCGACATGTTATTTTAGAATTATTTATTGTATATAATCACTGTAAAACTGTAATTAATCTAATTAATTTCCACCTTTCCTGAACTTGTTAATGTTTTTTGTTTTGTTTCAGACGCAGAATTTGTAAATTGCTTCCAAAGCCAGACGTCTGATACAATTATTAAGGCTTGTTTTAAGAGAACCAAAAGCATAATATTTTTCAGAAAAACAAGAAAACATGAATTTTTTGGAAATTTTCTGAAACTAAAAGAAATGAATTGGATCAATAGGCTAGGCCTATAGTAATAGGCCTATAGACCTAGCAATTAGGGAGATATTTGCGGTTGAACAACATCCATGAAAGACATAATGCTCTATGAACTACAAATTTTCATATAGAATTTACCACAATTTAAATCTTCAATTATTTTACTACCGTGGCGCTTTTGAACGGTGCTGATAGATACCTGTCTCTTGAAAAAATCAAAACATGTCATCATAAATTTGAGCAACAATTCTCCTTTATTTGAGAGTCTGCGCGTGTCTATTAATTTCTTGAAAATACCCTCACCTCATACCTATATGTTACACTCCCCTGATTTAAGGAAAAACAATGAGTTATTGACATATAAAACTGATTACTCACCTGTTTTTCTACATGAGAGGTAGTATCGCATCAATTTATTACAATCATAAACGTTTTCATCTTTCAGTTACAACTTACACTCTTTATCCAATGAATACACTCTTTGTCAATATGAATTGCTGTTGCTGGTTTAGCTTGATGACGCGACGATTGGACAGGAATATTGAATATTGAAGTGGTGGGCAATCTGATAGTAAACTGGTTGGTTGATGGCTAGTTTTGCAAAACAAGTGCAAGAGCCTCGCCTACTCATAGAAGCAGCAACAAGCTGAAAATATTAATCAAGGACTTATTAAAGTATTATCACCTATGCACAAGCGCAAGTCTGATGCTAAAATAGAATAAAAATTAAAACTGTGCGCCCTCAAGCTTTTCAGGTTTTGAGGTTGGAGCGCGATTTATTTTAATAGAATGTACAAACACCCCCTCAAAACAAGGAGATAGAGTTCTTCAACATAGTTATCTTTTAAAGAAGCTTACTAAAATTCTTCATTACATAACTTAAATCAATTTTAAATAGCTGAAAAAGAAAAAAATCTTAGTCAAACTCAAAAAGTGTGTTTAGGATTCTTCCTGGCGACACTGCCTATTATCGATATTGAAATATCGATATATCGAGCGTGGTTCCATTCGATATATCGAGTGAAACCGATCATTTCAAATATTTGAAATATCGATCCTGCACAATAAATTAATAATCTGAATTGTACTTGTTGCCATGGGCAACCATGTAAATAGGCATAAACTAAATTTTGGTATGATAGTTTAGTATGGGTTTTGAATTGGAATGCGTGAATGTGTTTTGGTGAAGTGCTAAAATTTCCTCTGAACGTTTTCTTCTGAAATGAAATGATTTGGTGAGAAATTATAAATTATCAATGATTCAGGTGATAACTTATTTTATTTAAATGATCGCCGCTCACAGTTTGGTATAAACAACATAGTTTTTTTTCATTCCAAAATATTGTAAAACCAGGAATATCGTATTTGTGAAAGTGAAAGATAAAGAAAAGTGAAAAAGATACATAAAATTATTCGAATGAAAAGTTGAAATTGATGTGACAGTATGAGGAAAGTTCCGTAATTTGAAAATCGATTCTTTGAATTGAAAAGTTTTTATTCGATATATCGGATGGTGGTTCCATTCGATTCCATATATCGAATGGCCACCATTCGCGATATTTCAATATCGATAATCGCCGCTCTGTGGAAGAATCCCCGAGGATTTTCCTAAGGCATCTAGATCGTCAAGTGAGACGTGATTGAATCAGGAGCTGATATCTAGGGAGAGGAAGTAAGAGAAGTAAGGGAGTTGGATGTCGGCCATCATTATGGACCTAATTTTGGCGCTGTATTTGAAAACATGTATTTAAAGTACATAACTTCTACCCAATCCAGCCTAAAAACACAGAATCCAACGAAAATGTTGTATTTTGCCGTAAATATTAACTATATTCTCTCAACGGTTTTGATTTATGATTTATACCGCAAAAGATACCATAAACTAGAAGTTATGTAGATGTTTTCACATACAGCGCCAAAATTAGGTCCATTAATAATGGCCGATATCCTACTCCCCTGGTTTCTCTTACTTCTACGCCCTAGAAAATGAGGTTATGTTCGTCAGCTCCCTGGATGAGATGATACCAAAGTGAACAAACGACATTTTGGTCAATTGTTCCAAGGATTCCAAACAACATTTTGGTCCATTTATACTGACGACATTGTGTACCAAATTTCCTGAGTTGAACCAATATGTCTGGATGACGTGAAAACTGGTCGACGTTGTAAACAAAGCTGCACAGCTGATTGATGACGAAAGCAGCTCTTAGTGACTTTCAGGATTTCTTACTTCTACTTCTACTCTCTAGAAGATGAGGTTATGTTCGTCAGCTCCTGGATGGGATGATACCAAAGTGAACTCTGGTGGAATGGTAGCTTCAAAATATGCAGCTCCTTGAATCTTTTGAAGTAAGTCAATGAAGCTACGTGTTTACAAGAAGGCATTGGAATAAACTGTGTCCAATAAACGATTAGCGCGCAAGTAGCGATGGATTTTGAAATAAGAATGAGATGGAATATTTGTTTTAGAGGAATGATAATATAATCTTATCTCCTTATATTTTATAGTTTTTATATATGGTCTCAACACCTTTGGAAGAGAACGAAGTAAATGTCCTTCGTAGCTCACTGCTTTTGAAGCTTTATTTGTTTCAACTTGTAAATACAGTAATAATTTTTGGTCTCATATTCATTTTGAATGGGGCTTGTAAAATACAGGCATGTAGTGCCAGGTATTATACAAAACTATTGATGAGAAAGAAAATTTCTCAAAATGTGACACATGTATTCAGTATGACTGAATTATTATTATTATACTCTTATTTCATGCACAAACTCGCTTTTGCAAAATTTATGCAGTAGGGCATTGTATTATGCCCTTCAATACATTTTCATCAGATAGAACAGCAATATCAATTATCAGAAAAGCTTCCTTTTCAAGTTTATCCAATACGGTACTGTACTAGGATGTCAGGTTTGTTGTGCATCTAATATTATTATAATTATTCCAATGAAACACATTTATAGAGAATCCAAAAATTAAATCAGTATCGGATATAAAAAAAATTTTCGGGGGGGGGGGGGTCCAAGGATGAAATCTCAGTATCATTTAGTCTTATTTCAAGAAATTTGGAGTACCGCACTTATTAAAAAATGTAGTAAATGTAACACTTGAATACAAGCAGTCCCACTTATCTACAATAAACTTGCTGAGAACGGGGGCCTGTTTCATAGAACTCATGAGTCTTTCCGTGGCGAAGCGTGGTATAATTATTTTTTGGTCAATCACCCATAACTCATTTTACAAATAAAATTTATGTCTATGTGGATAGAAAGTAAAGCAAGACCGTTGAGTCTATTCTCAGATGTAGTGTTCCTTAGGTAGGTAGGTCTTTAATCTTCTCATGAGCAATATGGATATAATAAAAAATCTGTACATAATCCATCATCTAAATTATTTTTATCAATCGTGTGATATTTTCCCATTTATGGGCCTTTACAGTTAGGCCCCTTTATGCATGATTTCTAGTGAATGGAAGATTATACACTTTTGAAATTTGGAATATAATATCTTTCTTATTGATTTTGGACATTGGGGGTTGAATATTAAAAAAGATATAGCCGCTATATCTTCAACGCCCAATGTCCAAAATCAATAGGCTTCTTACTTGAACATAAATATATTATATTGAATTTCAAAAGTGTACAAAATCTTCCATTCACTAAAATCATGCATAAGGCCTAACTGTAAAGGCCCATATATGGGAAAATATCACAGGATTGATGATAAAATAATTTAGATTATGGATTATGTACAGATTTTTATAATATAACAGAATTGATGAAAATAATAAATTTAGATTATGGATTTTTCTATTATGTCCATATTTTTATAATTTCGGGGGCGGTCACCCCTATATACGAATTGTTCAATCCGTGTAAAATATACGGTAACTTGATGTTTTCCCCTAATTTCGTGAATTTGATTTCTTGTAAGTTATATTTAATACAGTAGTTTTGTATTTACTAATTTTTACGTATTTTTTGTTGTCAATCTTATTTTATACAATAAACTTCCTCCTTGTTGGGTTGCCAGAACGAAGGAAAAGGATCATTCCCAGTCAGCAAAGTTAATTTAAATCAAAGTATAAAAACAAACTTGTTATGTCAAGAATGCAGTCTTGAATCAACATTGTGTTTTTATGCATCATGCCTTATTCAAGAGCTAGTTTCTACAACGTTCAAGATTGATTCAGGCTTGAGATGCAAGCTTGATGCAATCCTCCCTTGCAAGCCAAATTCAAGGGAAATTCGAAACCACTGGCAACATTTTCAAGCGGTGCAAGCTTGATACAAGGCTTCTAACAAGCGTTCAAGCTAAATTCAATATTTTGATTCAAGGGATTTACAGTGTGAGTCGAGCCTGATTCAAGAAACCTCAGTGAGAGCTATGATCTTGTTTCAGCCTTGAATTAAGAATCTTATCTGAGGCCAGTACAATTAAAAATCAAGGCTTATTTATACAGTGTCACAGAAAAATGGGGGAGAAAAGTAAAAAAAAAAAAACAAATGTGTGAAGGATAAAATAATTTTATTTATAATAATGAGAACATCAATTTTTCTTAAATGGCAAGTACTGATGTTTAAATTACTATAAATAATATTATTTTTCCTTCACACTTTTGTTTTTTGATTTTTTTTCAATTCCCGTTATGTATTACTGTAATTTCATCCACAGTTTGTCCTGTATTGTTCTCAAAAGAATCCTGTACTTTCCAGTTTTTAGCATTTTCTCTAACAAAGGTTCCAATCTTACCTAGAACTACAATTCAATACTTCTTACAGTCGGTGAAATCTGCAGAAATCTCTACTCATTTTTTCAATTTGTTCAATCAGTCCTCTGCACTTGCAATACCTCAATTTTAATTACAGATTAAAACTATTTTATTTACAGCAGAAAGTGATTGAGTGATGATTTTCAGTATCTGTTCTTCAATGGCTAGCAAAAACGTTTCCAATGATCAGAGTGAACTTTAGAAAGTATTTGGTTACACGCGGAAAAATATGAATAAAAAAACATTATTATCTCAATGATCTAATTTGATTTATTAAAAAAAAAAACATGTGAAATATGAGTAGAATAATATAAATTATTATATGATCTCCGCAAGTTGAACAGTCCCCGGAGCAACTGCATCTGTCTCTCGACCCTTGGACCTGTTGATAAAAAAATGTGCAATTTTGTAAAATGAAATGTACTACTTTCCTCCTCAAATATTTTTTCACCAAATATTTTGAGCTATAGTTGTGAATAAATACCGTATATAATTTGAACAAATCCATCAATTTTCACAATAATCATCTATTACAAAATAATAATCAGATAAATAATCAAAGTAAGAAAATAAAATTATGTAATGAAAAAAATATAGATATAAAAAATAGCATAATAATAGAATTAAGTCTTTCTAAAGTCTGAATTGTCTTTAGTTTAATTAATTTTCTATTATTATTTTTCTCTTGTACAATTTTTAATTCAAGTTAAAACTATTTTCCATCACAAACATAATCTTTATTCATTTTAGGCAGCACTAAGTCTTTTTTATATTCTTTATCCACTCTCCTCCATTACCAAGTGATGATACATACTCGTAATATTCACAATTCTTATAATGAGTCTGGGGTTATTCTTTTAATAAGCCTCATCATGTGGCCATGAAATTTGAGGCGTCTTCTCCTGATGTCTTTCTCGTTCTCAGTCCTAGAATTTTCCTTATTATTTTTCTTTTTAAAAATTTCCATTGCAGTTTTCCTGTTGAATGATAGGGTTAGGGTCTCGCTGTTTTTAAAGAATTTCATTTTTCTTAACATCCTTTTAATCATTCATTCTATTAATTTTATTAATGATGATTATTATTATTAATGGACTCGAGCGTGCTAGCTGGCTTGAAGAATCAAAGTTGGCAAGAAACTTTCAACGTAATTTTTTAACAAGTAAGACAAGTGATACTCCTAGCAGACCTACAATTCGTGATTGGCATAGATTTTTGAAGTAACAGGGTGCTCAATAAAACGTAAGAAATCATACGTCTAGGTTCACACGAACGGGTTTTAGGCGGTTACCAGCGGTTTAATAAAAAAAAAAATGTGCAATGAGGCGAGGTGGAACCTACCCGTAAGGGTCTCCCCACCAATAAAAGCCATACGATAAAAAAAAGCGGTTTAATGTGAGGAGGAGAGACAAGATTATACCAGAACAGCTGGTAACCTCCCAAACCGCAACCGCCTAAATACTGTTCATGTGAACCTGCTCTAAAATCCATATTATAATTATAAGATCATTATAGATAATTATAAGATAATTTATGGATAATTATAAGATCATTATAAGTCATAAGAAATGAGAATGATGTGATGCAGTCAGTTTCATAGTTCAGATTGTTACAGTGATTCTTAATCAGATTTATAAAACTGTGTTAGTTTTGATGGAATAATATGGATATAAAATAATGGAAAATTACTTGTTCTGGGAAGTGACAAGTAAATATTGCGGTATAGGACGTGTGAGTATCCTATTCATCAGTATCCTTTACATGTTAAATTGACAGAAAAGATGCATAGGCCTACGATTTTCCGCCACTGGCATACTTTTGTCAATATTTTGAATTTTGATATGGGCTCAAATTTGAAATATATCCATTTTCTTGTCTTACAGTAATTTCCTACATTCGACTATGATAGAATACTTACTCAGAATGCACTTTTGGGTTCTCCCGAATGCAATTTTTATATTCCCGTTCATTGTCCGGTCAGAGTAGGAGAACTCCATCAACCATCACCCTCCATAGGATGTTATACAATGCGCCGTATCAATTCCACCCACTGTCCTTGGTAGTTTTATCTGAATCAAAGCAACATTATTATTAGTTAAAGATAATCCATTTATTCAACACAGAATACAATACAATACAATAAAATATACAGTACATTTGAATATCGTCATATGTTATTCCTTGAAGAACTGTTAAAATGTACTCACAGCAATAAACATAAAAAGTACCAGTACAGAAAACAGATACAAAGTAGGTTCTAAAAGTAGTGGGACGTTGAAATTTAATATGACTAGATATGCTTCTATCATGTATCATTGAAATAATCATTTACACTAATAAGCTCTTGCAACAAGAAAGCTGTATAATTTCTTTTTGGATATAATTATACTTGTTTGTCAGTAGCTCAATAGGTAAGTTATTGTAAAGCTCTGAACCAATGTAAGAAGGCATTTTCTCATACAGTTTAAGCCTGTGCTGTCTTAAAGCTAATTTATTTCTGCCTCTACTCTAGTATTATAATTGTGAATGTCAGCGTTTGTGGCCAGATCTGAGATATGGTTGTGAGTGAAGATTAATAATTTGAAAATGTAAATTGAGGATAGTTAGAATATTCAAAGAAACGAAAGCCTCTCTACATGACTCATTAAATTTGAGTCCAGCCAAATAGCGAATAGCTCTTGTTTGCAATTTAAATATTATTTGAACATTGTTTTCAGAAATGTTGAAGAATTGTTCCATTTTTTCTACCTAAGTAGAAGAACACAATATATTGTGCAATTATTCCATCATTTAAATATTCAAATCTACAGTGCTTCCCGCGGCCTCTATGCCATAGGCAACAGGGGAGTGAACCCATGCAAAGTAAACCGTCTTTGTAAACATTAAAGTGAACCAAAAAATTATAGAGCTGAACAAAAGACAGAAAATTTCTCATCTCGGAACACCTATTGATATTTTTTTAACTTGCTGATAATCGAGGGCCGTATTGACTTGGCCCGGGGGCCGGATGCGGCCCGTATCTCTGACATGACTGGTCTATTTGGAGTAAGCCGCGCCGCATAATACCTCGTTAGCCTCGTAAAAGAAGCAGCGTGGCAAGGCAACCCCTGTTGCCAATATTGCTTAAGCAATGTAACGACGCATAAGGCACCTGAATGTAAGCACTTTGGTGTGCATCCAGAAATGCAGTAATTGAGAAAATAAATTACTGTGACTATTTTAGGATGGGAATCTGAATCGTGATTCAATAAAACTCAATTAGATAAGATCCTATTACAAGAGGTACTCACAAATAATTTTTTCCGCCATTCCTTAGCTCTCTTTCTCTATTGACTCGAAATCATTCAAGCACGAATACGACAAATTATCATATTGTCTGTCCTTGTCTAATTCATTCTCATAGCTGCAATACAACAAAAATCTTATTAGACAATGATTGAAAAAAAATACAATGTGATTAATGGAAAAACGTGTTTAGGACTTGAATATTATTATTATTATTGAAAAATTAGTTATAGTATGTTTCATCCTTGAAGACCCCTTAGTGCTGAGACCACTTTCCGAGCAATCGAATCACATGTTAATGATGGAGATGAAACAAAACTTTCTACTCTTTAAACATGTTTCAAGATTTCAATATTTAATTTTCTGATAGTGAATAAACCGTGTTATTCACCGTTTCCTATTATCTTCTATTAATTGGTTAAAAGGCTCATCCAAATGACCAATACCTTCATCTGATGCATCTCATGCAGGGGTTGTCAAGAGAAGGAGGATGTAAAACGTTTCAATCGGGGTTTTTCAGAAGAATGTATGGTTTACCACAGAATACCCCCCACTATATACTATAATATTTAGAAATTGGAAGAGATATAAAATATTTATATAATATGTTCTTTGTGTAAAAGTAGTGAGGTGGAAGATACTTTTCATTTCTAGGAAAATAAGTCTTAACGGAATTTAGAATAATATGGTTTGGCTGCACGGTAATGAATGATGATAAGAAATGATGAGGACTGAGGAAATTCACACCAATTACCTCACTGTGATTATAAAGTTTGTGTAGTGAGGGCAGTTCACAATCCGTTATTAATCATTTTATATTCGCCATTCTACTTTGACGCCAAAGTTCCATATTTTGCTTCTCTAGCGCCCTCTTCAACAAAATTTTAAATATAATGTATTTTTAAAATATCTGATAAACCATATTGATTATACAATCCTATTTATTACAAGAGATACTTACAAATAAAATTTTCCACTATTCCTCAGTTTTCTCTCAAAATCGTCCATACACGACAATGGCAAATATAGCAGGATCCTTTTAAATTGTCAGAAAACACCTGACTGATGTACGCTTGTTTACTAAATCAGCTGTTTTCTGACAAGTTAAAATAATCCTGCTATACATCACATTGTCTGTTCTTGAACCTGCTGCTTGACTCAAATGTTGCATTTGATTGGCGAAATCATCCAAACGTCTGCACACACCTTGCAGATTCATTTGTAGTCTAGGAATTTTGCCAGACAGGCTTCTATGATCCTAACCTGCAATAGAACCAACCAACTTATTAGATGACAATTATTTAACTTATTTTCTCACACACACAGACTCAATTAGTCTACAATTACTACTCCTCACAGACTCAACACACAGGAATAGGTACACTTATTTTCCTAGATTCCAATTTCGGTAGCGACTCTACGTTGCAGCGCAATGCGAGAAGTGCAACTGCTCTGAGAGCAGTCAGTCCCGCACCACGCAGCAAAAATTTTTCCTTTGCCATGGTAACTTTAAATAACAGTTTTTTGCCATCCGCCAAACTAAAAATACTACTATTATTCTATAGGAGTAGCTTTATTATTTTTTGAGTGAGGTTGTCTTTTTAGTCAAACTAGCCTAGTCTTTGTTCTATGCTACATTCTCTAAGCCTAAATATCAGAAGCAGCTCACTGCTCTGACTCACTTGGTTCACTGCTCTGTTGTCTATTACAACTAACTACAAAATGCCTAAGGGGAGTTTTTAGTATACTAATTACTAAATTATAAACTGTGAAAATCGTTCATACAGGCCTAACGTAACTTAGTTATCACTTGAGAGTCTTACTAATTTAGCTATATTGTAAGTCAAGAGTTTAGGTTACCCAGTTGAAGAACTCTCCCCAAATCTATTACTTTTTAGCTCTTACCTACAAAAAAAACACACAATATTTAAAATCTATTGCATAGGCCTATCTTACAACAAAATTATACCATACTTACATTTAAAGGTAGCTGATGCTGTGTTTTAGATGTTTTACAGCTATGGCCTATTATATTAACAAAAAAATTAGTAAATATTGTATAGAAACTACACTGTTCAAAGTTTGAAAGGAATTAACTAGCCTAACCAACATAACGGAATAGTAGAAATACAAAATGAAATAACAATCAATTCAAAAAGTCAATGCCATTAATATTAATAATAATGTGTATGGATAGAAAACGAACAGACTAAATAGAGAGACAAGCTGCTAAGAAGCTTGTAGGCTGCGCTAGCATCGTAAAATAGACGTCCTACATCGATGATGTAACATAAGGGCAACGATATCTCAGGGACTGGAAGTAAGAGAAATAAGGGGAGTAGGATGTCACGGCCATTTTGTGTACGTACTTTTGGCGGTGTATTTGAAAACATCTAAGTACATAACTTCTACTCAAACCAGCCTAAAAAACACAAAATTAGATAAAAATGTTATATTTTACCGTAAATATTAACTATATTCTCTCAACGGTTTTGATTTATACCGCAAAAGATACCATAAACTTTCAAAAACTCCATGAAAATTAAATTTAACATGGCTCTGAATTCAAATACACCACCAAAAATACGTCCATAATAATGGCCGACATCGGTCAAGAGTGTATTTGGCCAATGAGATTGCGCCACACAGCCAATGAGATCGAGACACAGCATGGCCATCTTTAGACAAAACTCAAGAAGGCCATGACACAGGCTTCTCCTTTTAACATAGGGAGATACAATACTTTCACTCCTTCTATGACAGCCTCGCGTAACATGTCGACCTAAATTCCATCAGCTGATCAGTTTGGTACCCACCCAGAATGTGGTTGGAAAATGTCGCCATTCCGTTTTGATAATAATCGATACTAAAACATTAATAAAGAGCAATTCATAATGTTTCCGATTTAAAAACCATATATTAATTTCCATCATCTTATAAAAGAGTTTTTTAACAGAAAATATTTTTATTTCTTTTCACAGCTGTAAAAAGAACTCAGCACTCTAAAATTATTATTGTCTGTTCCATTAAAAGCTGCGACACTAGCGCTGTCTGTGTCTGTGAAGAGTGCTCGCCCTTGCAATCAAAATCAAACTAAATAAACAGTAAAGTTGACTTTGGCTGGCTGATAGGTTAGATTACCCGATTACCCCAACGAGCTAGAATATAGTAAACCACTATACTGTATTCTAGCTGGTTGGATTACCCAAAGAACAGCCAAATGTCATCTGGCAACATTGGGTTGCTGACTGATAATATCAGATAGCAGTTGGGAAGTGGGCGCAGGGGCTATCTCGACCGCTGAATGAACGACAACCGACTCTGACAGCTAACTCTAACCTGACTCCTGTATTAGACTCCAGATTATCTAAATAAAAATTAAACCACTTTAAAATTAGCGTATACTTAAAAAATACATTCAAATGTATTTGAATCCGATATATCGGACAGAAAATATCGATATCTCCGATACTATCAGGACGAATTTGTTGATGGCGATATATCGGGCACAGAATATCGATATATCAAAAATATCGATATATTGTTGCCATCCCTACCTGTGACCCAGTCCAGTGCCACTGTGCCAGTGACCGATATTTCTGAAATGAAAACAAACATAGACATAACCTAAAATCCTTAGTTTTAATTTCGATATTATTTATAGTTTTATTTAGAGGTAGAGGCGGGCTTTGATGCTTTATTTAAGAAATTCTCTATTCAGTATGGGATTCTAAATACAGTACCTTTCACCCTTTTTTCCTCAATGAACTTTAACCAATTTTTATGCAATCTTCACAGATAATAACTTTCGGACAACTTTCGGGTTCAACTTGTGTGTAGAATGCACTTTTGATTATTTATAGTGACTGACGCGAGATTTTCATAGATTAAAAATGCTTTTTCATTTGCTTTTGTGATGTGTCTGTAATTTTAATGAGAATAATCCATCTAGTTTGTTCATTACTCTTCCAAGCTGGGCAATATTGTTTTAATATTCCAATCACAGATATTCACAATATTCGAAAATTTAATTGTCAACTTTTCAGTTGCCGCAGAAGATTGATCTGTATGCATTGCTATAGGCCTATTAGCATTTTATCCGGCTGTTTATGTATGAGAATTTCAATCACTTCAAATTCATTAATAAAGATCAGCTGGAGTTTCCGTTCCTTGCAACAACTTTTTTACCGTATGTGCCATGACCGTTTTTTGAAGATCTTCAAATAATGTCAAATTCTATTTGTCCAAGGTTGGTGAAACCCAGCATAAGGGTACAATCACATTAGATGCAAGCTTGGCATTGGATGGAGTGGAGATGGCATGGCAACACGCCAAATATAAACATGAAACTAAATGGAACAGCTGTTTCGATGTGCGGTGTTTCATTTAGTTATGTTGCCACGCTATCTCCATTCCACCTCAGTGAGCGCTTGGTACTTGATGCAAGCTTCTCCACGAACTTTTCAAAGTTGGACACTGCGGACACAAAATTCTTTTTATATATAAGATAATGGAAAAATGTATTTTCTGGATGTGGAAATTGCAAGTTTTTATTAGGTACGCCAAGGCGTATGCTTTCTCTATGGTTATATCTCTTGAACGGGTGTGAATTTTCAAAATCTGAGCACATATTCTTGTTTCTCTTTTCAGATAGAGTATATGGGCGTTTCATTTTTTTTTATAAAACCCATAATGTTTATATACATCGTTCGTTAATTCGGTGAAATATTAAAATAAAAACTACTGAAACAAGAATATGCAATTGGATTTGTAAATTTCGCCCCGTTCAAAATTTATAGGTTGGCTACCGTTTTATTAGGCATGAAAAATGTCTTTTGAAATTGATGAACAAATACCTGTTTTGCATTCATTCAAGAGACTTCGGAATTAATCAATTGCAATAGAACTTATTTTCAAAAGATAAGCAAGGTATAATAAACGCGTTCTTTTTGCTATTAGAAAATGCATGAGTGAACATTCCCTGTTCCATTGCTCAATGACAGCTCAAGCAGTGACAACTCCGATTTAGTTCTTTAAAGCTGAGGCCACACTGCTGGTTTGTTCCCAGAATGGTAGATGGTTTATGACTCATACATCAGAATAATAGAACATGTGGAAAATTATCACGTCCTTCTTGATAAACCGTGTCAACCAACCATCCAACAAAGCATTTACAGTGCGCGCAATTAGTCTGGGCACTTGGCCTTGGCATGGCGCAGGATGGAGAGCGGTGGCGTCTTCGAGCATGTCTAAATACATCGGCCTGCCCATCGCGGCGGCAGTATTAGCGGTGGCTTACGGACGGCTAGTAGCGTTAAAGAGCCAAGTGCCCAGACTAATTGCGCGCCCTGTACCTTCCTGCAGTGCGGCCCACGGTTGAGCAATAGATCCCATTCAAAGAGAGTCTATGGTAACAGTGTGTTTGTGTCAAGCACTCCATAACAGTATGTGGAGATCATTTTTCCGCCGCCATACTTTTGAATTTTATATGGGATTACAGGCTAACATGAACCCATTCGCTCATTTTTCAAACTTATTTCAAGAGAAATAACATCGAAAATAACTTTTCTGACATTAGAAATTGTCTCTCTAATCTTGGTATTGTGTTAAAAGCTTAAAAAGATGAAAACTAACACTGGCAAAGGCAAATTGTAAGTTGGAAGTGAATCACTCAACATAACACATGATTTGCGTTTTATTTTAATGCTAATGGGATTTGGCCAAACGATGGTGGATTTATCCGAGCTAACCAATCAAAAGTGTGACATGTAATATCCACACTGTTACTATACACTCTCTGTAGGTGCACTCAATCAACATGAAAAGGAGATTATATGGAGAGTTTCTTCATTTGATGACAGATTTACAAGTTGATGAAGATAAGTTCAGGGGATATTTTAGAATTAACAGGGAACAATCGTTGTTATTCATTGATGATAACATCAGGAAGAATGATACAAATTACAGAAAGTCTATAGCTACAGCAGACATCGACTAGCTGTCTGCTCAAGATAAGGTGTTTGACATAGATTAAAATAAAACTTTGTAACATGATCCAGGGCCCTGTTTAATGAATCTTATAAGTCACGTAATATAGGAGAATCACAACTCTGAAGCAAATATGGGCATTGAAATTAGTTGTTCCTGTATTTCGTGACTTCTTAATTTTTATAAAACAGGCACCAGAATTGATAAGTGAAAATTGACTTAGTGGACAATTGATCAAGGAGGAATTAACAATATTCAATTTCATTCGGGTTAAAATTGTTTATTCTATACTGTAAAGAACACATACTTCAAAAAACGTGTTATGAGAGGAATTATATTACATTTGTTGGGACCAAGAGGAAGTTGAAGGGTAAGTTACTGGATGTAGTTATTTGATGATGATGACTGATTTGCTTGGGTGGTAGAGCAATGAGTAGATGCAGAACTTGCAGGGGATGGGGAAGGAATGGAAATTACAGGAGAATTCTTACAGGTATTGGGAACATTTTCTGTTATAGTGATGGCCTACTAATCATGTTCTTCAGCCAAAGTAACACAATCAAGAGTTTCTCGTTTGATGCAACTGTAAATGGCGAGGTAGTGAACGAACAGTATTGTTGTAATACTCGCGAAAAATAGATCCCTGTGGCGTTTTTATTTTGGTTTACAGTTCTCTTTTCCAACCGAAAATTGGAGAACTTTGTCGGTAGCACTAGCTTCCTGTGTCTTTTGTCACGGCAAGTTTGCTCTGTTTGTTCGTCGGAAATGACTGGTAAATGTTCTAGATTCTCTTCTTCCTGAGTTTCTTCTTCAGCTAGAGAAGGGATGTTGGTATATGTTCTGAAAAAAAGAAAACAATACTTTTAGTAATGAAGGTGATATTGTGATAATTATCCATCCTGAATAAGTGGACTTGAAGTGATCAAAACCACACAAATTTATTAAAACATTGAGATACCGGTTTCGGTTGTCACACCATTGTCAATCTCTCGTTTACCGAAACCGGTATCTCGTTATTTTAATAAATTTGTAGTTTTGACAACAGCTTCAAGTATTTTCATTCAGTAACAATACTTTCAATATAAAGATGATGATCATTTACAAACTGCATTGTATACACTTATGAATTAGGCTACTCAACTACCGACACGCAGTCATGTTATTTTAAATCAAGAAACAAATTTGTCTACGAATTGACAAGAGCACTTTCGACACATTTTCAACAGTAGAAACATTACCACTACCTCGCCGTTCACAGTTAAGACTTTAAAATGAGTTCATAAACCACAAAAATGCCCCAGTCAGTTAGTAGACTGTTTAGTATCAGTAAGTTAGTTTCTTACACTTTGAAATAAAATGACTGCATGTCATTAGTAAAGAGAATGAAAAACTTTAATTTTAATAGTGATTAAAATATCTAAAAAAAATTATAATGTACTAACATACTTATACAAAATATTTTTCAGTATTTCATTATTCTTATCTTAGAAAATGATTAAAAGTTTGATTAGAAAATTTGTTTAAATAATGAGGCACCTATCAGATCTCTGCCCTGTATTCCCTAAATTGATTTTGTTTCGTATGCATAAAGAAATAAATGGCGTAGAAGGCGTTTTTGGTGATTATAGAGCATTCGTTGGGTTTTCAAGGCGTAGAATATTAAGGCGTAAAAATAAAAACCCTACCGCACTGCATTGAAAATGAGTTGTTTATCAGGCATTTACCGACGCTAAGCCGTCGGTCCCGGCTGCCTAAAAAACAGTCGTTAAGTCACGTCAGAGACCCTGAACTGATCAGGAGTGACCTGAAAACTCTGACACCAGACCTGAGCCAGCCAGGTTACGCGGAATTATTATTATTATCAGGCATTTGCAAAAATAGAGTTATATTAAAAAGAAACGATACTTACTCGCCATGGTTCATTGTGGAAATTGATAACACCATTTGTTTCACATATTTCCATTCCTTGCAGCTTAACCACGATTTGTTTACTGCTTGACGGTGATTGTCTTTTAGTTTTCTCCATTCTGCTTCCAGCTGTTGTTTTTCTGAAACATATATCGGTTTCATCTCATTTCAGTTCCCTAACTATACTTACAATCAATAACAGCCACAGAATAGGGGAAATTACAGTTTATAAAATTGTAGAAGAGGTGTGTGAAGCGCTATGCAGCCGAACTCCGGTTCTACATTCTTCAATTATAATTCGACCGTGCTTTATAGGTCTAGTACATTTCTATGGAAGAGTCATATTTAGTCAGAGATGGTGAATTCATTTCAGACCCCTTGCCTGTAAATATGAGACCATTATCAAGGTAATTAAAACCACAACAATCCTTCACAACTCAAGCAGTAGAAGGGGGATATATGGTGTGTGTTGGCACTCCAGAACAATTTTTACATGCTTATGAAAGAGGTAAAAAATGTGAGAGAAGAATTTGTTGATTACTTCAACTCTGAATGTGCAAGCGTTTCCTGGCAATGGGAGAAAATATGAAATTGTTTTTCAAGCGCAGAGGGGCATTATTTGGTATTGAAGAGTATAAGCAAAAGCAACCGCATTGTATACCAGCAGTCGTTTGTAATCAAAGACTCATTACAAATGTTTCTAATGTACAAACTGAGTAACTTATATGTCCTAATCAGTACAAATAACATTTTGAATCTCCCACGCAGAGATTCTTGTGAGGAGAAAGAATACAAGATAACATCACAAGCTGTGCCAGGAACTGAACTAAAATATTATTCTTGTAGAACACTAACCTTGCATTTTATATATACTAAAATGCTCCACACGAAAATAATTTTACGAAGGTTGCAAGGCCCTCTGCTCACTGTTGCCACTATAGTTTTCCACCCCTCACTCGACCAGTCTATATCTATTGACTATATTCTTCACACCCTCAAAACTACCTCCCTTCACATTCGGAAGGTCATTTTTGAAGCAAAAAATACTCCACACCCGAAAAAACCTACTCACACACTCACTTCATCTCTTATTCGCTACCCCTAGTTATAGCGGCAACCCTGCTGGAAGTGTGGCGGTGTCAAGAGAAATATTTAACCTTGAGTAACTTATTTTCGTGTGGACCTTTTTAGATAATATTTATACTTGTAAGTATTATTTAGCTCAGTGGTACTAGGTGATCAGTGATGCAGTTTCAAAAGTTTTAAAATGCAATTCATAATTATTTTCAACAAAATAGAGATAGGCTAATAGAAATTATTTGGCTTTACACTGCCGGAAAATAAAATTTAATATGATTTTAATGTAAGAATAACTTGCTTTTTTGAATAATTGTTCTAGTGTTGATAAGCAACATCGAAAGGTGGAATAGATAGTATCAATTGGTAGATTCGGCATACAATAATTATTATTGTAGTATTAATTTAATTTGGCAGGTGGCGAATAGATTAGATAAACAGATAGATAGGTATTATTTTTTGCGATCGGACTGTCATCAGCAACGTCAAGAAAACATAAAATATTTTTGCAAAACACTTAAATTGAATCATACCTTTCAATTAAGTGTTTTGTAAAAATAATGTTGTTTTTTGACGTTGCTGACGACCGTAGAGTCCAATGGCAAAAAAATAATATCTATCTATTCGCCATCCGCCAAATGAAATGACTACTACTATATGATGGCAGATCCTTCTCTCAATTCGAGGTTAAATATAATACGAAAAAATAATGTTCGATCTTTGTATTTCAGAAAGGAGAGATGAAATGAATCCATTTGTATTCCTTTGGTAAATAATGTTTAAACAAGCAATGATTTTTCAAGATTTAAAATACCACACTCTTAATTATAAAAGAAACCAGATACAGATACTAATAAATAAATAAAAATAAGTAACAAGATATTAACTTAATTACTCTCTTTTCCCAATGCAGCTGATATTTCCTCCCAAGCCTTCTCCTTCTCCTTCGAGGCGTTCAATAGATGACTCAAATCATCGAAGCATAGTGACACAGCGCGTTGCAGGGACGCATGTTCTCATGCACACCTTGAGGAGGCTGTAACAAAAAAAAAAACGTGCTATCAAATTTCCATTCAATATTGTTACAAATATAAATTAAAGGTGTAGTGCCATTAGAATAAACAGGAATACTGATATGAAATTTCCTAGTACTCAAATATTCATTTGTCAATAATTCATTGCATTGGTATGGTACACACTATAATAATATAATCCGTGTCATGCTAATCGCGCAAAGGAACACTACCTGCAACTGCTGCTCTGGTAGTGAACGGCGAAAATTTCTTGCAATATTACAAAACTAAGGTTTACGAGATTCTGCACTTCCATAATATGCCAGTCAAAACCTTGAAGTGTTTTCCTTCAAAACAATACAAAATCCAGATCTTTATGCAAAATTTTGTTTCTTGAATAACTCGAAAACCGTTGATATTACGAAAATTTCACAGGAATAACTTTTTAGTAAATTAAATTACAAATCGATTGAATTCTTATTTGTCAAGATTGGACCAATATTGACTGTGATATGGCAGCTTTAGTGATAGGTGACCTCTGGAGGTTACTTGCACCATTTTCTACTGTCTTTAAAATTCACGCAAAATAATCTAAGATCGCTTAAAATAACATGCAAAGCAGACGAAGACCGTTGCATTGTTGTAGCAGACTTTAGCCGCAAGCCCAGGATGCACTGCAACCAGCCTCCAGCGGTCACCTATCACTAAAGCTGCCATATCTCAGTCAATATTGGTTCAATTTCAACAAATAAGGTCTCAATCGATTTGTAATTAAATTTTCGTAATATCAACGGTTTCCGAGTTATTCAAGAAACAAAATTTTGAATGGCCGCCATTTTGTTTCATGGATTTGGAAAACTGTCATAATTTTTTTGTAGCTTTGTCTAGTTGTCATAAATGTTGGTGCAAAGTTTCAATTCCATATGTTTCACCATTATTGAGAGAAAAAATAATAATTGAAAAGCAAAATGGCAGCTGTGTGAGTAACTAAGGACTTCTGGACAATTTAAATATGATATTTAGATATGGTTTCTACCCAGGAACAATGCCCTAGAGTATTGGTAGGGAGTTCTGAAACACCCTGTATGTATGTTATATCATTCTAATTATGTTATAATGGTATCATAAATGTCATTCATTCATATAATGACAATATGATGCAATTCAATCTCCTATCACGTATTTCTTTAATATAAACATGAATATAGTAAATAGATCGTCAATAGTTACATTACAGAGCGTTCTTCTTCATTTGTTTGTCATTAAATTACAAAATTTCAAAAACCATACAAATACATTGTCGTGTAGTTCAAAAAGGAATGAACATTCCGAACATTCCTGCCAAATCTCATGTAATATTCTATCAACGCGTTTGGCCGTAAATGCGTAACATACAGACAGACAGACGAAAGAAAATCCGAGTCTCACGGTCGGTCAATTAGTGAGGCCGGTATTAGGCTATAATAGTTCTATATCATAATATATTATTATCACATATATGATAATTTGTTCTCTAGAACATACAAAAATATAACTATGATAGTTCAACTATTATAGTAGTTGGTCCATTGCACTGTAATATTTTTCATCACAGATGTTTGATAATGGATACATGATATAGAACTATTATAGTCTAATACCGGCCTAAGAAATTAAACTTACCTCAAGGAAATGTTTTCCATCGTCATTTTGTTGCTCAAATCATGTTGCAAACACATGTATGTGGCCAGCCCACAGTCTAGTGCTACTCTCAACTACTTGCTTCACAACTATTGTATTAACACCATTCACCAACAAATATTTCTGAAAATAAATACATTTAATATTAATTGACTCCAGTAAACGGGGGAAACATCAATGTTGAATAGAATAGTGAACAACAAATCAAAGCAAAATGAAACTATAAACACCAAGAGCCTAGATCACTCGATTAGTGCAATATCCACTTAATGCCATCTGCAAGTCTCCCGTGTTTCGGAGAACACGTTAATCTATCGGTCGTTGGCTACACGCCAGAAATAGTCATTGAATTCATCTCTTATCTCATCAGCACCCTTTCGCACAAGCCTAGGGCTCATGAGGCCATCAACCTCGCAAAAGATACATCTAAGCATAACACAATATATTATAATGAAATCATCTTTGTAAAACCATAATGCTGAGAGCACGATCCTCTTCAATAATACATCGATCATTTAGAATGGACAATCTATTATATTAAAAGAGTTTGGTGCCGTTTAGAGTAGAATTTGGAAAGTTTGTGAAGTTTGAGTGGACCGATTTTGATGCGGTTTGCGCAAAAGAAAGATAAAAGATTAAATTTCTGCAGGCTCTATTTTTTGTTTTTCACGAGCAATCTTTTGAAATGGGAGAAAAATAATAAAACCAAAACCATCTGTTGGCATTAAAATGTACTGAGTTTAGTTTGTTAAATCCCCATAGTAATTTATTGGTA
Source organism: Laodelphax striatellus (assembly GCA_017141395.1). Classification (NCBI taxonomy): domain Eukaryota; kingdom Metazoa; phylum Arthropoda; class Insecta; order Hemiptera; family Delphacidae; genus Laodelphax; species Laodelphax striatellus. The sequence continues at coordinate 88,767 of JADWYY010000016.1, forward strand.
GACAGCTGCTGTCAGCTGTCAAATGCAGATAGTCAAAATAGCAATTTTAGAAAAATCAAGTGAGCGGCGCTTTGCGCTGCACGGGTGAACTCATAGAATATTATATTCTATAAAACATAGGAACTATTCTTCATATTCATTTAGAAAGAATATTTCCATGAACAACAATACAGTATTATTGAGTTGAACGATAATTTTTGAGAGTCATTAAAATTTACAGTATGATAATGCTTGTCTGAAATATATCGATTATTGATATAATTGTAGCTGTAAACAAGATGTTATGTCAAAGTTAAAATATCATAGTAGATTTAAACAAAGCTAAGTCGATTATTTAAACAGTTTATTACGAATCAAGCAATTCATCATGGAAAATTACGTAGAATTATAGAAGAAGATAATATTACTGAACTTATTTCTGACTCACTGTATATCTAAGATTCAAATTCTTGAGCTGTTTTCTGGAAAATAATAATAAATAAATAAAAAATTATTTCATCACATCACACAGACAGCCTAATAAGAGAGCTACCTCCACATACCTTTCATTGAAAGTTGGCCTAACAAGCTGCTTTCTCTGAATACTTTTAGCACTAAAACTATATACATAGAGATATACAGTAGAAAAATAGTTTCTAAAATCCACTACTGAAACACACGATTTACAGGCTCCGTATTTTTTATAGAATCAGCTATAATTCCTACAACATAACGTAAGAAGAAAATCATACTTGAGGTATCTTCATTTTAAAAATAGCATTTAATCAATTTTTTTGTTAACCTGCATTTAAAAAAATCCTAGGTTAGTAATTGAGCTTTTAAAATGTTTGTTATTGTACTAATTTATATAACGTAATATAAGATGATCTTATAACCTATAATACGTGCGATTCGCTCCTAAAATATCGTTTTACACGTGAGAAGTTGTATGGAAAAAGAAACCCCTATTAGAGGAGATTCTCCTGTATAACGTGATTTATAAGTTTCATGTATTATCAGTATTATTCTACATTGGATACACTTATGAACTTGTATGAATTTCACTCAATATTGTTTATTATGGTATAATTATATAACATGGGATGTATAAGGTAAGAAAACAATGCATCCGAAAAGTACTGATTATTTTAAGAATTATAGACAGGCTTTACATAGAATATTGTGCAATGAGGAAAGGTGGGACCTACTCGTAAGGGTCTCCCCACCAATAAAAAGCCATACGATAAAAAAAGAATATAAAGTGAAACAACTTAAAATTCGAATAATATTGAGGCTTCATAAGCTAAGAATACAACTCCCGTATCAAGCGAGCAGCACTGTGCGGAACGACTTGATCCTGTCATCTATGCAATTTTATTCCACTCCCATTTAAACGCATGTTAAATCCTATATATTTCCAAGCAGCTTTGTCGTGAATGATACGAATTAAACAAAGAGTGTATCAAGTGAGCAGTTCTTCGCGGAACTCTCCTATCTTCCCAATGCTTTTTCGCTCGGTCTTCCAAAAGCATTCTAGTGCTAGATGATACGCAACGGGGAGCGCTGCAATGATTTTTTCAAAGAATCATTTAAAATAGTAAAACATGTGTGAATGAGTGAAATTATACATCAATCCGTTCAGAAAAACTTGAATTTTCGTTTAATTATCTTATTATTGAAAAATAGTTATTAGGTTTTAGTCACAGGCATCTTTTAAAAGTAAATTTAATCAATTTTGAAAGATTCCATCATTTTTAAACAAATCAACAAACTTACAATCCATTTTCTATAAATATATTATTTTCGATTTTCAGCTTATTATTCCTGTCATAAATTCTCGTACTTTTGATTAAGGCTATTATTGAATAGAAATTTATTTCCTTTAAACTGAAAAGATCTAGTAATAACTAAGATACATGGTCTAAGAACTAAACTCGACATTTGTGTGTCTATACGCTCTAAAATACGATAATTAATAGTCTATTTTTCATTTGATGGTTAGAAGAATTCTATTTTAAATTTTAATCTTCAATATAATCAGTTCTTCACGTTCGGTAGCAGTGTTTTCTCCATGGCAGTATATCTTCTATATTATTAGACTACAATAATGTATCACAAAACTAAAATGTGATTCATTCTATTTAATCACCTGGATTGTAAATGAATTATTGCGTCATTACAACTTAATACAGCTTTCTACAATGTTTGAATTCAGAATGTATGATACACTCCATCCACTATACGGGGTAATTCAGAACTCCCTACCAATACTCTAGGGCATTGTTCCTGGGTGAAAACCATATTTGAATATCATATTTAAATTGTCCAGAAGTCCTTAGTTACACAGCTGCCATTTTGTTTTTTTCACTTATTATTTTTTATCTCAATAATGGTGGAACATATGGATTTGAAACTCTGCACCAACATTTATGACAACTAGACAAAGCTACAAAAAAATTATGACAATTTTTCAAATCCATAAAACAAAATGGCGGCCATTTAAATTTTTGTTTCTTGAATAACTCGGAAACCGTTGATATTACGAAAATTTTACAAGAATAACTTTTTTTAGTAAATTTAATTACAAATCGATTGAAACCTTATTTGTTGAGATTGAACCAATACTGACTGAGATATGGCAGCTTTAGTGATAGGTGACCGCTGGAGGCTGGTTGCAGTATATCCTGGGCTTGCAGCTAAAGTCTGCTACAACAATGCAACAGTCTCCGTCTGCTTTGCATGTTATTTTTAAGCGATCTTAGATTATTTTGCGTGAATTTTAAAGACAGTAGAAAAGGGTGCAAGTAACCTCCAGAGGTCACCTATCACTAAAGCTGCCATATCACAGTCAATATTGGTCCAATCTTGACAAATAAGAATTCAATCGATTTGTAATTTAATTTACTAAAAAAAGTTATTCCTGTGAAATTTTCGTAATATCAACGGTTTCCGAGTTATTCAAGAAACAAAATTTTAAATGGCCGCCATTTTGTCTTAGGGATTTGAAAAATTGTCATAATGTTTTTGTAGCTTTGTTCAGTTGTCATCAATGTTGGTGCGAAGTTTCAATTCCATATGTTTCACCATTATTGAGATAAAAAATAATGAGTGAAAAACCAAACTGGGAGCTGTGTGAGTAACTAAGGACTTCTGAACAATTTAAATATGATATTTAGATATGGTTTTTACCCAGGAACAATGCCTTAGAATATTGGTAGGGAGTTCTGAAACACCCTGTATAGATATTATATGGCTTCAAAATAACAGCCGGGTGTTTAGGGCCACTTTCTAAGTCGAGTCAACGTCAAATCAATACAGCTGTTTTCTCCAAATAGCTCGGCCAATTCCAACTTACTAATCTGAATCTATTTCAGATGCAATCCGAACTACTCACCTTCATGCGTTGGTTTGCACAGAGTTGGTGATGTCACTGAAGCAATGAACATGAACACTGTCATAGCGTGTAACACATTCCAATCAGGGTGGTGATGGCGCACATTTCTGTAAAACAAGCGAGTATTCAATGCAATTTATTCCATAACGGAGTTGTTCACATCAGAAAGAAATAACAGGACTAGCAACCGTTTAGCTTGATTATCATGTGATAAATTGGGACAACAAAGTTCTGGACCGACGACTAAAGGACTATTACCACCCAGGCGTTATTGACACATGCGCAGAAAAATGCGCCAATGACGCCTGACCAATCACAGAGCACTGACTTGAACGGACCGGAGACTGAACTGATGTGTGCGAATAGACCTTCAATCAATCATTTATTCAATAATTTACAAAGGAGAGTACAACAGGCTTATGTTATGTCCAAAGCTGATCCTCTTCCAATTCACAAAAACAGTACAAGTTCAGGTTATGTTTTATCTTACTATATCATTGCAATTCATCTTTGAAAGCAGAATTCTAGAATTTCCAATCAAGTACCATGTACCAACTAAAGTTGCAAACAAAAACACCTTCATGTGGAATTGAAAATTTAACATGACAGTGTTGGTAAAAACAAATTATTGCTCCGATTTCATTTTCAAAACGTCGATTTGCGAGTCAATGAAGCCTACATTTCCTTATTAAAGAATTAATTTTTTTAATAAGCCCAAAAAATAGGTGATTTGACTGCACACTGTACTTACTGGATTTTTCGTAGCAAATGTTTCTAGGACTGCATTGCATACACAGGCCGGCCGTTATGTGGAATATGGCGATTGCAATAGCATCACTTCAATGTAGACTGGAGACAGTCCGATGAAATGTACACTCCTACCTGCTGCAGCAAGCCTCGTTTTCACATCAAAATTTTGGTTTAAACCACTAGTTTTTACATACAATATCGCTTCATACACATACAAGGATGGAACAGTCAGAAGGCCAAGTTTTTCAAATAAAGGCCTAGAAGAATTCATCCTATTTACTCTCACTATACACCTAAGTGTCTTTTTTTTAAATTTTGAAGTCTGTTCATATTTTGTTGGGATTAGTTACCCCATACCAAAATAGCATACGGCACCTAATATGTGAAAATATAAGGCCATGATACGCTGTCAAGAGTAGTTTTTTATCATTCAATCAGGCAAGCAATTAGGGAGATATTTGCGGTTGAACAATATCCATGAAAGACATAATTCTCTATGACCTACAAATTTCCATATAGAATTTACTACAATATTTAAATCTTCAATTTATTATTTTACTACCGTAGCGCCTTTGAACGGTGCTGATAATTTTCTCTTGAAAAAATCAAGACATGGACATCATAAATTTGAGCATCAAGTCTCCTCTATTTGAGAATCTGCTCAAATCTATTAATTTCTCTTTTAATAATACCCTCACCTCATACCCACATGTTACACTGTAACAGTTACACTCCCCTGATTTCAGAAAAATCAATGAGTTATTGACAGATCAAACTGATTACTCACCTGTTTTTTCTACATGAGAGGTGTTGGGCTAGTATCGCTTCAATTTATTACAATCATGAACATTTTCCTCTTTCAGTAGCTTACAACTTACACTCTTTACCCAATATTATTTGTCAACATGAATTGCTGTTGCTGGTTTAGCTTGATGACGCGACAATTGGACAGTAATTAAAGTTTTTAATTTGATAATGGGCAAACTGACAGTAAAGTGGTTGGTAAACACTTTTCTTACACAAGTGTTATTCTTTGAAAACTTTCAAAATAATCAGACGAAAACAAAATTTGTGAATGAAATTCACAAACCCCCAAAAAAAGGACATAAAATAAGGCTCTTCGACATAGTTATCTTCTAAAGGCGCTTACTATATTGTTTATGACATAAATATAAATTAATTTTAAATAGCTAAAAAAGAAAATGATCTTGGTCAAAAAGTAAGGTTAGGATTTTTCTGAGCCATCTAGATCGTCAAGTGATTGAATTGAACAGCAATTTGATGATATGATACCAAAGAGGACCAACGACACCTTAACCCCTGGTCTACCATCTTAAGGATTCCAAATGACATTTTAGTCCATTTACACTGACGACATTCTGTCCAGTTTATATTCCTCCACTTTCGGACAATGTTTACCAACGATATAGTTTACCACATTCCTGAGTTGGACCAATATGTTGGCTGCATGCAACAATATCTTGATTCAATTATTATTCCTCCACTCTTCGACAATGTGTTTCAACATCAAATTGTACCACATTCCTGAGTTGGCCCAATATGTCGGCTGCATGAAAGTGGACCATAATGTTGTTGGACCAAACTGTCGTTGGTAAAAATGTCGCCTCCTCAATTCGATTTGATGATAATTGATACAACTCCTTTAACATAAAAAAAGGAGTCTATAATGTTTCCTATTGATGAAAAATTGAATATTGATTTTTTCATCTTATTGACCCAGGGAAAAGAAGACTCAGTCTGAATGAAGTGAAGTCTTGTTTCAAGTCGATTGGCTTTCATCTGTGTGTTTGTGTGTAATGCATTTACAGCTGAACACATTGACAGATTCCAATAAGATTTGGCAGGAATGTTCATTTTATGACTACAAAAAAATTATGACAATTTTTCAAATCCATAGAACAAAATGGCGGCCATTTAAAATTTTGTTCCTTGAATAATTCGGAAACCGTTGATATTACGAAAATTTTACAAGAATAACTTTTTTTAGTAAATTTAATTACAAATCTATTGAAATCTTATTTGTTGAGATTGGACCAATACTGACTGAGATATGGCAGGTTTAGTGCCATATCTCAGTCAGTATTGGTCCAATCTCAACAAATTAGATTTCAATAGATTTGTAATTAAATTTACTAAAAAAAGTTATTCTTGTAAAATTTTCGTAATATCAACGGTTCCCGAGTTATTCAAGAAACAAAAATTTCAATGGCCGCCATTTTGTTCTATGGATTTGAAAAATTGTCATAATTTTTTTGTATCTTTGTCTAGTTGTCATAAATGTTGGTGCGATAAAAAATAATAAGTGAAAAAAACAAAAAGGCAGCTGTGTGAGTAACTAAGGACTTCTGGACAATTTAAATATGATATTCAGATATGGTTTTCATCCAGGAACAATGCCCTAGAGTATTGGTAGGGAGTTCTGAAACACTCTGTATGTAAGTTTTTTTTTTAAATTTTGCATTTTAAGGACGGAATCAAAGGAAAAGAGAATGGCTGTATGGAATATAGCTATATTTATTATTTATTTCTCATGAAATTACAACTTTTCAAACAAACAGCAAAAAATGAATAAATCACAATACAGTATTATACAGGGTTGGTGAAAATTATGGAACCGGCTTAATATTTCTTATAGGAAGGTAATTTGACGGTAGGTGACATTGGGGATCATACTTAAATTGAAAATACTACTTTACTGTGACTTCAAAAATCTGGTCCGCCATCTTGAATCCGCCATATTGAATCTAACATCAATTTTTTTAAATAGTAAGGTGGTCATGTTATACATGATTTCGATACAGAATTTTATGAGAAAATGAATGGCAAAACCCGCACGTCGATTTGTCAAACGGTTTTTAAGATATTTCAATTATTAATCATGCATGTTAACATTGTCATAGTAGGTGAAAAGTATTAGAACGGCTTGATATCTCATATTAGAAAGGTAATTTGATGGTAGGGGTGAATGAGGATCCTACTCAAATCAAAAATACTACTTTACAGTGACTTTTTCAAATTTAGTCCGCCATCTTGGATTTTCCATTATTTTTCAAATCACAAGGGTGTGATGCGATACATGATTTCAATGCGGAATTTTAAGGCAAAGTGAATGGCGAAAACCGTACATCGATATGTAAAACCGTTTTTGAGATATTAACTGATTTAAATTGAATATAATTAAAATATCTTTAAACCCGTTCGAGAAATCGATGTGCAGTTTTCACCATTCATTTTTTCTTAAAATTCTGTATCGAAATCATGTATAACATAACAACCTTAAAATTTGAAAAATTGAAGTTAGATTCAATATGGCGGATCCAAGATGGCGGATCAGATTTTTGAAGTCACAGTAAAGAAGTATTTTCAATTTTAGTGCGATCCCCAATGTCACCAACTGTCAAATTATTTTTGTATAAGAAATATAAAGCCGTTTCCATAACTTTCACCAACCATGTACAAGAGAACATAAGAAACTACTTCCCCAAAAGAGCAAGCTCGAGCTTGGTGAAGGAGCAGCCGTGCTACAATAGCAACTAAAAACTATATCCTTCTACGAAACATATAAAATTATTAACATATAAAATCAACAAATAATATAGTAAGCCATTCATTCAATTCTTAAAATTATAATCATACATAAATTTGTAATAACAAAAATGATAAATGAATTAGATCACTACAATTATCAAGTTTCAAGTTACTTTTATATCAGAACTTGCTGTCCCGGCGAACTTCGTATCACCCTCTTACCCCCCCCCCAAATGTCCCCCCTCTTCTCCCCACAAATGTCCCCCCCTTGATGCCACCCCCCAGAAATGTCATCCCCCGAATGCCCCCCTTCCTTCCCACCACAAATACCCCTTCATGTCAACCTCCTCTTTCCCACCAAATGTCACCCCCTCTCCCCCCAATTGACCCCTTTCATGTAAACCCCCCAAAATGTCACCCCCCAAATATCCCCCTTCATGTCCCCCCAAATGCACCCTTCATGGCACCTCCCTCTTCCCCCAAAATGTCCCCCCTTAATATCAGCACCTCCCCTCCCCCCCTCCTAAAAAAAATGTTACAAAGTAAAAATATCACTTTATTGATGGAAATTAAAAGAAATCTGCAATATAGCCTACTAATTTTTAAAGCAAGTGGATAATAATGAACATTAATCAATGCTGAAAGTTGTCAAAAAAGTTTCACCAGTCTCGGATTTGAACCTGAGAATTCTGCGTGGAAGGCAGAGTCGCTATCCAACAGACCATCAAGGTCATCTTTTGGAGGACCTGTATTGTAGCATCTTCAACTACACATCGATTTTATAGGAGCATTATATTGTTTGAACTGGATCAGAATAGATGTCATGTTTGATAGGTTAGGTCATTAATTTACTAATTATTAATTAATTATAAAGGGATTTTCTTATATTTTAATACATATTATGTTAACCAGTGCTGTAACAATTCAAACTAATCCAAAATCATCTGAATCGGTTCAGCCATTCTCGAGTTATAAGCGAGCATACAGACACCAACTCTCTTTTATTAATATATAGATATAGATACTAGAAAAAAATTATCAGATATATTATATGGAATATAATATACAATAGCTATATGGAACACATGATAGGATTTATTTTGAATTTAATATAAACATTGTCATATTATGGAATGATCATCAGCTGGGTCAGAAAAAGTTTTTTTCTCTGTAGTCATAACATTCTTTAGCAGTCAGAGGGTCGCCCTGGAAACGGCGGCGCGTCTGTGGCGCCCGCCACAGGCGTCGCAGTAAGAGGGGCGCCGCTAAAGCGGCAGCGCAACTGGGCGCCTGCCCCGGGCGCCGCAGTCAGAGGAGCGCCGTGAAAGTGGTGGCTTGTGGGACATCATGTATGTTTAAAAAATGAATAACTAAAAAATAAATCAGATAAATGATGAAAAAATGAAATGAAAATTAAAAAATAGAAAAAATATAGAATATAAAAAATAAATAAAAATGTAAAAAATTGAAACAATTAAATTAGATGTAGGTACATGTTACTGCCAATATAATCGGCCAATGCCTCATATATTGTGGTAAGAGTCGGCTGTTGTAATTTGAATTTAACCACCTTGTGAACAATAGTGTTTGCCAACTTCGGTAGTGGCAGTGCTGAATAATTGAATATGCAATGTCCAGTAATGAATTTCTGATTGTACTGGCAGCATACGTTTCCTCTTCCTGTTGCATTCTGTCTAGTGTTCTTGCTTGCTGAAGTCCCACTCTCCGCTATATCACACTTAAATACTTTTTAGCAAGTGAAATCATTATTAATGTTTTATACCACGTTGTTTGCTTAGCCTAGCAAGTTTAACAGTGTATTCACTCTATGAATTGGCGATTGATCACTGCCAATTCAGTAGTTATCCCGCAACTGATGCATAACCCCTCTCATCCACGCTACGCATCACCCACGCTACATGTCCAGTGAACTTACCACAAAGCCTGTATTATGCTTCAACACCCAGACTGCGGGCTCTACATCCCCCAGGTACCTGGAACCTGCTGCAGTTTGCTGAGTTGCTGAAAACCTCTGTTCCTGACCGCCAACAAACTGTGCTGCCCGCCTTGCCAGTTGACTACCCCAGGAGCTATACTGTGAGTACAACTATTTTTCTATGTCTTGCCCTAAGACAGAAAACCAGGGCTGGTCCTCCATTCTCAATGCACAAGGCAATTTAGAGCACTTCTCTCTCTTACAAATTCCTGCCTCTACCACAGAAGCTACTAAGTTACGCATTGGCATGCCTAGTGGATAGGTGCTAACACAATTTCTGATCCACACGGACCGGATAGCAATTGAACCAAGCTCCTATGTTGAAAAAGTTCACTAGTGATCGAAGTGCTCAAACAGACTTGAACAAAATTTGCTTTTGTGAACTTTAGTGAAATAGACTTATGCTCACCGCTAGAGCTAATTTAAAAACCCACAAGTGTGTAGGCTACCCGCTTATATTTGCCAATTTTGTTGAAAGTGAAAATCCTTTTTGTTCATTTTCCTTGCATTTCTCTCATTTCGAATTAGTGTGACTGACAATTTGTTATTATTCGACCATAGAGTTCAACTATTGATCATTGTTTGTGCCGCAACTATCGAGCATGCAGATCGACTATCGAATATCGATCAAAATGTTGTTGTCTTACTTAACCTAACTTGCCCTAACCTAGAATAATCTTTCTGCGGTATCTCTCGCTTATCAAATGTGATGAAAGTTTTAGGAACTCAGGTAACTGTGTAAATTTATTGAGCTATTTCCAATTATATCAGCACAAAATGGGTAGTTTTCTGCTATGTAAGTTGAAAAAAGACTTTGGAAACTCAATGTGATTATTTTGATGAGCTTAGTGATTCTAACGGTACTGCCAGCTATGTCCATTTACAAGCAATACCACTATGCCGCTCTAATTCTATGATGCTAATTCTATTGCCGCTTAATTCTAATGATGAACTAATTGATTTTGTGATTGAGTTGACCTAGGAGAATCAATGAGGGTCTCTGCTTTGAATGAATTGCCACCTGCTATTGCTGATGTTTCTATTAAAACCGCTATCAACACAGTGAAATCTGAGACAATTCATGTGAATTCTCAAGTAAAACCGCAAGTAAGTGACACCACTAAGTCTATGAACAATACAGTTTGTACAATATGTAAATCATTACATCCATTGAATAAAAGTGAATCTCGCCGTAAAGCCACTATGACGTCATCACCGCCTCCAAGCTGCTATTATTTTTCAAGATGCCACTGTCAAGCTGCAATTGGAAACACCAATTCATTGGTGCTGCCCACCTATGATTTGCCGCCACCTCCCCGTCCTGGCAGTAATCCGCAGCCTCACTATAGGCCTACTGTAAGTGATTCAAAATTCATTTCATCTACTCTCTTTGTTGCTGCCTAATGTCTACACCGCCGCACTTGTCTTCACCACCATTCCTGTCTACACCGCCGCTCTTGTCTTCACCACCGTTCCTGTCTACACCGCCATTCCTGTCTACACTGCCATTCCTGTCTACACCGCCGTTCCTGTCTATGCCACCGCAGTTCTGCCCGCTATTGTCACCACTGCAGTTCTGCCTGCTCTCATCACCACCGCTGTTATGCACTCTCTGGTCGCCTTGCTTGCAGCCTGCTACGCCTCACTCGCAGCCCGCTCTGCCTTGTCCGCTGCTCGCTCTCCTCGCCTTGCTTGCTGCTCGTCCTCATTGACTTGCTTGTTGCTTGCTCTGCTGGATGCCTGTTCCACCTCGCCTGCTGCCCACTCTGCTAGATGCCTGCTCCACCCCAGTCGATGTATGCTCTTGTCACCTTGCTTGCAGCCCGCTCCACCTTGGTCACTGCTTGCTCTGCTAGATGCCCGCTCTGCCTCGGTCACTGCTTGCTCGCAGTCCGCTCCGCCTCGGCCGCTGCTTGCTTGCTCTCGTCACCTTGTTTGCTGCCCACTTCTCTTCACTTGCAGCCCGCTCTGCTGGATGCCCGCACCGCCTCTCTTGCTGCTCGTCCTTGTCGACTTGCTCACTGCTCGATGCCCCGCCTTGCTTGCTGCTTGTCTGCTGCTCGCTCTCGTCGCCTTGCTTGCTGCTCGTTCTCGTTGACTCGCTCGCTGCTTGTTCTGCTCAATGCCTGCCCCGCCTCGATGCTGCTCGTCCGCTGATCACTCCCATTGCCTTGCTTGCTGCTTGTTCTTGTCGAATTGCTTGCTGCTCGTCCTTGTCAACCCACTACGCCTTGCTTGCTGCCCGCTCCATCTTGCTTGCTGCTTGCTCTTGACGCCTTGCTTGCTGCCCACTCTGCCTCGTCCACTGCTTGCTCTCGCCGCCTTGCTTACTGCTTGTTCTTGTCGCCTCGCTCAATGCCCGCTTTGCCTTGCTTGCTGCTTGCTTGCAGTCCGCTCCGCCTCGGCCGCTGCTTGCTCACTCTCGTAACCTTGTTTGCTGCCCGCTTCTCTTCACTTGCAGCCTGCTCTGCTGGATGCCCGCACCGCCTCTCTTGCTGCTTGTCCTCGTCGACTTGCTCACTGCTCAATGCCCCGCCTTGCTTGCTGCTTGTCTGCTGCTCGCTCTCATCGCCTTGTTTGCTGCTTGTTCTTGTTGGCCTGCTTGCTGCTTGTTCTGCTCAATGCCTACCCCGCCTCGATGCTGCTCGTCCGCTGATCACTCCCATTGCCTCGCTTGCTGCTTGTTCTTGTAGAATTGCTTGCTGCTTGTCCTTGTCAACCCGCTACGCCTTGCTTGCTGCCCACTCCATCTTGCTCGCTGCTTGCTCTTGACGCCTTGCTTGCTGCCCACTCTGCCTCGTCCACTGCTTGCTCTCGCCGCCTTGCTTACTGCTTGTTCTTGTCGCCTTGCTCAATGCCCGCTTTGCCTTGCTTGCTGCTTGCTCGCTTGATGCGCGCACTACCTCGCTCTCATCACATCGCTTGCTGCCTGCTTCACCTCACTCGCTATCTGCTCTCTACGCAGCCCGCTCTTGCAGTCCGCTCTCATTGCCTCACTTGCAGCTCACTTGCCTCCAGTAGGGATGTCATCACCACTCTACACCTATCTACACTTATCATCCACCATCATCATCTCAAAAACTTTGAGCACCCTGTTCAACCGCTCCAAGTGGAACAAGACTGAAAGAAATTTCTCCTCTGAGTTGGCCGCTAGGCAGAGTTGTCGCCTTGCACCCCGGCAAGGATGGACTTGTAAGAGTAGTAACTATCAAATGTGCGTCTGGAAACATCACCAGAGCCATCAGTAAAGTTCACCGCATAGCTTAGTTAGATCACCGCTCATCACTGTACATAGTCATTGATATACCGTTTATAACACCATTCAACACAATTACCACATCATTTGCTGCAGACGCCGCCTTGCTCACTGTTTGCTCTTGCTGCCTCACTCGCCGCTTTGTTTGCCGCCTGCTCTTGTCTTAACGTCAGAAGCATTGTGTCATGCTCTTGATTCTACTCCCACCACTATGAACTTCTAGTGTCACCGCCATTGCCGCCGCATTGCCATGCTTGATTGCCCTCTCCGCCAATGTTATCAACCGTTGGACTTTGAGAGAAATGCATTCCTTCTCCTATGTTCCTTCCCTGCCCTTGGATTTTTCCTGTATCACACAGTTTAAAAACTGTCCGTTTTTGATGGGGGGGCATGTTACCATCAATATAATCGGCCAATACCTCATATATTGTGGTAAGGGTTGGCTGTTGTAATTTGAATTTAACCGCCTTGTGAACAATAGTGTTTGCCAACTTTGGTAGTGGCAGCGCTGAATAATTGAATATGCAATGTCTGGTAATGAATTTCTGATTGTACTGGCAGCGTACGTTTCCTCTTCCTGTTGCATCCTGTCTAGTGTTCTTGCTTGCTGAAGTCCTGCTCTCTGCTATATCATGCTTAAATACTTTTTAGCAAGTGAAATCATTATTAATGTTTTATACCGCGTTGTTCGCTTAGCCTAGCAAGTTTAACAGTGTATTCACTCTATGAATTGGCAATTGATCACCGCCAATTCAGTAGTTATCCCACAACTGATGCATAACCCCTCTCATCCACGCTACGCATCACCCACGCTACACTGAACTTACCACAAAGCCTGTATTATGCTTCAACACCCAGACTGCAAGCTCTACATCCCCCAGGTACCTGGCACCTGCTGCAGTTTGCCAAGTTGCTGAAAACCTCTGTTCCTGACCGCCTACAAACCGTGCTGCCCGCCTTGCCAGTTGACTACCCCAGGAGCTATACTGTGAGTACAACTATTTTTCTATGTCTTGCCCTAAGACAGAAAACCAGGGCTGGTCCTCCATTCTCAATGCACAAGGCAATTTAGAGCACTTCTCTCTCTTAAAAATTCCCACCTCTACCACAGAAGCTACTAAGTTACAAGTTGGCACACCTAATGGATGGGCGCTAACAGTACATAACATATTTTGGGGGAACCTGACAACATTTCTCTCAACACAGTTGACAGGACCAATTCTGTACACGTGGACAAGAAAACAGGTAATTTAAGGCTAAACACATTGAAAGATTTCAGCTAGCATGGCTTTTTCATGAGGTCTACTGTTCACAGAACTACCAGTAAAAACGTTTTTGAGGATAAATATTTCAATTTATTTTTCACAGCTGTGCAAAGATGAGCAATCTAGAGTTTTTATTGTCTGTACTGATAAAATGTGTGACACTAGCACTGTCTGTGAAGAGTGCTCCCAAAACTTGAAGAGCTGAACAAGAATCTGTCAACAAAATGAAAAACTTTGCTCCTGTTCAGGAGATATGAGCATTTGAAAGTCTGAATTTTCCTCTCTCAGCTTTCCCTTGAGAGCAGATAGAGGTGTACTATTCTCAGCTAAATATCTCTGCTTGTATAGTAGAGAAAAGTCTCATATTATGTGTATACACTTGTTAGGCCATGCGCTATCCATAGCCCAAATATCAAGCAAATCTGAGAGATATTCATTTTTTGGCTAAAAAAACACATGATTTTTTGCAAAAAATGAAAAATTCTCAAAATCGCTCAAAATAACGTATAAGATAGTACTTGAAGAGCTGAACAAGAATTTGTCAACAGAATGAAAAAATGTGCTTAACCCAACCTAACCTAACCTAACCTAACCTATGCCCTGTTAAGCACGATTAAACCACCCTTGTACAGACAACAGCAGCATACAGTAACATAGGCCTATAACATGTTTTCCATGTGTTTGGTATAGGGAAATAGATTCTTAACAAATATGAGTTGAAATTTTTCATTCAAATCATGGAACCACCATAATTATCGGGTTCTTGTCGTCATTCCAAGCTCTATGTTGTGCCAATCATGATGTGATTTAAAAAAATATATATCAATTTTTTTCGCCCAATCCCATCAAATTATTTCCGCCTTGTCGAGCTGATTACAATGATGTACAGAATCATACAGTTTTGTTCAAAAATAAACACACCAGAGCAAGAAAACTGAAAAACAGAAAAAGTCAGTTTTTTCCTTTATTTTGAAAGATAGGGGTTCAAAAAACCGGTAGCCTGTATCCGTAGATACAGACTTTTCTAGACCAACTTTTTGAGCTGAATCCAATGGTGTAGGTTCCAACATTTTCTGGGTGCCAAAAACATGATACAGGCCATTTCATGAGTGGCCAAATTTGGCCAAATTCGATCTACCCCCCCAGGGCCCCCCTTGATTTTCAAGAGGGTTGCGAATCATGACAATCGGGTCTCTGGCGGCCAGCGACACAATCCCGCACCCAAAAACCGCACTAAAATATCAACAACCATTCCAAAATGACACTTGAAAATTTGGCAAATTTTTGCTGATAAACTGAAAAATCGAAAAATGACCCTCCACGTCATCCCCTGCTAACCCGGTGGAAATTTCATTCCAGAAATCGAGCTATATCGGCGAGTTGAGCAAAAAAGGACCAGTGCAGCTTTGCTCTAAATTGTCAAATAAAAAAGTTGGAAAATTTCGGGGGGGCATAACCCCCTTTTGGGGGGGCACTTTTACAACTTTTCAGATTCTTCTGGTTAAATGCTCGCTTTCCTCTTTCCAACGATGTATGACTACACACTCTACAATGTCAGCAAGTGGAAAATACTTTTTATGATCAATCAGTCACTTTGTGGCTTTAGAGATATGGGACATTGTCAGATTCTCAGCAAAATATATCTGCTTCTATTGTAGAGAAAAGTCTCATCTTATGTGTGTACACTTGTTAGGCCATGCTCTATCCATAGCCAAAATATCAAGCAAATCTGAGAGATTTTCATTTTTTGGCTAAAAAAACACATCATTATTTTTTGCAAAAAATAAAAAATTCTCGAAATTGCTCAAAATAACATATAAGATAGTAAGTACTTGAAGAGCTGAACAAGAATCTGTCAACAAAATGAAAAAATTTGCCCAACCCAACCTAACCTAACCTAACCTAACCTAAACATCATGATTTTTTGCAAAAAATGAAAAATTCTCATAATTGCTCAAAATAACATATAAGATAGTACTTGAAGAGCTGAACAAGAATCTGTCAACAAAAAGTGAAAAACTCACAAAATCGCTAAAAATAACATATGAGATAGTATTCAAGAGCTGAACAAGAATCTTTCAACAAAATGAAAAAATTCGCCCAACATAACCTAACATAACCTAACCTATCCTAAACATCATGATTTTTTGCAGAAAATGAAAAATTCTCACAATCACTCAAAATAACATAAAAGATAGTACTTGGAGAGCTGGACAAGAATCTGTCAACAAAATGAGAATTTTCACCTAACCTAACCTAACCCAACCTAACCTAACCTAACCTACCCTAACCTAAACATAATGTTTTTTTGCAAAAAATGAAAAATTCTCACAATCATCAAAAATAACATAATTATAAGATGGTACTTGTAGAGCTGAACAAGAATCTGTCAACAAAATCAGAATTTTCACCTAACCTAACCTAACCCAACCTAACCCAACCTAACCTAACCTAACCTAACTTAACCTAAACATTATGATTTTTTGCAAAAAATGAAAAATTCTGAAAATCGCTCAAAATAACATATAGGATGGTACTTGTAGAGCTGAACAAGAATCTGTCAACAAAATTAGAATTTTCACCTAACCTAACCTAACCCAACCTAACCTAACCTAACCTAAACATCATGATTTTTTGCAAAAAATGAAAAATTTTAAAAATCGCTCAAAATAACATATAAGATAGTACTTCATGAGCTGAACAAGAATCTGTCAACAAAATGGAAAAATTCGCCTAACCTAACCTAACCTAAACATCATGATTTTTTGCAAAAAATGAAAAATTCTCACAATCATTAGAAATAACATATGAGATGGTACTTGAAGAGCTGAACAAGGATCTGTCAACAAAGTTAGAATTTTCACCTAACCTAACCTAACCAAACCTAACCTAACCTAGCGTTACACAAGCTAAACATCATGATTTCTTGCAAAAGATGAAAAATGCTCAAAATCGCTCAAAATAACATATAAGATAGTACTTCATCACCTGAACAAGAATCTGTCAACAAACCTAACCTAACCTAACCTAACCCAACCTAACCTAACCCAACCCAACCTAACCTAACCTAACCTAACCTAACCTAACCTAACCCAACTAACCTAAAAAACCTAACCAACCTAAAATTGCTCAAAATAACATATAACAGAACAAGAATCTGTCAACAAAACCTAAAACCTAACCTAACCTAACCCAACCTAACCCAACCTAACCTAACCTAACCTAGCCTAACCTAACCTTACCTAACGAAGCGTAACCGAACCTAACCTAAGCTAAACATCATGATTTTTTGCAAAAAGGGAAAAATTCTCAAAATTGCTCAAAATAACATATCAAATACTACTTTCGGCGCTCAACAAGAATATGTCAACAAAATGAAAAATTCCCTAACCTAACCTAACCCAAACTAACCTAACTTAACCTAAACATCATGATTTTTTGCAAAAAATGAAAAATTCTCAAAATTGCTCAAAATAACATATGGGATGGTACTTGTAGAGCTGAACAAGAATCTGTCAACAAAGTTAGAATTTTCACCTAACCTAACCTAACCCAACCTAACCTAACCTAACCTAACATAACCTAAACATCATGATTTTTTGCAAAAGATGAAAAATTCTCAAAATCGCTCAAAATGACATACAAGATAGTACTTCATAAGCTGAACAAGAATCTGTCAACCTAACCTAACCTAACCTACCCTAACCCAACCTAACCTAAGCTACCCTAACCTAACCTACCCTAACATAACCCAACCTAACCTCACCTAACCTAACCTAACACACCCTAACCTAACCTAACCCACACTAACCTCCCCTAACCTAACATAAACATCATGATTTTTTGCAAAAAATGAAAAATTCTTAATATTGCTCAAAATAACATATAACGTAGTACTTTGAGAGCTGAACAAGAATCTGTCAACAAACTAACCTAACCTAACCTAACCTAACCCAACCTAACCTAACCTAACCTAACCTAACCCAAACTAACGCAACCTAACCTGACCTAACCTAACCTAACCCGAACTAACCCAACCTAACCCGACCTAACCTAACCTAAAGTAAACATCATGATTTTTTGCAAAAAAGGAAAAATTCTCAAAATTGCTCGAAATAACATATCAAATAGTACTTTGAGAGCTGAACAAGAATCTGTCAACAGAATGAAAAAATTCGCCTAACCTCACCTAACCTAACTTAACCTGAACATCATGATTTTTTGCAAAAAATGAAAAATTCTCAAAATCGCTCAAAATAACATATGGGATGGTACTTGTAGAGCTGAACAAGAATCTGTCAACAAAATTAGAATTTTCACCTAACCTTACCTAACCCAACCCAACCTAACCTAACCTAAACATCATGATTTTTTGCAAAAAATGAAAAATTCTCAAAATCGCTCAAAATAACATATAAGATAGTACTTCATGAGCTGAACAAGAATCTGTCAACAACCTAACCTAACCTAACCTAACCTAACTAACCTAACCTAACCTAACCTAACCTACTTAACCTAAACATTATGATTTTTTGCAAAAAATGAAAAATTCTCAAAATCGCTCAAAATAACATATGGGATGGTACTTGTAGAGCTGAACAAGAATATGTCAACAAAATAAGAATCTTCACCTAACCTAACCTAACCCAACCTAACCTAACCTAACCTAAACATCATGATTTTTTGCAAAAAATGAAAAATTCTCACAATCATTAAAAATAACATATGAGATGGTACTTGAAAAGCAGAACAACAATCTGTCAACAAAATTAAAAAATTCGAAATTAATCTGTTCCAACCTCTCTAGCAACCTAACCTCCTAACCTAACCTTAACCTAACCTAACCTAACCTGAACAACATGATTTTTTGAAAAAAAATGAAAAATTCTCACAATCATTAAAAATAACATATGAGATGGTACTTGAAGAGCTGAACAAGAATCTGTCAACAAAGTTAGAATTTTCACCTACCTAACCTAACCTAACCTAACCTAACTCCTAACCTAAACATCATGATTTTTGAAAAGATGAAAAATTCTCAAAATCGCTCAAAATGACATACAAGAAAGATACTTCATAAGCTGAACAAGAATCTGTTTCATGAACAAATTTAACCTAACTCCAACTCACCTGACCTAATTTCAATCTCTGGTCCTTGCCCCATCAGTCTATCTAATCTCTTAATCCCTTATTTAATTCTAACCCTAATTCTGTTTGTCTCATTCTGTTTAATTTGCCCTAACTCTAACTGGGGTCCTAACTCCTCACATCATTCTATTTCCATTCCAGCTTCTAATTTAATTCTATTCTATTCTCCACTCTGGGTTCCAACTAATTCCAGTTTGGCCCCACCTATCTCCAATTTGGTCTCTCATTTCTACTTGTTTAATCATAACCTCATTCTCCATTCCCATTCTGGCCTATTCCACTAATTCCATTCCTGGAGCTCATCACTTATTGCCCATTCCATTTGGCTCTACTTCTCCTCCACTCCATCTCTATCTCCAATTCCTATTCTAACTCATCTCTGAACATCTATGATTTCGCATTCTAAGGCAACCTAATTTCAAACTTAAACATCTCATGATTTTTGCAGGGTTAGGAAAAATGTGTTTCAGAAGAATTGAGGCTCAGGTTAGGCTTGTGTCAAAGTGCTTTCAGGCCTAGGTTAGGTTAGGTTAGGTAAGGTAGTTAGGTTAGGTTAGTTATTAGGTTTCAGGCTAGGCTAGGGTGAAATAGCCGTGGCCAGGGGTTGTACAGGCCAGGCCAGGCTTCAGGCCAGGCCAGGCCAGGTCAGGCTGGTGTGGCCAGGGCCAGGCCAGGCCAGGCCAGGCTCAGGCCAGGCCAGGCCAGGCCAGGCCAGCCAGCTGTGCCAGGCCAGGCCAGGCCAGGCCAGGCCAGGCCAGGCCAGGCCAGGCCAGGTGCCAGGCCAGGCCAGGCCAGGCCAGGCCAGGCCAGGCCAGGCCAGGCCAGGCCAGGCCAGGCCAGGCCAGGCCAGGCCAGGCCAGGCTAGGCCAGGCCAGGCCAGGCCAGGCCAGGCCAGGCCAGGCCAGGCCAGGCCAGGCCAGGCCAGGCCAGGCACAGGCCAGGCCAGGCCAGGTTGTGCCAGGCCAGGCCAGGCCAGGCCAGGCCAGGCCAGGCCAGGCCAGGCCAGGCCAGGCCAGGCCAGGCCAGGCCAGGCCAGGCCAGGCCAGCCAGGCCAGGCCAGGCCAGGCCAGGCCAGGCCAGGCCAGGCCAGGCCAGGCCAGGCCAGGCCAGGCCAGGCCAGGCCAGGCCAGGCCAGGCCAGGCTTTCAGGCCAGGCCAGGCCAGGCCAGGCCAGGCCAGGCCAGGCCAGGCCAGGCCAGGCCAGGCCAGGCCAGGCCAGGCCAGGCCAGGCCAGGCCAGGCCAGGCCAGGCCAGGCCAGCTCAGGCCAGGCCAGGCCAGGCCAGGCCAGGCCAGGCCAGGCTCAGGCCAGGCCAGGCCAGGCCAGGCCAGGCCAGGCCAGGCCAGGCCAGCCAGGCCAGGCCAGGCCAGGCCAGGCTCAGGCCAGGCCAGGCCAGGCCAGGCCAGGCCAGGCCAGGCCAGGCCAGGCCCAGGCTGGTGTTTTCAGGCCAGGCCAGGCCAGGCCAGGCCAGGCTCAGGCTGTGCTGTGCCAGGCCAGGCCAGGCCAGGCCAGGCCAGGCCAGGCCAGGCTTTCAGGCCAGGCCAGGCCAGGCCAGGCCAGGCCTGTGGCCAGGCCAGGCCAGGCCAGGCCAGGCCAGGCCAGGCCAGGCCAGGCTCAGGCCAGGCCTGTGCCCAGCCAGGCCTGTCAGGCCAGGCCAGGCCAGGCCAGGCCAGGCCAGGCCAGGCCAGGCCAGGCCAGGCCAGGCCAGGCCAGGCCCAGCCAGGCCAGGCCAGCCAGGCCAGCCAGGCCAGGCCAGGCCAGGGACAGACAACACGCAACCGAACCAG